>JBCNJP010000006.1:35381019-35462701 GCA_039602395.1 Deinandra increscens subsp. villosa
GCTACCTCACTTACAAAGTTTGATCAACTAATTGCTTAGGCAGTTTTTGACCAAAACACTTCTGCTCCCCCAAACCCTTCAACGCTTCTTGTGCCTCCCAATAGACGCCATCTTCCCGAATATAGAGGCCGCCTTCTTGTATGCATGGGTCATCTCCTCCTGCTCTTTTTCCCGCTTCTTCAAGCTCTTTGTTAACCTGCGGTTCTCTTCCCTCAACGCCGATATCTCCACTGGGGATCCCATACTCGACCCCGTTGAGTTTTGATGTGTTAGATAAGGATATGGGAGGCTCGGCCCCGCATAGGACATCCTAGATGGATCAACTCCCGGTGAAAATGGTGCGTACTGATAGGGGTTCGGTTGGTATGGCATCATGGCCTGAGGGTGAAAAGGCGGAGACTGGTAAAATGGCGGGGAATGATGGTATGGCGGTGACGGGTGATACTGATAAGCTGGAGGCTGATACATCTGTGGAGGGTAGGTTGGCATGCCTGTCATAAAAGGATCGTTGTATGCTGGAAGTGTCGGGTTCTGAAGACTGTTAGAACGCATCAAGTGTGGGAAACTGTAACTATCTGCAACTGGCTGCCCATATTGCCCCTGTAAAATCGCAGCCACATAGGGGTCCCTCCTATCATTAGCCAACATAGCGATTGGGTCAGTCACGGGCACTTCAAGCAAGTTCTCGTCCGCGGGCATAAAGTTCACCGGTTCCTGCTGCATGGGTACTGACTCATCTGGCCCACTCTCGTTGTCGGCCTGATAAGCCGGAGAAGCGAACACATGATACGAGTGATGTTCAGAGTGGTGGCTAACGGTGTGACCAGCTGAAACCGCGATTACGACCTGAGGGTGAGGTTGTGGGTTCTCCTCGGGCTCCTGTTCTTCCCGAGGTTCTTCTTCTTCTTCCTGTGGTTCCTCCTCCTCGTCCTCCTGATCTGGTGGTGTGGCAATGACAGCCATAGCCGCTTCCCACTATTCGTCAGTAACCATAACTGTGTTTGACTGATGAACCCTCATGCGCGGATGCTGACTTCTTTTCTTTGGGGGTTTCGGTATGTCAGTGGTCGATGCAGTAGGTGAAGGTGTCTTCTTCTTCTTGATGAATGCGGAGGACGAAACAAGGTATCCTGACAGATCAGGGCTAAACTGAGCTGCTGGCTCGCTTGGACCCTCATCGGGCTTCTTGCCTTTGCTTGACTTGCTTGACTTTTTGCTATCTTGACTGCTGGATTTTGATGAAGATCGTACAAATCGGAGCATGTTGTCTGGTACCTGTTCAAATATTATACACATTTACTTAGTATATATATTACACAAATATATATATATACAATCATTGTCTTTGGCTTATTCTCTAATCTCTTAGAGTTGCATACTTAAGAATTTGAAGACTTAAGGTTCTTAAATTCGTCTGTTAGGTTTCATCGAGTCTTAGTGTACCTGTGGATAGGAATTACAGTTAGCTAGGCTGAAACTACTATCGACCTTACACTAAACCTCCATAACTGCCTAACAGACAAATTTCTTGCACTTAAATCCCTAATCCTTATTTTAACAAGTTAATATTGTGATCGAGTTTAGGTTCAAGCTTAGGGGTCTTAAACACCTAATCTGCTGGAACCTGTGGCTCTGATACCAACCTGTCACACCTCGCCCGAACCGCCTGCCAGGTACGGGAGAGGTGTTGTGGAAAACAAGCTGTCAATATCAGATACACGCGGAAGCAACAGAATATAATAATATTAAACAACTGTTTACTTATTTACAGACAGCCTACTACATTTCATAATCTTATAAGTAAATAAGATAACATTAGGTTTGACTTAACATCCTAACAGAATGCTAATAATTGGGCCCGACGATTCTTGACATCATTATGGATCGCTATATCCTTATTACCCGAGGAGCCACTTGACTGATGGGTTCCTACTGGTTACTTGCAAAATTTGTAAACCACCGATATCAACAACTATGAAGTCGTTGGTTAGCCGTATCCTAACCTGTTATTCAAATATTTCACAATGCTATTGGCCCCTACATAATTTTTCTACATGAATAGCTAGAATGTAACCGACAAGATATATATATATAAATTACGGGGTACAACACATGCACCAAATATTTCTAGCATACTAGTCACATAGTATTTTGCACATTTCATGAGATACGAATTTTGGTAACCAATATAGCACGCAACTGTTGCTCCACAATGATTATTTGTGGGCCAAAAACTGTTAAATAACGAGGTAGGAAATAATACGGAACTCACTTGATTTAATTGGCAACTTTGGTGGTGAGGAATTTCTTTGATGGTTTGACTTTTACTGGTAGTCAACCTAAGCCAATAATAAATATAACAAAATTATTTGTTATAATAGTATCTTGTTATAATTGAAAACTCGGGTTTAAAATAAATTATGAATCCAATGCTTGCTATGGTGTTTTCCAAATTATATATATTCGGTTGACAACTGGTTCACAAAATGTTATATCCTCAAGTTTTATTGAACTTAAATAATCTGAATGTAAACTGTTGCATAATGCAACACTAATGTTGCATAATGCAATACTGAGTATTCCAACATTCGCGACTCGCAAATGATGTTTAATCATTGTTCTGGAAAAATGGTGTGTGTTATGACCAGCTTCAAGTTTTATTAAACTCGAATCCTTTATGTTTTCAGTATTGTTGCATAATGCATCACTAAACACCGATCATCAACTTAGCTTTAGAATTTCTAGGAAATGTTGTTTAATTTTTATAAAACTGTTGTATACTGCAGTATTAAGTATTTATAATTATTTAATTTTTGGAATTTCAAGTAAATGCCATTTTTCTTATATTTTTATAAAGTTGTTGTATAATGTTGCATAATGCAACACTAGATTCATAGCGGGTCAGATCTTAATCTGTTGGAAACCAAACCTGGGCTTTTCCCAATTACATCAAATTCTTATCACCATTACACTAATTCTTTAAGTTTACCAACCTATGTATTCATGGGAACCAATACTAAACCTTACTACGTTTTAATTCTTTTCTAGTCTAGTCTCAAATGTTACTTAACATGCATTACAATTATGATAATCTGCTCGGTTTTAGCATGGTTTTAAGGCTGGTAATCTACTCATGGAACAATTCAGAATTGGGTTTTTTATTCTACAAAACTGTCATGCATAACTGGGTTGTACCTGATGCAGAAAAACTTGTACAATTCCCTCCTTCCTCTTAGAAAATCGATGGACAGCAACCCAGCCCCCTTTTTCGAAAATTCCAGCCCCTGCCTTCTCCTTTGTATCACCAAATCAAGAGTTTAACAAATCCTCTTCCCTTTTGCAGCTTTAAACCTTTAACAATATAACATTCCTTTAGAAAATTGGGGTTTAGTTCCATCTATTTTCTTACACAAAGATAGGGTAATCGAATACACTTACCTTGAATGAAGATTTTAGGGCTTGATCTCTTCCATGAAAAGCCTCAGATTCGCCTCCCAATCTCCCCTGATTTCAGGTTTCTTTAACAGTTAATTTCCTCCCTTTCAAAGCCATAAACCCTAGATTATTTAGGATTTTAGAGAAGAACTTACCAGCCTTGTGATTGCTTCCTGTTTGCCTCGATTTTCAGCCCTGTGTCCTCTCTTTCTCTGTTCGAAATTTTTGGAAGGAGTGGAGGATGAGTTGTGCTCTGCTATTTCTGCATGTATAAGAAGGGATCAAGAGAAGAAAGAGGACAAAATTCCTCTTTGATGTCGCTCCCCTTTAAAATTCGCAGAACAGGCCCAAAAACATTAAGTGGGCTGCGATTTTTGGGCTTGCATATGGATTCCAGGACTGATTCCAATTCTTATTGAATTTTAAGATGAATTCTGGCCCACTAGTCCGTTGTTTGTTGTGTTTTCGAATCCCGGTTCGCGTCTTTTATTTATTGTTGCTCCTCTTTTCTTTTATTTATGTGAGTCTCGAGTGCGAGTGTTACAGTAAGTGACTATAAATAGTTTGTGTTAGAGAGAGTTTAACTAGTTCTGTCATTTCTACATCTTAACTGTGTATGTTTGAGTATGTTTCTCTCTAGCTTTTATTCTCTAAGTGAATCAATAAAGTCAAGCTTTATTTACTCGTTTGTGTTTCTCCGATTACCGAATCATGCAGTAGTAAGATCGTTCAGTGGTTTTACAAGAATAACCCTTTTATGAATTGTTGTCTTCCAATTTGATTTACTTTCTGCAACTTGTTTATCTTTTTTAAATCAAATTGTGCCAGCATTGTTAAAGAGCCCCTCACAGGACCCAACAGCTATGGAATCAAAGGCCAGTTTGGTATCCAATATTTCAAGGGTGCATTGGATTTCAGTTTTCTAACAGTTTGGGATGTTCGGGAGCTTACTAGAAAACCATTATGTAATTATGGAAATGATTGGATGGGTTTATTCTTCAAACATATAGTGGAGAAAGAGTCTGATAAAGGATTTCAATTCCTAAAGCCTCAAAGACCAAAAAGACGTGAACATCCGACAAAGGTACATCAGAGAACTGGTAAGAAGCTAATAGTGCTAACATTCAAGAAGAAGCCAGATGTTATGAAGAAGATTCCATTAATGAAGATGGAATTGGATTTTATAAAGAAATTGAAGTGGGTGTACTACAATGAGAAGACCGGAGAAGCGGTGATTGTGTTGGAGGATGATAACAGAGTTGTGAAGATCTATGATCCCATGTGGCTGATCAACTTATTAAAGGATGCCATAGTTAAGCTGTACCATAATCAGATCTTTTTCCATCCTGATTTTATGGAACATGCTTTGGAATTCCAAAGGTTATCTAGATTTGTTTCGCGTTGAATATCTATGCGGAGCATAACCATCAAAACACATGGACCGGGATGGAGGTTGGAGCTCAAAAATGAAAGAAACTGACCAGCATTTGCCAAGGGGGAGTTTGTTGATACATGCATATGGCAAGATGCTGGATCAGACAAAAGATTTCAGAAGAGAAGTTCAAGTTGAATTCTAACCAGCCAAACTACACCCGAACTGTGGACGAACTGACACCCGAACTGCCAGTTAGGACATAGGCTAGTTCAGATGATCAAGTACTTATATATAGTAGATTGTGTTTAGAATTTTGTAACAATTGTCCTTAAGTGTGTGTAATCTGAGGTTTTTCCAGAATTGTACTCTGAGTCTTTTGTAACATGCTCTTGGTTATTGAATGAAAGATTGAGTCTTATTTACCTCGTAATTTTTTTGTTTTGTTGATAAAATGGCTTAGAGTTGCACACGATTCGCCTCCCGATCATTTTCATTCTTCAATCAGATTAGCCGTTGGCAAACCACCATTGAACAATCCATAGTATGAAGATAACAATGCAGATATCAATGCCAAATGGTCATCAGGTGTTTTTGCATAAAATCTATTTTGACTTGAATAATATGGAATGGTAAAATTACACCCTCTTGACAAATTTGAATTTTGTGAACCTTGTCCAACAAGAAATGCTGTTGCAGCAGGATTTGATGAATCACTCCCAAAAGATTTAGACTTAGCATTGATGCTTGCAGAAATTTCACCATGATACAATTCACGATTTTGCAGTTAAGCGGTTAATTTGTGTGAAGTCAACATTTCCATTTCTCAAGCATGAAGCTTTCCTGTTAAATCATGAAATGATAATGTTGAATACTCTTTGTCATGAGTAAGCAAGAAAACGTAATTCTCCCATTTCTCTGGTAATGCTTCCAGCAGTTTCTCTTTCAATTCCTCTTCAGTTTTCTCTATATCAACCACTTTCAATTCACTTATTAGATGTGAAAATCTGGATACAAGAGCATTGATGTTTTGTTTATCATAGTGTTGAAATTTTTCAAATTCTTTATTCAACACTTTTCTTATGCTCTTTTTGTATTGATTAAGCCTTCACATCTTGCAGACAACGCATCCCATAACTGTTTTGACTTTTTGCAAGTACTAAACTGATGCAATAACTTTGGAGGTAAAGCCATACTAAGATAACCATAAGCTTTATGTTCCAGTTCATAACTTTTTCTCACACTAGATGAGAAATCTTTCAATTTTTTATACTCTTCTTCGTCAGTTGGTCGTGTGTAAAGTTTTTCAATTGGTATCCACAGATCAACATCGTTCATACTTATATAAGCCGAAAACCTTCGTTTCTAATTGTGATAGTCTTCCAATTTTAACAACTTGGGAACTTTCTGGCTTATTCTGATTTCGTTATCAAAGTTTATCATGGTTTACATCGCGTTTTGCATAACCGCAAATGCTTGAAAATCAGGTATCTTGTGATAAACTTTTCGGTACTGAAAACTTCTGATGCAAAAACGGAGGTCTTAGAAATGGATTTTGGGGGTCGAACCGGAGGGTACTGGCTGTAAGGAGAGTAAAAGTGTAGATCTCTCTGAGACTTTTATTTTCGCTGGTATTGGGTTTCGTAACTCCAAACGGAACTCAAGATACGTTAGTTCTAGTGAACACTACTTTTCTGCCATTGAACCAAAGAATCTCCCAGCGCACCAAACCGTTAACCAGCGAACCAAAGTCTTTGACTGAACCAAAAATTCACAGCTAACCGAACCAACGACGTACCAATAGCCTACAACGTACTAATCGACGAGCAAAACTAAGAAACGGACCAAACCAAACAGCGCACCAGTGAACGGTAACGAACCAAAATGGTACGTCGTAACCGTTCGAACCAATCTATCTACTGGACCAACAGAATTAACCAACGAACCAGTTACTCATCCAACAAACCTAAACATTCAACCAACGGACCAACAATTCAAGCGGCAAACCAACACTGTTCGACTAATTTTTGAAATTTTGGACGTTTTAAACTATGAATTGCAGCAGTAAGCAACGAAAACACACTAGGAACGTTTTGAAATCATGTTTAACACCAGAAACACTCGAAACTAAAGAAAATTGATGAAAAACGAAAGAAACCCAACTTTCTCTCACTAGAAATCTGAAATTGATCGATTCTAATCAGCAGAGCAACCTGGATTGCTCTGATACAACTTGTAAGAGCGTGATACAATCTTACTACTGATAGAATTAATCAATCTAGTGAACACGAGAAAGTAAATAAGTGTTTTCTTATTAAATCACTTGAAGATTACAAGAACACTCTCTAGTTTCTCTCTTTAAAACACACAGAGAAAGTGTAGAATGACTTTAGAGTTCTTAACACATTCTACAAGTCAACCTATTTATAGTTGACATCAAACTGTCCAACAAACCAACCAGCGAACCAATTGGTTCGATGCCCACGAACCATTTGGTTCGGGACATGGTTCACTGAATCCTAAGACTCATAATGACATGCTTACTTAGATTCAATACACGAGACACTTTGTCGCATTTTTTTACCATAACTTTCTGTTTTTTTTGCGAATTTGAAGAAACTACTTTTATCAAAAATGATCTAAAACAAATTTAGCACATATTGGTCGGATCATATTTGAAAAATTGTGACATTTGCAAAACTGATTTTGAAAAATCTACAAAACATGATGTTTTTTACTAAACTGGGCAACCAAAAGCTCTGATATCACTTGTCATTGCTTGGATAGGACCTTGTTCAGTGATTCAAGCTTAGAAGATGACAAAATCAGTAAATAGAAGCTGAGTTTTATTTCAGCGAATGAGAACATGACAGAAAAAGACCCACCGAATGAAGACTCAACTGGTAAAAGTTTTAAATGCGGAGAATGAGCCTGCTATTTATAGCAGAGCACCCACCGAATGAGATGCCCACCGAATGAACTCAAATTGATGGTCATTCACCACTCATTCGGTGGCTCTCATTCTCCCATACAAAATACAGTGACTCAATTAGAACGCTCTAGCAACTATTATAGACATAACATGACACATCATTTGACACGGAAGCCCTGTGCACTAATACAATGAGTTCATTAGAAGAGGAAAATCTCAGTTCGTTGGGACGAAAACTTTATAATTTTGAAAATGAATGAGTTACAAGCGTTTGCTGCTATTCAAACTTCAATGCAAGCTATGTTGAACTATGACTATGAGATTGGTACTACCAATAAGGTTCCCAAGTTACTCAATTTTAAATATCTTCATAATTGGAAGGAACGATTTGAATCGTATGTGGGAGTTACCGATGTTAAAATAGAGGTTCCTATGCTTTAAGGGTTTAAGAATCGTCAGCTCAGTGGTGCAGATAAACCACTTAGCAAAGTGGTTGATGATGAAAAAGATGCTTTTAAAGCATAAAAGAAAGAAGTTGCTACAATTCCAATGGCTACACCGAAAGAGTTGCTCCATTAATTCATGATGCATACTAACAAAAAGGATTTGTGGGAAGCATTATGTAGAAGATGCTAAGGAGATGAGCAATATAAGAAAAGAAAAAAGAAGGTTCTTCAAAGGGAATTTGATAATTTCAACCATATGCAAAAAGGGAGCATTAATGATTTAACTTTGAGATTATCACATTTGGTAAGTGAATTAGAGATTGTTGGTATGAAGAAGAACGATGAATATCTTAAAGAAAAGTTGTTGGATGCACTTCCAACAAAATGGGAAAGTTATATTTTGCTTCTTACACATGATAAGGAACTTTCAACCGTAAAGTATGATGAGCTGACAATGAAATTTTTGCAAGGGAATTGGATATGGCTATTGTGAAAACTTTGTCGGCTCAAAACCAAAATCTGGATGTTTATTATGGTTAAAATCCTTCAACAATCAATGCAAAAGCTAAAATCATTGTCTTTGTCAACTGCTTTCTATGTGGAGAATTCATCTGAAGGGGTTGATAGAATGCCAAGAAATCAAACTTTGGAGATGTCAAGTGGTAATGTTACTATCTAGTGCCTCAACTCAAAATGCATTTTTTTTTTGTAAAAACATTCCCTTGCAACATCGAACCTTTGATTTATGAAAACCAATAATTCCTTCAGGATTAAGATCTCTCCTACCAGTCTTCTTAAGAACTTCTACAGATGTCGGACTAACATTGCCATCGACCAATTTATATCCATGAGTTCCAAATCATCTGTATCAATTTAGTCGTAATCTTCTTCGGTCAGCTCAGTGTTGCTAAATTTTCAAGTGATCAAACCATCATAAGAAGTTACAAACACATCTTATTTCCGGGGTCTTTTCTTTATATATTTGAGTCTAATTTGAGTCGGTTTTCTTTAGTTTTAGCTTTTTTTTAGTAATACGTGTTCTATGTGTTTTTGTAGGTGTTTAGTCAAGTCCCGTGGTGACAAGAGAAGCTGGATATGAGCGGAGAAGAAAATAAAGAAAATAAATGAGAAGTGCTGAGAATCAAGACCCAGGCGTATCACCTGGGGAGGAGGAGGAACCGCGCGATACGCGTAGCCTGGAGAGTCAACGGAAGCTTAAGCGGATTTGACCCAACTGTTTTTGATGTGTGTGGTTTTGGATATGAAAATATAACTAATTTCGGGCTAAAAACTTTAAAAAAAAAACTTGAAAATATTAAATTATATTTGTTTCTGATGGTTATTGTGAGTTTTCAGGTTAAAACAAGTTTGGCATGGAAAACGAGGTGAAAATGGAGAAAAGTCAACGTTCGGGTCAACCGGTCAAACGCAGAAGTCAAAATCAAAAAGTGCTGAAAAACTTCATGGCTTGCATGCTGTGAGACCCCCTTTCACGGCCTAGACCAAGCTGTCAAATTCCTGACCAAGCTATGATGTTGAGCCGCAAACCAGTCACCGGTGAAAATTGCCTCATGGCCTGACTTGCAATCTGTGAGAGCCTTCACGGCCGTGAAGACCCTGCCCAGGCCGTGAAGCACCCTGTCCTTGGATAGCCCAGGCCATGAGAACCGCCTCACGGCCGTGAGAGCGCCTTCACGGCCGTGAAGGACCTTAGACCCATTTTTGGAAGTTTTGTGATTTCGGCCCTTATAAATAGAGGGCTCATTTCCACCATTTAAAACACCTTGGAGAGCAGAGAAAAAGCCAGAGAAGTCCCTCATTAAGGTCCTTTGAAGATTTGAAGATTTGGAGCCTTCGACGAGTCGTAAAGTAGCGTTTTTCATCATTTCGAGCTTTTATTCGGTATTGTATTTACATTTAGCCATGAATTCCTATTTGAATCAGATTTGTTTATGTTTAAACATTAACATGGTTGGCTAAACTCATCTTATCGTTTAAGCATAGACGAGCCCAACCATGGTTTAATCATGTAATTGTGTTGGTTTTTACATACGATTATGGTTTGAAGTAATAGTTTTGTTTCTTTGTTTCAATTGATGATATTTGTGTTCTTGATTGTTCTTGGATACTTCTTAGCCTTGTGGGACCCTCATCATTAGGTTGCAGAGCACCGACCGATCAGGAATCCTATTGTATACCCGAACCACAGTCTGCAGTGTACGCGTGAAATAGCAATAGTCACGATCGTTAAGAACCATAGTCACCAATCAGGAGTCCAACCCCTAGGGCTGAGTGAGAAATTACCTACCCTCTGCCAGTAGCCACCCTCGACATTGTCAAGTAAACCAAGTAGTCACCGATAGGTCGGGTCTGCCCTTACTTAGTCGTGTCTAGGACCTGCTGGGTCAACTGATCCATAGAACTTAACTGTTTCACAACCCTAGAACCGTTAGGATCATCCATACCCTAACCCTTCGACCAGTTGTGAGTTGAGTCACCGATAACTCGGGACTTAGCCTAGGGCACTTCAAATCCATAACCAACTTGTCTACACTTCACCATGGACCATTAGTAATCATTTACGGCCTGTCTATAACCCTAATAGTGAACCCGTCCATAGGAATTAGGTCGCCTTGTCTTAGGAATCCAATTCACATAAGCGACATGGCGTATGCACAAAACCGATACAATCGATTAAACCTGGGTGGGGGAGTTATTGCCTAAGCGATCCACTTACACTACTGAATTACACAAACCCAATTTTCAATTTATTCTCTCAAACCATTCACATTTCAAATTCATATTTTCAAAATACAAAAAATAAACCGGCTTAACTAAAGATCAACTGTTTTGCATAAAACGTGTCCTTGAGGTTTGACACCCCGGTATTTACCAACACTATACTATACATGGCAGGTATACTTGCCTATGTGTGTGTGTATTCCCTAGGTGGATAACCATTTTTATAATTTAAAACCTGATAGTGTAAGACCATATTTTTATATACACTT
Source organism: Deinandra increscens subsp. villosa (assembly GCA_039602395.1). NCBI lineage: Eukaryota > Viridiplantae > Streptophyta > Magnoliopsida > Asterales > Asteraceae > Deinandra > Deinandra increscens. Next base: position 35,392,216 of record JBCNJP010000006.1, read on the forward strand.
TCACACACATCAAGTTTTTGGCGCCGTTGCCGGGGACACGTCAATTTGTAGGATAGTTTTAGTTTTTAGTTAGCCAAAATAGCAAATCCTGCGACGCGTTGGTGCCCACGAAGAAGTTCTCAGTCTGAGCTACTAGTTCCATTCGACGATCCTGAACGAGAATTTCGACAAAGACGCCGACGTGAAAGGCAAAGGATGGCAGACGGAGGACAGTCACTGAGGAGGACGTTCTCCTCCTACATCAAACCCACCTTGGCTGGTGCAAGCCCGAGTATCGCCCAGCCTGCCACAAATGAGGCCTACACTATACAACCTCAGATCATCACTATGATCAAAAACTCAATCCAATTCGATGGATTGATTGATGAAGACCCCAACGCGCATCTTAGGGCCTTCATTGAGGTTTGTAACACGTTCAAGCTCCCAGGCATGACGAACGATGAGGCCAAGCTACGCTTTTTCCCTTTCTCGCTTCGATCTAAAGCCAAGGCGTGGCTATACTCCCAATCCGCAGGTTCCATCACGTCTTGGAACGATCTTGTGGAAAAATTCCTATATCGATTCTTCCCTCCTGGCAAAACTGCCAAATTACGTCTGAAGATCTACGCTTATCAACATGAGCATGGAGAATCATTCTTTGAAACCTGGGAGCGTTTCAAAGAGTTGCTAAGTAAATGTCCCTGCCACGGGTTGGAACTGTATCAACAAGTCTAAACATTCTACAATGGGCTTAGCCCACAAACCCATGAGCTTGTGGACATAACTGTCGTAGGAGCTCGGGGGCAGCGTGGCGTATATGGAGATCGCTACAACCCTTCTTGGAGGAATCACCAGGGGTTCAGCTACAAGAATCAAGCTGGAAGCTCAAACCCACCGGGGTTTGCTGCTAAAACTCAACAACCCCAAGGGCGTGAAGGAAAACTGTCAATGGAGGAGATGATTGCAGAGATGTACACCTCCAACAAAAAGAGGGATAGGGAAATTAACGACCAATTCCACAAGCACGATCAGGACATCGCCAACATCAACCAACAGCTGCAAAATCAACTAGCGTCCCAAAAGAATCTTGAACGCCAAATGGGACAGATTGCGCAAGCCCTTTCAGAAAGGCAAAAGGGAGGTCTACCCTCAAACACAGAAGGACCTAATAAAGGGTTTGCCCATGCTTTGACTACCAGGAGTGGGAAGACAACACAGGAGGTGCAGGTCACCAATGAAGACGAGCCAAAAGAGGCCACTAGAGATGCACCAAAAGCTGAGGAACCTGTTGTCACAAAGGAAACGCCGAAGCTGAAGGATTACAAGCCCAGGATACCCTATCCTGAGAGGCTTGAAAAAGAGAAGATGGAGGAACAACACGGCAAATTCCTCTCTCTATTCAAACAGCTTCATATAAATCTGCTGTTTGTAGAGGCTCTTGCATCAATGCCCAAGTATGCCAAATTCCTGAAAGATCTTCTTAGCAATAAGAAGAAATTAGAAGAGCTCTCTACAGTCACTCTGGATGAGCAGTGTTCAGCCGTCCTACAACAAAAACTGCCAGCAAAAATGCAGGACCCAGGGAGTTTTACGATTCCCTGTTTAATTGGTGAAACCATGGTAAGCAATGCCCTAGCTGATTTAGGGGCGAGCATCAATCTTATGCCTTACTCAGTCTATGAGAGGCTGAACCTGGGAGAGCCTACACCCACGCGAATGACTCTTCAGCTCGCTGATAGGTCCATCAAATATCCCAGGGGCATGGTTGAGAACATGCTTGTAAAAGTTGGCAAGTTCATCTTCCCAATCGATTTTGTTATATTAGATATGGAGAAAGATGAACACATTCCTTTAATCCTTGGCAGGCCATTCTTGGCCACATCCCGTGCTATAGTAGACGTCCACGACGATAAACTTACTTTAAGGATGGGAGACGAGGCGGTTACATTTAATATCCATGACTCTATGAAACACCCCGTGAGCCAAGATGATACATGCTACTTCCTTGATTCCATTATGACCACCGTTGGATATATGATTCATAACATATGTGGAAAGAATCAGGAGGACTCCCAGACCTTGAACAAAATATATCAGGAGGTGGAGATGGTGAATTCAGTCAGCTTCACTGAGGAAGCTAAAGGAGAAAAGGAAGTGGAGGAGCCAGTGCTTGAGGAGGCTCCATTGGAACTAAAGCAACTCCCGTCACACTTGGAGTATGCTTTTCTCGATGAAGAGAAGAAACGGCCTGTTATCATAGCATCCAATCTTGAGGCTGATCAAAAGAAAAACCTTCTAGGGGTTCTAAAGTAAAACCAGCAGGCCATAGCTTGGAGGATATCAGATATCAAGGGAATAAACCCTGCGTTCTGTACGCATAAAATCTTGATTGAGGATGATGTCAAACCTGTGGCCCAACTTCAACGTAGGTTAAACCCCAACATGCAGGAGGTAGTAAAGAAGGAAGTGATCAAGCTGATGGATGCAGGGTTCATCTACCCAATCTCAGATTCCAAATGGGTGAGCCCTGTACAAGTTGTGCCTAAGAAAGGTGGCATGACTGTGATCACTAATGAAAAGAATGAATTGGTCCCCACCCGCACTGTCACTGGGTGGCGAGTATGCATCGACTATCGCAAACTAAATGATGCTACTCGTAAAGACCACTTTCCCCTACCCTTCATTGATCAGATGTTGGAAAGGTTGTCAGGAAAGCAGTACTACTGTTTTCTTGATGGTTTCTCAGGGTACTTTCAGATCCCCATCGCACCGGAGGATCAAGAAAAGACAACATTCACATGCCCTGTAGGAACCTTCGCGTATAGGCGTATGCCCTTTGGGCTCTGCAATGCGCCTGCGACCTTTCAACGATGTATGGTGGCGATCTTTAGTGAGATGATTGAGGACTCCATGGAGGTGTTCATGGACGAATTCTCAGTTTATGGGGATTCGTTTGATTCGTTCTTGAAGAACCTCGACCGAACGATGGCCCGGTGTGAGGAAACAAACCTTGTGCTTAATTGGGAAAAGTGCCATTTCATGGTCACTGAAGGAATCGTGCTAGGCCATAAAATCTCTAAGGCAAGAATCGAGGTGGACCGCGCGAAGATAGAAACAATTAGCAAACTACCTCACCCTTCTAATGTCAAAGCTGTTCGTAGCTTCTTGGGTCATGCGGGATTTTATCGTCATTTCATTAAGGATTTCTCTAAAATCAAGCGCCCCATGACCCAACTCCTTAAAAGACAACCCTTTCAACTTCTCACCAGAATGCCTTCAAGCATTTGACCTGATAAAAGATAAACTGGTGAATGCTCCCATAATGACAGCCCCTGATTGGTCACAGCCCTTTGAGCTGATGTGCGACGCAAGCGACCATGCTATCGGAGCAGTCCTTGGGCAACGTAAGGACAACAGATTCCAACCTATTTACTACGCTAGTAAAAACCCTTGATGATGCCCAAGAGAACTATACCACCACCGAGAAGGAGCTTCTAGCTGTTGTTTACGCGTTCGATAAATTTTGCTCCTATCTCGTGCTTTTGAAAACCACCGTCTTCACTGATCATGCAACGATCAAATATCTGTTTAACAAGAAAGATGCCAAGCCGCGCTTAATTAGATGGATCTTGCTGCTCCAGGAATTTGATATCGAAATCAAAGATAAGAAAGGAGCTGAGAATGTCGCTGATGATCATCTCTCTCGTTTAGAAAATCCTGAAATTCAAGATAGAGAGCCTAAGATCAATGAAAAATTTCTTGGTGAAACCCTGTTCGCAATCTCTACTCGTGGGAACCCTGCAAAGAAGGAAGAGAGAACCCCTTGGTTCGCGGACTCCGCGAACTATCTGGCGGGGGGTATTGTTAGGAAAGGGATGACGTATCAAGAACGTCGAAAGCTATTCTCTGATGCAAAATACTACATATGGGAGGACCCATTCCTCTATCGAATTGGAGCTGATCAAGTCATTAGGAGATGCGTTTTCGGTGAAGAAGCTAAGCAGATATTACATCATTGTCACGAGGGACCAACCGGAGGTCATAATGCTGCCAATAACACGGCGAGAAAAGTTCTAGACTCTGTTTTCTTCTGGCCCTGAATCTTCAAAGATGCTCACGCCTTCGTTAAAAGTTGTGATGCATGTCAAAGGGCCGTAATATATCATCGCGAAATAAAATGCCTCAAAACCCTATTCAATCATGTGAAATTTTCGATGTTTGGGGCATTGACTTCATGGGCTCATTCCCTTCCTCCTATGGGAATAAGTATATACTCGTTGCTGTTGATTACGTACCAAAATGGGTAGAAGCCCAACCTCTACCTACAAATGATGCACGAGTTGTTACAAAATTCCTAAAGAAACTCTTTGCGCGTTTCGGTACTCCTAAAGCCCTTATCAGTGATAGGGGAACTCATTTTTGTAACGCGCAAATGGAAAAACTGCTCAAGAAGTATGGCGTAAATCACAGGCTCGCAACACCCTATCACCCACAAACAAGTGGGAAAGTAGAAGTTTCTAATAGGGGAATTAAACGAATTCTAGAATGAACCTGTGGCGCCCACAGAAAGGACTGTTCTGAAAAGCTTGATGACGCACTCTGGGCTTTCCGCACTGCTTACAAGACACCGATCGGCACTACGCCCTTCAGACTTGTTTACGGGAAGTCATGTCATCTACCAGTCGAGCTGGAACATAAATCCTACTGGGCGATTGAAGCAGTTAACATGGATATGGTAAAAGCAGGGGAGGAACGATTACTTCAGCTGAACGAACTGCAGGAATTACGTGAAGAAGCTTATGAGAGTTAGAGGCGATACAAGGAAAAGACTGCTAAGACACACGATCATAATTGAAGGTTAAGAAAAATATTAAGTATGGGGATCGTGTGTTGCTTTACAATTTGTGTCTTAAACTTTTCCCAGGAAAAATGCGATCCAGGTGGACTAGTCCCAACACCGTCACAAAGGTATTTTCGTATGGGACAGTAGAGATACAAGGGAAAGACGGAAATCCGTTCAAAGTAAACGGACATAGGCTAATGGAATACCTTGAAGGAGCTGTTAACGAGGGATACGTGGAGGATCTGAGCCTCCAAAAGCCCCTTGAATGAGTTACGGGGGTCGAGTCGAGCTAACGACTCGTTAAATAACCTAAGCGCTTCGCGGGAGGCAACCCGTGTTTCTGTATATTTTTATCTTTAATTTTTTTTTTTGTGTGGCTTTGTTAATTTTTGTTTTGCAGGAATCGGATTAGCAACCAGGTACGTAATTCTTCAATACTTGAGCTTATATGATAACGTGTTGGGTTTGTTATGAAAATTTCTGTTAGTTTAAACTGTGTGCTTTACATTTTTATTCTTTGTTTATTATATATTACTAGGGGTATAACCGCGCGTTGCGGCGGCGACAGTTTATAGGGCATTATTCGTCATTTGTCTACGAGTTCTGGCGGCGTGATAACTTAAACGTGGTATTTGTTTCTGTTAATGCGATGCGGTGCGGAGATAATTTACAATGTGGTACTCGTTTGTGTTTATGTTAGTGCGTTGAAGAGACGCGACAATTTGCAACGTGGTATTCGCTTTTTGTTAGTGCGATGCAGTGTGGTCACAAGTGGCATATACATTTACTCAATTTTCTATCTGCACGATGTCGTGTGCAATTAACCAATGTGGTATTTGGTTTCTGTTAGTTTAGTGATGTATTGTATTGTACATCTTTCATTTTCCTCATTCTTAACATTAGTGTAGTCTATCTAGTGGGAGATGTCAAATAAATAATAGCGAACATCCGAATGAGAATATATATATTAGTTACAAACATAATAATTTAAAAATACAAAGTGAATCACAACAGCTTGTCCATCATCAATCATTGATCCATTCTTCATTATTTCCAATAAATCTTTTCTTTAACCAAGAATATGATGATCCCTCAACTAATCTCAACTGCCCATCTACAAATTCAATAAAATTGACCAAATAGACATGAAAATTAGTCGACTTTAGAAGTCCTGATATTTATTCCGAATTTAAAATTCATTATAATTTTGTTACAAGGTTGACATTGGGGGGGGGGGTATCAACTGTAAATAAATTAACAAAATGAGACGATAAGATTGTAAAGCATGACTGCAAGGGAAATGCATTACTATTTTGCTAGAAAATGAATTACTATACGTGGAGAAAAGCATAAAACTTAAGTTTCATAATTGTAAAGCATGACTGCAAGGGAAATGAATTACTAAAGTAGTTGTTAATATTGTCCCGTGAATGCCAAAAGCACAAAACACTCTTAAAGAAAGAGCTGACCAAATACAAATGCCTTCAAGCAAGAGCTGCAAAACTATGTAATTTATCACAAAGAGGAACATATTTCATAAACCTATATACTTTTACAAAATTCATGGCATAACCACCAAATACAAAATCCTGCAGCCTGCTCTAAGGGAATAACAAATCTAAAAATTAATTACGATTAAACTAATTCAAAGAGCATAAGATTCTACTTTCACCAAGCACAAAAAACACCTAAAATGAGACAAAAATTGACCCTATAACAAAAACAATCACCACAAACAAACTAAACCAACTTTATAAAGCTAAAAAGGTAAATCAACCCATATGTTCAAGTTTAAAAAATTAAAATCCAACCTCAGAATACAAAAGAGAAGCTGATAAAACAACCAAATACCAACTAACCTCTGGATTATTGAGGGTTAAGACTACATTTTTGTCAAACAGTCTTATAACCAGTTGTTAAACCCGCTCATTACCAGCAGCATTGATAGGAACTTCCTCCAGTCTCACATTCTAAGTCAGCCCATTATCTGTAAATAACCAAAAAAGTCAACCCAGTTATAATAATGAACTAAAGCCCAAACCAAAATTTCAATTATCCAAACATCTTTTTTACTTCTACAATTCATCCAAGAGGCATTCAAAATCCAACCCAGCCCCTTAAGACACAACAGTTGACTAAAATATAAAATATGATAAATACTTTTAAAAGAATAGCTTACATTATTGGTTATTCATTAATGGTGGTGGTACAAAATTGGTTTGAGATTATGCATGTAGAACGCTCTTCATTTCAGCTATAAAGCAAACGCCTAGGGGAAGCGACCCAATCTATCACAAAATTTAGTAAAAAGAAGCCAATTTCTTTGATCAATGTCACTACCCACTCAAGATAACTGATGTCACGTATGGAATAATATTCTTGAGGCAATCTTACCTGCTATTTTGAATTTTTTTAATTAGGTTAAAAAAATGGCTTCAACTATTCATGTTACCTGTAGTAGAAAGGAGAAAATAATTAGTGGAGAATACGTGGATATTAAAGCAATAGCAATCTGCAAAATACAGGCGTAACTCATTAAAACAACATAGCCTATAAGCAACAACCCGCAGAACCTAATGATTATATCGGTGAGGTTTACGAAATGCAAACCTAGAATACATGCAGAAAAATCGTTACCTCTCCATAAGAACAACAACCCACCCCTTGAGAGACATAAACTTAAATCAACAATATTAAAGAAGCAAGTTTTCTTAATGTATTCTAAAATTGAGGGGGAGCATACCTATTAGAAACTTTGTGTAGGAAAATGAATTCATTAGCAGATTCTTAATTGTCTTCTGCCTGGGAAAGCACAGAACCAATGAAAACCTCAAAATTGCAGTCTACTTCTCCTCCATGAATAAATCCAAGAAAAGTTAAAAAAATTGGCAAAATCACACTTAAACACAACATACATGTGTTAATGAACCTGCATAGTAAAACAACTACAGGCTTTAATCCAAACAAAATTGCCAACAACATGTTAAACCACACAGCCCCTACAAAACAGGGCCTATAGGGCCATACCTGCACATTTTGCTGTTGTGATGAACCTCGCTTCAGCTGTGCCAATTCTGGAAAGGATTGCTCCATAAATCAACATCTGGACCAGGTCCACCATTAACACTTGCTTCATAAGCTGCATGGCCAACCTATAAAACCATTAATCCAGCAGAGCAGATGTAAATATAAAGTTGTTATCATGAATATAAATTAGAACATAAAAGGTATATTATAAGAAAATGCGTATTTGAACCTGATCATAATCTGCTCGTTTATTCACATCTTTCAGAAACTGAAAAAAATAAAAAAACAGAACTAATTAAATAGATTTATTAACTTCACATTCTTTACACTTCTTATAAAATGTTTAACTCATCTCATAATCTCAGATACATAGAATCATGGTTGTAATGATGTGAACCATGAAAAATGCAACCCACAGTATGACCCTTGACCCGTTAAGCAAAGGAATGCAAAAACTTAAAACCCGACTCGTTAGACACGTTACAAAAAGCTTGCTGAAAAAAAAATGTTTACTGTTGTCTAACTCGTTACAAAATGAAAGTCATATTTTGACCCATTACGTGATCAGGTGAATACTTTGTAGTTTTTACCTGAAAACCTATTCAAAATTACATATTTCAGCGCGCATTTTACCTTAACTATAACTAATGGGTTCAAGAATGTGAATTAAGTAACTGTAAGTACGTCCCTTATCTCCCAATCTGAACTTAAACCCTACAAAATAAGAAAGTGAATTAAGTAACTGTAAGTTAGGATCAAAATGCAACTATAAACAATGAACTAATATGAATATCTAATATAAAACAGGAACCCAATGCATATGTACACAAAAGTAAATTAAAGATGCAGTAAAATATGAGATCTGAAGGAAGTACCTGATTAAATAACAGTTCAAACGCTGAAAAAAATAAAAAAGAAAGCGCTAGCAACCATAGAACTGAGTTAAAGCAGGATTCCTACAAAAGAACGTTTGAAATCTCCGAACAAAGCAACAAATCAATGAACAGAGGTGCTAAAAAAGTCACAAAAAATGAATCTGGGCTAAGAGAAAGCCCATAAGGTTTCAGTCACCAACCCTGAAGCGTAATGCCCTTTGCAAACCATTGTTTAACCGCACTGGTAACCTTTTCTTCCTCAAAAAGGGCTTCATCTCATGTGTGAACTGGTCCAGCGGGCCTTCTTTAAATTCCACCTAAACACTCAAATGTTACATGGTGTAGAATACATACATGATGTAGAATACAAACTTATAATGACTAAATTAAGAGACTTTGATTTATTTTCTCCTTTTCTACAAGCAGATATCTTCCTTCAGAGGATTTAGATAAAAGTCAAAATATGAAGCTTAGCTATGCATGTTTCCATAACAACTTTTTTGAATCCATTTCGGTACAACTTTATATCTCATGAGATACCTTCAGGAACCTGAAAATCGAACCTAAGATGTTATACCTGATTACATATAGTAAAGCTCAAAATCGAACATAAATGTAAAAATTCCATGAACTATACCTGATTGAGGAAACACAGATTTCTTCCTATCTTCTTCTGCAGTTAAACAAAAATTAAAATATTAATTATCCTAAATCACAACATTTTCCATCTAATCGATCTTAACATATAAAATGTAACAAAAATTGGATACAATCACTATTCAAGACCTCAAGCTGCAGAAACCTGAACACAAAGAGCAAAAAACTGAGAATTGATTCACTTCAGTGAAGACGAAGAGCAGAAGAAACAAAAAAATGTCGTCAAGAACAACAATCATAGGAGTTGAATCTGGGAACCCTAAAAAATGAAGCAAAAAATCCATAAACGTTACCTTCAAGAACAACTACGCGACCATTAAACTACAGATAAGCTTCAGTGAATCCATCGACTCATGTTCCGTTCGATCTTCCGTGAAATCATCGAGAAAGTGTGAAGAGATTTTGAAATTTGAGAGAGAGTGAGAAGATTTTGGAATTTGAGAGAGATTCAAATTTCAAATCGATTTACCTTTTTTGTCTTGTACAATTGTTGGCTGGTTTTCCACGATTTCTCTGATCTCTGGCTTGCGTGAAAGGGTAGTGAAATCACCCTCAAAAGAGATCTAAATCTTGAATCTGAAACTTGGTTTTTGAGAATGCAAGGAGAGAAAGGCAGATCTGTGAAAAGTTATGTTGGTTTTCCTAAATCGGATCCCTGCTGTACTGTGTTTCAAATGAATTTGAAATTAGGGCTACATTTGGTGGAGCGGGGTTTGACTGTTTAAAGCGAGGTTGAAAGGGACTGATCGAATGAGATTCAACATTGTGCATAAATTGTTTGTACATTGTGCTATAAATCTGGTACCTCTTAAGAGATTCAATATTGTGCATAAATTGTTTGTACAATGTGCATTAAAACTTGATTTTTCAACACTTGATTTTCTCTCTCATATATGTATAATAAGATAGTATAGATATTTAATTATATATATATATATATATATAGGGGAAGGATCCTGCGAAAACACCATTTTTTTGTGAGAACTGCGTAAACAAATCTTAAAACCTACATAACTTTTTCATACGTTAATATTTTTTTTTAAAAAATTGCACCAAAAGTCTTAAAATTATACTATCTTTAATCCTATAAAAGTTTTAAAAAACTTAACGCTTTTTTTTATTTTTTTAAATATTTTTTTGTGTGGTGCACATGTGCATCACAAAAAAACTCATACTTTTAGTATGAGTTAATATATTTTTTTTTCTTAGTCGCACCATATGTCATATATTTTCATCATTTTTTTGTGTTTTTATTGAACGATGCACATGTGCATCAAAAAAAAAAACGCTCATACGTGTGATATACATTAATAGTTTAAAAAGAAATTGCACCCTAAATCTTATAGTTGTGTTATCTTTAGATTTAATGAAAAAAATAGCATTTTATAAACTTTTTTAATTATATGATGCACATGTGCATCACACGGGAAAAAAAACGTTCAGTTTTATTTAATATTTTGCTCCAGATTTAAAGATAACGTAATTCTAAGACTTTGACGGAAATTTTATGAAAAATCGTTAACGTATGAAAAAGTTACGTGAGTTTTAATATGTGTTTTCGCAGTTTTCACAAAAAGATGTGTTTTCGCAGGATCCTAACCCTATATATATATATATACTAGCCGTGTGCCCGCGCGTTGCGGCGGCAACAGTGCATAGGGTGTTATTAATCTTCTGTTCGCGCGTTGTGGCGGCGCGATAATTTATAGCATGGTATCCGTTTTATGTTATTTTATCAATCCTCTCTTATATAAACCATGATATAGCCACACTCGGTATCACTCATGTATATGTGCATAATTGCACAATGTGACCGCAGCGACAATCAACCAACGTGGTACTTTTTTGGTTAGTTTATCAACCCTCCCGTGATATATTGCATTGTATGTTAATTAGTTTTCTCAATTATAGAATCTATTTAATTTATTTGACATTGTAGATCTCAAATAAATAATAACGAACACCCTAATAAATATATTTATTAGTCACAAACATAGTAATAGGGGTCCAAGCAGGGGCGGACCTATGCCCAGGGGAGGGGTAGCGCCCGCTACCCCTGAACTTTTCCGGCGATGTGTAATTTTTTTCCATTTTTTAGGTTTTCGGTATTTCGCTACCCCTGAAACGAATTTTTCGCTACCCCAGAAAATATTTTATGCTACTCCTCCAAACAATTTTATAGTTTTTGTTTAAATCCCCACATGAAAATATAATCAAAAACCCGTTAATTACCTAAAACTAAACAACTAATAAGTTTGTGCATTTTGAAATAGAACTTGTAAGTATAGGGGCTGAAGTGAAACAAATGGAGTGGAAATTATTTTTCTTCAGCTGTTTCACTGCCAATTTTCCTTCTTGATTAGCCTCTTTAGCAGGCCCTGTAACCATGAATAGAAGATAAAACTATGAGCCAAAAGAAGGTAACAATATAGCTGAGATCTAAACAATATAATCAACAGCACAGACATGGATACTTACACATTGGCAATATTTTTCTGTTCCATTTTTTCAACCATAGAACAACTTTCTGATTCATTCACTACTTTACTAAGACCTTGTCATAGGTTTATGGAAACAATTATTTTCTTAACACATTAAGACCTTGTCATAAAACACAAAATCGTAACAAACAGGGGCAGTTATATTTGAGGAAGTTCCCAGTTTTGGTGTCAAAGAATACCACAGTTTCTAATTTGGAAATTTATTTATTATGATAAATAATAAATAGCAAGCGCTTACAAGCTTGTCTTTAACTGCAAATATGATGGCACTGGCATGTTCTGTTGCATTTCCGACAATAGGAAGCACTCACATAGTAAATACAACAATAAGTTCGACATTGGAGAAGCTAATCTCGGCATTATAGTTGAGGAAGTTCCCAGTTTTGGTGTCAAAGGATACCACAGTTTTTTTTATTTGACCCATTTGAGATCAATCTGCTTGGAAGTAAAAAAAAATGGAGTAAAAGATGTGTAAATACTAAACCATACCACATGTGGGATATAAAATCAATTACTTTTAAAGCCATATTGATCATCATTAGAGGTGGCCATTTTGATCCATTTACTTTTAAATGGGCATATGGATCAAATGAAAAAAAATTAGTGTAAATGGAAATGGGAACATGTTTAAGATGTACCCGTGACATCTTCCAAACACCATCTCGGCCCCTTTTCAAACACTATCTTCCAAACACCATTTTGTGAACTACCTGTCACACAAATCAACAGTTGTCAGCATTTTCATCACTCTATTTTTGACATAGAATAAGCTACTGATATATCAATTCATAATAAAATGTCAGCATTAACTGCACACATGCTTCCAATTTATTTTGAAAACCTAAAATATATGAACACTTGAACAACAGAAGTTATAACAGATAATTACAGCATAATTATATGCTTGTATCATACGTTACAATCAAAGCCAATTATGGTTATTAAAAGTCTTAAGGCTAAAAAGAACGGTATCTCTTTGTAGTATCAATAACAAAACATACCACGTCCCTCCGTAGTCCGTATAACCCTTTTGTTTTGAGAAGATTTTTTTGAATGGCAAATGTAATAAAAAGTAAAATAAAAAGGTTGTATGTTAAATACTACTAAATCATCAATGAATTCAATTATTCAAAATCTTTTACCCTTCATAATCTGAAGAATGAAGGAAATTTACGAACCGTCCATGATGTTGGTAGTGGTGTTGCAACGAACCGTCCATAACTGTATTAAAATAGTATGAAACCAACAATCTTTTACAAAGTAATCAAAGTATCAAACCATTCAACAAATGTATATACAATTGAATTAGTAAATTTTAGTGACTAACTTTTGCCCTTTTGCTGTGAATAAACATAAGCAGAGAATTAAGTTATGGGTAAATGAATTCAATTATGGTCTTATGGAGTAAACCTACTGATCAAACTGTGAATACTAAAACTCACTAATTTATCTTGATATCGATAGCTTTAATAGGTAGAATACAAATTCAATTGGAAGTAATCAGTGAGAGTGTGAAATCATACCACATTAGTATCATCCCCGGTTCAATCAAGGCAAGCAAAATCCCCAAACGACCAAAATAAAGATAAAATCAAACCAATTAACAGTCGCAATATCAGATACTTCAGGTCATAAAAGAATAAATTAAAACCCGAGAATAAATTGAAGCAGCAGTTCCAACAACAACATCGAATGTGTTATAAATAAGAATTCAGCTACATAATACAAAAAAATATGGTACCTGATACAAAAAAAAATACACTTACAAGATATGATTGTAGTAAATTAAATGGTCATTGAACACAGCCACAGAATGTGTTTTAAATAACAAACAGCAGGCAAATCTCAAAATAACAGAACATCAGTTCAATCATCCATTTTCAAATGACATAAATATTTTGTTTTTATAAACAGAAAAAAATTTGCTCTAAAAAATTAACTGAAACTTTTTTATTTCAACAACTTTTTTTATTTAAGGAAATTAAATATTAAACTAAAACGTTTTGGCGTGTGTGGCCAAACCAACCCAACCCATTTGACAAACATATAAAATCGCTTGTTTATCCTTATCCAACCCGCCTATGCCATCAGTTACCAACAAAAACATTGGTAATGCTTCTTAAACCAAGGAAATTCAAGATAAGAATCAATATAAACTACAACATGGTAACTCAACCTGCATCCAAAAAGGGCTTCTACACCTAAGGGGAACAGAAAAATCTGGCCTTCGATATTTCTACTGCCACTGTTGAACATTTGAGATTTCAGTGGACATGGCTACAAGAACCTTTGAGATTTCTGTTGCCACTTTTGAACCGATGCCTACATATGTAACAAAAAAATCACTCGTTTTATAAAGTTGCACCAGCTATATTTTCGAAAAGAATAAGTTGAAAATGACCATGAAAACATAGAAACTAATAGTTTAAAAACACTTGTCATCAGATTGAGAATATAACCCAGGTCTGCGTCAAGTTCCTTTGACACGGTTTCCTTAAGCATAACTCTACACAAGCTCGAAGAACACCATCTGTTATTACTGATATTGAGTGTTTCTACTGAGGAAATCAAATACTACCAAATTTGCTTATAAATAATCTGAAAAAATCAATATATATCCCTGTGAGCATCAATTAAGGACTAATTTTACAACCACCTTGTTTCTGTAAGAGGAAGTCCAGCTTTCTAAATGTCACAAATCGACTAAATCCTTCATCAATGAACTTTGGTATTATTAAATATAAATGAATAATGAACAAGGACTGCAAACTTAAAAGGTTCTTGAATTTCACCAAGCTTACCTTTTAGAATCTACAATCGACTAAATCCTTCTTGTTTTGTTCTTGAATTTTGGTTATCTACAATAACATGAAACAATTAAAATATACCGTCAACAAACTTACCTTTTAGCAGGTTCGGATTAGAATAAAATTAAGTGAATCAGTCAAGAGGCACCAAATAGACATGAACACATTTGCTCCATTGAACATCGTCTTCCTCATAGCCACATGAAATCAAAAGATTAATCGAAGCAATTGATTTAATAGGATCAACGAACATCAGATGGATTAAAGCATACCTGATTTCTGCAATCAAAACCCCTAAAAACAAAATACGGGAATCAAAACCCATTTAAATGATTGATGAAATAGGAAATTAGGGTTTAATCAAACATACTAACTCCAAATCGTACATAAAATTAGAGATGATGATCTATAAGAAACGAAATTGATGAATTACCTCTGACCTGATTTGCTTTGATGCTTCTTGTTCGCAAGTTTGATCTGCGCAAGTTTGAACTGAGGGAGAGAGGTCGCATCGAAGGTGTCCTAGCCTGCAACTTAAATGCTTCTTGTTCGGGGTTTCAGTTCACGCAACCTTCAATTCAATTGTGATAATCGAGAGGGAGTTGCGTGGAGACACCCTAATTTGTGGTAATCAAGAAGAGAAATACGGCTGTGGACAGAGATTGATGGGGCTATCGAGATGATGACGGGCGGCAATAGGTTGATGGGGGAGAGAGACATGTGATGAATCGTTCGAGAGGATGTCCATCATTAATTAGGATTAGGATGACCAGATTACCCTCACGTGATATGCTTGTAAATACTGGATGTGGTATAAAAGCTATGCTTTACCAACTTGTACATGATGTATAAACTTTTGTACGCGTCTTAAGATTAAGGAAATTTCATGACCAAATTACCCTTTTGAGCAATATGTATTATATATAGTAATAGATATATTTATATTTATTTAATTTTATGTCACTTGCATCGTAACGTTCTGGGTATATATATTAAGTATGATAAGTATAATATATAACTTATAAACATATAAAAAAATATATTCAAAAATCAACCTCTCACTACTTGCCAGGCCGTGAGAGTCATCTCACAGCATCACACAAGCCGGGAAACTGAGTCGGTCGCCAGGTATCGCTGCTGTCATCAAGAATGGGCCAAGCCAAGGCCTTCACGGTGGCAAGGGTTGGCTAAGCGAATTGAATATAACTCCCTCACCACATCAACAGTCTAAAAATCCCCCAAATTAAGAAAAAAATTCCCCAATCTCACATGACACGAAAGTACACCATTTTTAACGCAAATCATAGATAATTTACTTGTGCCTTATCGTGTCTGCAAGTCACAAGAAAGGTTTTCCTCAAAAGTTTGTTTTCATATAAAATCACATGATCAGAGTTTCTCGATTGAGTTTTGTGAACCAACAAAAACCCATTCACCCGATTTCCCTTGTGAGGTAAACCTACAAAAGATAATTACATATTTAGGCAAAACATGAAAAAAAAAATCATAGTTAAGAGGGATGTCGTATATCTAAAACATGTTCTAGGTTTATGTTGAGACCGTGTCAAATTAATCGCCTTGAGTCGTTATGATTCTTCTCCGGTCGTTAATTGCCCGAAGATACTGGACTTTCTGCATAACTCCAGTATATCTCTCTCAAAAAAAAGAAAAAAATCATAAAAAATTTAGTCTTGTATTGAAAGGTTGTAAAACCCTAAATCAAGCTAAAGAAGAAAAAATGTATATTTAAATAAATCACAATGAAGATTGAGAAACGGCTATACGTATACGCCAAGATATACGTTTGGGTGGTAGCTCATACACCCGTATATGTGAGCAAACGTTTGAGTATCCCCCTCCATTGTTTTGGTCGGATCCCATAAGAACTCGGCGGCACGATCGTATATATAGACCCAAGAAACAATTAGATATGCTTGACCTGAGCGTCACTTCAAATATTACACCCATAGGTCGAGTGATTTGCTGAGTTAAGTGAAAAAAAAATGATAGAAAAATAGTTCGCATTATTTGGTTGAGAGATTTGTGAGTTTTCAAATTCATTAAAACCTGCGAGGTTGTAAACCCTAGTATTGATTGTAAATCTTGCGGACCGAATATGTACACCTAGATGTCTATGTGGTTAAGATAGAGTTGTAGTAATGTCGAGATTAAAAATAATTGCTTGGGGACAAGCAATGTTTAAGTATGGGGATGTTTGATGTGTGTGGTTTTGGATATGAAAATATAACTGATTTCAGGCTAAAAACGTCAAAACAAACTTGAAAATATTAAATTATATTTGTTTCTGATGATTATTGTGAGTTTTCAGGTTAAAACAAGTTTGGCACGGAAAACGAGGTGAAAATGGAGAAAAGTCAAAGTTCAGGTCACACGGTCAAACTGCTGAAAAACTTCACGGCTTGCATGCTGTGAGACCCCCTTTCACGGCCTAGACCAAGCTGTGAAGTTCCTGACCAAGCAGTGATGCTGAGCCGCAAACCAGTCACCGGTGAAAATTGCCTCACGGCCTAACTTGCAAGCTGTGAGAGCCTTCACGGCCGTAAAGACCCTGCCCAGGCCGTGAAGCACCCTGTCTCTGGATAGCCCAGGCCGTGAGAACTGCCTCACGGTCGTGAGAACGCCTTCACGGCCGTGAAGGACCTTAGACCCATTTTTGGAAGTTTTGTTATTTCGGCCCTTATAAATAGAGGGCTCATTTCACCATTTAAAACACCTTGGAGAGCAGAGAAAAAGCCAGAGAAATCCCTCATTGAAGTCCTTCGAAGATTTGAAGATTTGGAGCCTTCGACGAGTCGTAAAGTAGCGTTTTTCATCATTTCGAGCTTTTATTCGGTATTGTATTTACATTTAGCCATGAATTCCTATTTGAATCAGATTTGTTTATGTTTAAACATTAACATGGTTGGCTAAACTCATCGTATCGTTTAGGCATAGACGAGCCCAACCATGGTTTAATCATGTAATTGTGTCAGTTTTTACATACGATTATGGTTTGAAGTAATAGTTTTGTTTCTTTGTTTCAATTGATGATATTTGTGTTCTCGATTGTTCTTGGATACTTCTTAGCCTTGTGGGACCCTCATCATTAGGTTGCAGAGCACCGACCGATCAGGAATCCTAGTGTATAGCCGAACCACAGAATCTGCGGTGTACGCGTGAACTAGCAATAGTCACGATCGTTAAGAACCCTAGTCACCAATTAGAAGTCAACCCTTAGGGCTGAGTGAGTAATTACCTATCCTCTTCCAGTAGCCACCCTCGACATTGTCAAGTAAACCAAGTAGTCACCGATAGGTCGGGTCTGCCCTTACTTAGTCGTGTCTAGAACCTGTTGGGTCAATTGATCCATAGAACTTAACCTCTTCACAACCCTAAAACCGTTAGGATCATCCATACCCTGACCCTTCGACCAGTTGTGAGTTGAGTCACCGATAACTCGGGACTTAGCCTAGGGCACTTCAAATGCATAACCAACTTGTCTACACTTCACCATGGAGCATTAGTAACCATTTAGGGTCTGTCTATAACCCTAATAGTGAACCAGTCCATAGGAATTAGATCGCCTTGTCTTATGAACCCAATTCACATAAGCGACAAGGCGTATGCACAAAACCGATACAATCGATTAAACCTGGGTGGGGGAGTTATTGCCTAAGCGATCCTCTTACACTACTGAATTAAACAAACCCAATTTTAAATTTGTTCTCTCAAACCATTCACATTTCAAATTCATATTTTCAAAATACAAAAAATAAACCGGCTTAAGATCAACTGTTTTGCATAAAACGTGTCCTCGAGGTTCGACATCCCGGTATTTACCAACACTATTCTATACATGACAGGTATACTTTCCTACGTGTGTGTGTGTAGTCCCTAGGTGGATAACCATTTTTATAAATTTAAAACCTGATAGTGTAAGACAATATTTTTATATGCACTTTCACACACATCAGTTTTGTCGCGATATGAGTAGTAGGCGTATCGCCTGAATAGAAGACAGCTTCAAGCGATACGCTTGGAGGTCTAAAACCTGCAAAAGAAGAAATTCGACTATAAAAATCAACTCTAGGGTTCTATTCGATATACTACGACTGGCAAACGAATTCAGAGGTTCCAAGGGGCGATTTTGAGAAGAGAGAAGGCTAGGAATTCAGGAGAAACCAACGGTGGATCGAATCCTCATCCCAAATTATTAACCGGTTCACCGATTTCTTTTCTTATCTTTATCAATTTCTAGACTTGATCATGTAGGGTTTAAAGACTTAACTTTTATCAATGTTGCAGAAATCGCAATTAATCGGTGATTAATCAGCGATTAATCGCTTAGCGGCACCTCACCGTCTATGATTAATGGTTTAACGGTCAGATGGTCAACGACGGTCAACATCTGTCCTTGGCGGTCCTTAGCGGTCTTGGCGGCCTTGACGGTTAGCCAACTTTAATAATTAAAAAATGAAAAACTTAAAAAATTGTATTTTTTGACTTTAATATTGTAGATTTTACTTAAATATGTTTGTCTTTTGGGATTATTGAACATATTCGACTTTATTATTGTATTTTTTTTTACTTAAACGTTTATATAAATACTAGTTTATTACTTTTTAAAGTTATTTACTTATTTACTTATTAACTATACCAAGATATTGACATGTTGGAATATGTAAATGTTTATATATATAGTGTTAGGTTCATTTATATATATATATATATATATATATATATATATATATATATATATTTGTAATAATTTAGGGTCTCCGATTAATCGCTGATTAATAACAATTAATCCGATTAATCGCTTAACACCAGTCGACCGTCGAGCTACCGCCAAGTGATTTCTACAACCTTGACTTTTATGATGAATTTTGTGTTTGACATGATTGTTGGCTAGATTTGTAGAGGCACCTAGACTCATTACGATGACTATTCATTGTTAATGACTTTAATTCGGTTTTCACTAATTGATTGATGTTGCAATTCTATTCCATTCCATAAGTTTTCTGTGATGATGCATATCTATACTAGAATTGGATTCCTAATTGTTGATTCAACCTTGCTTTGCTTGCGGATGTCTTCCGATTTGGGTAAAGTAGTTGACTTGTAGGTTATGCTTGTAAATTAATGTGATTGCTTGATTGTGGTCATAGGTTTAGTTAGTGACTAGTTATTCGAGTCTCGTGTGCTACCTTCTAAATAACCTTAAAAGGGTGATAGCTGTCGGGTAGTCAGGTTGGTAAATTGTCTAGGGTTGAATTGTCCCACAAGGAAATTTCCAAGGTTAGTTTTCTAAGTCGCTATTCCGAGTCATTCGCAGTTAATTAGTGGTAGCTCGATCTAGCCTAGGGGGTCTAAGATTGTTTCAAGGACGGTTAGGTTTAGTTGAGAAAGGACGTACCCAAAAGATGAACTTCTGTTCGAGCGTTAGAAT
The DNA here is from genome assembly GCA_039602395.1 of Deinandra increscens subsp. villosa. Lineage (NCBI taxonomy): Eukaryota > Viridiplantae > Streptophyta > Magnoliopsida > Asterales > Asteraceae > Deinandra > Deinandra increscens. The sequence continues at coordinate 35,412,354 of JBCNJP010000006.1, forward strand.
TGTCGTCTAGGAAGGACTTAAAAGGTGAACTAGCCACCATCAGATTAGTCATAACTGATTGAAGTTGTCAGAAGTGATTAGGATTCTGAGTCTAGGTGGTATCTTTCTCTGTTCTTGAAGGTTGTCCTAAAGTTCCTTGCTTTCCGTTTGTTAGTTGCGTAGTTAGTTAAGTTAGTTAAATCAATTCCAAAAATCCCATAAACCCAACTACTCAATATTTCCATTTCTTAAGCCTAGGTTAAGTTCTTGTTTCCGTAGTGTCCTTAGGGTTCGATATCCCGGTCTTACATAAGCTTTACTACAATCCGACAGGTACACTTGCCTTAGGGTTCGGTCTAGTTTAGGTTGTTTCTGTAAAATTTAGGTGTGTCTAGGTCTAGGATTAGGTCTAGGTATTATTAATATTTTCTTTAGGTATCTTCCGAACACATCAAGTTTTTGGCACCGTTGCCGGGTACACTTGGCAATAGCAAGATTAACTTAGGTTTTTATTAGGAAATTTTGACTCTTTTAGGGTTTTCCCGTGTCTAGAGTCTTAGGATTTCCGTTCTTGAGTCTAGATTTATAGGTTTTTATTTTTCTAGTTTTTATTTTTATTTTTCTTCCGTTTTATGCCACATACCCGTTCGCGAGGTTCACCTGAACTTACACCACTTCCTGATCCCGACAAGGATATTCGTGAACGGTTCCGCGTACTTCACGCGGAACTCGAGGCATTCATTCTTTCCATAACTCACTCCAAACTATCCACTTCCACACAAATCACACGCGACACTAAACCCATCCCATTTCTTGATCTCACCACCATGGCGGCCCGTTACACCGTCCACGAGCAGGCCAGCGTCAGAGTTAACGACGCTCAGTTTGCAATTGCTCCAACAAACATTGCCAACACCACTAATTGGCAAGTTCCGTCCCACATCATAAATGCACTAATCAATTCTATACAATTCCATGGACGTGAGGACGAAGATGCACCGACACATATCTCGCGCTTTATTCGAATCTGCAACACGTTCGGACTCACAGGAGTCATGAACGATACTATCTATCTGCGTATGTTTCCTTTTTCCCTTACCCCTCGAGCCGCCGAGTGGCTCGAGACGCTTCCGCCAAATTCGATCGCCACCTGGGACGATCTAAAATCGAAATTCCTGAAAAAATATCATCCTCCAGCCAAGGCTGCACGTACTCAGGAGGAAATCCACTCCTTCAGGAAGGATCTCGATGAGCCTTATTCGGTTGCTTATGAACATTTTAACACCATCTGAGTAGATGTCCGCAACACGGGTTGACGGACTGGGCGATCATAGAAAAGTTCTACAATGGACTTCCTTATTCTGTTCAAAAGGAGTACAATATTTCGGTTGGAGGGCATATGATGGAGAAGCTAAGTGTTGAGGAATGCAGACAGTTATTTGAGAGCTTCACACTTGCTGAACAGCAGGCACTCGGGGATCAGAGAGCCACACTGGCACAGACTAGATCACTCGCACCTTCTACATCTACCCGGAGTATTCATCACATTGGCTCAAAGACCATGACGCCAAAGGACTTGGAGAACATCTACAATGCTTTAGAGGAAAATTAAACTCCACATCAAAGCTAAATGTGAGACGTGCAGAGGCACTCACGATACCCGCGACTGCCCACTTGCCTCTGCAGAGTAGATTGACTATATCGGAAACTGAAACCAGTTCGGTAATTCGTTCCAGTCCGGGTGGAGGAGTGGCCAAAATTCAGGATGGCGCGAGGGAGGAAACCCACCGGGGTTTCAGGCGAGGAACGACCAAAATGAGAAGGGAGATGAGGGGTCCAGCTTGAGAGAGATGAGGGAGTTGATTGCTAACCAGACCCAGATCGCAGATGAACGCGAGAGATGAGGCCACACAGAAGAAGCTTGTCGAGCATGACATTCTGCTACAGAATCAGCAAGCTTCTCTCTTAGATTTGCAGCGGTCAGTTGGTGACATCGCGAAGCAGCTCAAGGACTAAATTCCCGTGGGGGTTAACACCATTACCACAAAAAGCGGTCAGTTTTCCGGTAGTACGTACAAAAACCCTAACGCAAATGTTAACACCATTACCACAAAAAGCGGGAGAGTAGTTGAGGGACCATCACCGGCGGTCGTTGAGGAGGAGCTAGTCGATGATGAGTTAGATCTAGAGATGCCCGACGGGAGGGTGCATCCAAGTGTAAAGCCAGCAAGTACCACACCAAACGTCGAGGCTGAGGTAGTGAAGAAGCTGCCCGCTGGAGAGAAGTTGATGAAGTGGGAGGCGGAGAAGGAGAAGAAGAGGTTCTGATTTGCACCTCAACCGATTACAGTTGAGGACTTGAAGCGTGTGCCTTATCCGGCGAGATTAATTCAACAGAAAAATCCACAAGGGTACGGTCAATTTCTTGATATTCTTAGGCAACTTAGGATTACATTACCTTTTACTGAGGTTTTGAATAAAATGCCTAAGTATGCAAAATTTATGAAAGACATGCTCTCTAATAAAAAGAAACTTGAAGCTTTATCTGATATAACTCTTGATTATTCAGCTTTATTTTAGAATAATTACCCAAGAAACTAAACGATCCGGGGATTTTTACATTTCCTTGCATTTTTGGTAGTTCTTCTATTACTTATGCTTTAGCTGATCTAGGTGATTCCATAAATGTTATGCCTTATTCTGTTTTTAAGCACTTAGGATTAGGAGAGTTAGCACCTACTTGCATAAACATATCTTTAGCTGACAAATCTATAGTGAGACCCAAAAGGTATAGTGGAGAATGTGCTTGTGAAAGTTGATAAGTTTTTGTTCCCTATGGATTTTGTGGTAGTTGATAGCGACTATGACCCTAGATGCCCTTTAGTTGTAGGTAGGCCTTTCCTTAGGACTGCCCATTCTTTAGTCTATGTGTTTGAGGGTACTATAACTTTAAGGGTTGGTAATGAGAGTATCATGTTTAAGGGAGGTAGGCAGGAGGATAGTGGAACCAAATCGGTATGCTTACTAGGTACAATCATGTCCTTCATAGACTTGGTGGTGGTAGGTAATCGGTTAGAGGATGACGAGATTGAGGCGAATGAGTGTGAGGAGAGCACTTGAAGTCTAGTTGAAAAGGATGACAATTCTGACCCGTTAGGAAAACCCGGTGGGGGTAGAGAGTGAAAAAGTGGTTGAGGTAGTTAAGATTGGGGTTATGAAAGAGGATAAGTGTGGGGAGGACTCCGGGCAAGATGTGTTAGTTGATGAGGTGTTAAGTGACCCGTTAGGAGGACCCGGAGGGTTGGTGGATAGTGATTTTGTAGTTGAAATGGTGGTTAGGAGGGCCACACTTTGTGATTTGGGTGTTTTTAATGATGATATAGAGTTTAGATCAATTGTGGGGAAGTTGGTGGTAATTAATAGTGCCCATGACCCGGAATTGAGCTTTCTAGGTAAAATTCGATTTCTTCCGGGTAGATACAAGCATTGGAAAGTTAAAAATTCGTTGGAATTGTGACAATCGCAACTTCCCGAGTTAACTCCGTCAACTTTTCCGTTAGTCCCGTTAGTTTCGTTAGCAAACCCGAGACCCGTTATTTGATTTATTTGTATATTGTTCATGTCTATGTGCTAATTGATGTTAGTAACTTGTTTTGTGAATTCGTTTCGTGACGTTATGCGTTATTTGAAAATTTTGCGTTTTCGGGTAAAAACCGGGCTTCGCGCGTAGATTGAAATTTATATGTGTAAATGCTAAATTTACGTAACCCGACTAAATCCTGCATGTTAAATGAGTTAAAAACAATTAGAGATGTTTTTAAAATTTTTACTTTACAACTTTTAGTTAAAAACCCACTTAATATGAGTTTTATGCTTGTTTTGTTTAAAATAAAAGATGAGGGACCAAATATGTAAACTATCTAAAAAGAAAATCTGCTCAAAAACCTCTCCCCCACCCTCATTCACGTATTCTTCTCCTTCTCCTCTCTTCTTCACGGTCACAAACACACACATACACACTTTTGCGATTTTGGTGAAATCAACCACCAAGGAAGTAAGATTCAAGGGTTTTAAGCTCCATCAAGGCTCAAGAGCACCAAAGGAAGCTCCCTCTTCACTTCATCTCCTCCTACCTGCGATTTATCTCTCAGATTCGTAAGCCCTAGATTCCTCAAACTCGAAATTGTTAGTTGCACGTGTGTTTTTATGCGTTTATGTGCTCAATGGGGAGTTTATATGCTCCTAATTCATGTTTTAGGTTGAGATATGCTAGTTTATGATTTAGGGCATATTTGTAATGAGTTTTAATTATGGAAATTGAGGGTTGGGTTAAGCTTCAAGTGTTCTAAATGATTGTTGGGTGTTTGGTTATGGGTTTTGGGTGTAATGTGCTTAAATGCTAGCAATAAGATGAGATTTTGCTATGATCTTGATATGATTTTGATATGAACGTGTTTAGGACAGAAATTACATGTTAATATAATTATAAACTTATTTGTAGATGTTGAATGATCAATTGGGTGCTAAAACTCAAAAACCATAACTTTTGCAAACTCAAAAATTCTAACAGCTTTGACCAGAATTTTGGGTCAACTTGCAGCTGTCATAACTTGCTCAATTTTCATCTAAACTGATTGATTCTTTTTCCCTAGTAAATTAGGATGTCTTAGCTTTACAACGGCTACTCGCACACCTTCTAAAACCTCCGTTTGGTCACTCAAAACACAGCTGCAAGTCGGGTACTCAAAGCTGTCATTTTCTGTGAAAAGTGGACTTTTCATTTTGGTTGAGCATGTTAATCTTGTTCTAATGGTGTGTTTGCTATCCGTAAATGATGTTTATATATTAAAAGTAAGATCTGGAGATGTTGGTTCATAAATTCCAAATTTTGAATGAGATATGCAAGTTTCCATTTCCTTTGACTAGTTTGCTAAATGCTAAAATGTGCCAACTTCCGATGTGCAGAACTTCTTCGTTTCTCAACATTTTTAGTTGATTCTTTTTGCTAAAATTTCATAAATGACATGTAGTATATGCCTGTAAAATTTAAGGAGCTAATTCCAAGTATTGTGGATTTTAGCTATGCCACTAGTTAAGTGCTTGAAGTTTGACTTTCTGGGTCAACTTTGACTTAAATTGAAATTGCTTGATTTCCTCCCAATTTGGGACTCGTATGTGCATTGTATGACTGGTATGACCGCATGAAACATGTTTAGGTGCTTATGTGCTAATTTCGTCCTAGCTACACCTTCTAATTTGATTAGGCCACATTTATCCGAATAGGTTAACTTTGACCAACCTGTTGAACCAAGTGCTAGGTACCAGTGCACCCTAAGGTGAGTTCACTTACTATTATTGTTATATCCGGTTTAGGATGATAACACACAGATAGTTGCATCCGGTAAAGGATGGCAACCCAAGGGTAAAGGTATTTCTTTACTTGAGTAATTTTCCGACAAAATATCATATGTTGCACTGAATTGCTTTATTTATAAAAAGTCCTTACATTCGGGCCGTTAATATACAATAGCGAGGTAATGTTGAGTAGTACTACTGGGGATTGACACCCCCGCTCAGCGGTGCACGGGATGCACCCTCCCGACTGGCGGTCGGACTGAGATCAATGTTAGCCTAACCGCCGTGATCCGGATGGACACGGGAAGGCAAGATTCATAGGTACCCCCTATCAAAACGTTGTCAGCTTCAGTTGCGAACAATTCAGGTGGACATAACTATAGGCTAGCTACCTACGATATGGAATTTTACTGGTCTTATGATATTGATTGTGTTTTACCTGTCTTTATTCATAAACATTAGGTCTACTTGTGACGGGTAGACCGCTTTAGTGAACTCACCAGCCTTGGCTGTCACTTGATTGTTGAATGCTTTTCAGGTTGCTAGGAGGATCATGGATGGCACGGGCGTTGGCAATACTTGTCTTTTGAAAAACCCTTTTGGAGATTTTATTTCAGACACTTTAGTAATTACTTTTACTAAACAACAACCTTGTGAACTTTTAATACTTCCGCTGATATATGAAATGTAAACTCTGATTTATTAAATGTAATATATGACTGGTTTACCCTTTAACTATGGCTTGGTTGAAACTAAAGACTTGGATCCTGGTCTGGATCACACCCCACACGGTTATACTCCGTTAGTGGAAATTGGGGGTGTGACAGATTGGTATCAGAGCCTTTGGTTACAGCGAACCAGAACATTTTAAAAGTAAAATTTCTGAACTGTAACTGTTTTTTTTTTTTGAAAACTTTGGTTACAACCTAACTCCCAAAAGTATTGCCCCGCGTGCTGAAGATGATCCTCACTTGAAATTCCTTGTTTATGTCGGTGTAGGAATTGGATTTTGGATAGAAATTTTTCTTTCCCGAGACTTAGAAATTTTGGAGATTTTGAGTCAGAAATTTTTCTAAGTATAGTCTTAGCGTACTTGTCACATCCATCTTAGCGAACTTAATTCCTTCTTAGCGGACTTCTGCTAGCGAACTTGAACCTTAGTTCTTAGCGAACTTACCCATGTTCTTAGCGAACTTGTGCTGTTCTTAGCGAACTTCCAGTTAGTAAACTTGACATTCTCCTTAGCGAACTTGGTATGCCCTTAGCGAACTTGTTGGCTTCTTAACGAACTTGATGAGGCCTTAGCGAACTTCAGCTGGTCTTAGCGAACTTCATTTGTTCTTAGCGAACTTGTATGGTGCTTAGCGAACTTGTGCTTAGCGAACTTAAGTTGTTCTTAGCGAACTTGTTCCTAGCGAGCTTCTTCTTAGCGGACTTGTTTAACCCTTAACATCATTGTTTGTTTTGAATGACCCGGGTAGGTTTACCTTTAGGCCCAGATCATGGTAATCTGGACTCTAAGACAATGATCCAGCATATCCTCAGCTTAACTGATCATACTCTCTTATAACATAAATAGGAGTCGTAGTAGATCCTATTCGGTTAAGACACCCATTACCACACCGAGTAGTATCTTTATCGTAACGCGTTAGTAAAGAACGATGTTTAGCCTCGTATAGGGCTACATTGTATAAAATCAGATGATTTCTCATGAGATGCTTGTGACTGCGTCTGTTACCCTAAAATGTTGACACCCTTTTCCTTGGTCAGTTTGGACCCCACATTTTACATCACATAGTTGTTGTATGATAATTCAACGTGAAGGTGACTTTAGTAACATAATGAAATCAGACATGTGATGACTAAGAATAATATGATATTCTCTCAATACATGTATAAACATATGTGTGTATAACGGATTCGTGATCGAGTCGGACAATAACTACTCTTTATCTTTAAGTAAGTTGGGGGCATTGTAGCATGCCCTGCCCATACTCCTACTGAACCACTTACTTACCAAAGTGGACCTACGGTGAACTCTAAATTAGATGACCTGTTATTCTCAGAACTTGTCTCCTTGGCAATTCCCGGTCGGTTACCCTCGATTTAAATGACCACATTCTTGATACTTACATTTTGGAAACCTTATACTACCTCGTTGAACCTGGTAGCTAAAGTAAGAGGAACCAGCGTGACCATACAAGGTAAATTGCCGTTATGGGTGCACACGTAAATGTAATTTGCAGTGTATGGAAGCCCTGGGGAATCCTGCTCGGCAGACCGTCGGTTATAAGGGATACGACCCTTTCATTTTAAAATCTCATGACGTCCATTTTCAAGCTTATGGGACTCAACCATATGGTTGAGGACATCTATCCATGTTCGTTTCTCTATCACACCCGATCTTATCCCTTTCTAGATATGGCTCCCAATCTACCAGAACTCCTTTAAAATGCTTTTGCGAGTGATAACCCCAGTAAGACACCGTATTACTCACACCATCCGATGACGAGATTTCCCCTCGCAACGAACAATCTGTGGTTTAACTCTTAACTGATCCCGGTTTATTCGCAATCCTAACTCTACTCCTATGACATTAACCGCCATAACCATTCTTCAAGCTCTCACAATTGTGCAACAACTCCATAAACTCTAATCTGATGGAAACTCATACATCTTTAATGGACAATTACACCTCAACTTTTGGAACCAACCTTTCGGCAGGAAAATCTTGTGAAGTTCTCCCCTCTTGACTAGTAATCTCATCACGATTTTTTTAAGCACTTTATACCTCACTACAAATACGGTTTTACCCAACGATGCGATGCTGGTTACTTCTCGAGCTCGTACGATCTGCTTTATCTTCAAACACACGATTCGTCTGTGAAACTTGACTCCCAAGGAACCCTCTACTCTGATATTCATGTGTGACTTGGAAGGCCTTCAAGCCTTGAGCCATTGTGACCCGTTAACCTCATTGATGACACTATCATGTACTTCTTCGTCAGAAGCTCCCGTACGACAAACCTTGATAACCAACACTAGGCAGCATTATGCTAGGAAAGTTCCACAACATCATACATCGATACCCATTGTCCTCATTCCTTCCTTACTAGAAAAACTTTCATTGGTAACTCTCTGCTTCATAACTAGTCGAATGATTGACCCGAACTTCTGAGGCACGCGTAAGGAAATAGATTGACTCCAGATTGGACGAAGTCACGTTTGAATTTATTGCGCATGCGGCGAACTACCCGAGGATCACTGGAAGTGACCCAAGTACACGATACTTATACATCCTATATGCAATGCGGCTTTTCGATACGCTGTATGTAGACCTCGCGAAACCTTAACTACAATTCGTATATACACTCATTGAAAGTCATGAAGAATTTTGGAGTTGTCAGCACTTGGTGTTTCGGAAACCCATTCTTACTGCACGTTTGCACTTCTACTTACTCTTGAGGACCAACATAAACTTATATTCTTACATGAAAGTTATCCTACTGTACGGTACAACCGTTGACACACTCGCATTCACATCAGTCGACCCGAAATCGTCTTCCCCGGATTTGCGTCAATTGTATCGGATGACTCCCTTCGAAACATGTAGTTGCAAACTACCCTACACTAGCTACCTCGCCATTCATCCTGAGTCTGTATTCCTATACTTGATATCATTTATGCTTCTACAAAGAACTTTTCGGTCATTAGAACATCACCCTTATTTTGGATCTTTACCGGAGGGTAATATGCGCAACGATATATCCCATGTTGGCGAAACTCATTTTAAACCTCAACGTGAAGGACTACCTTATCTTTTGAATCCCCTTCGGAAACTCAAATTGTATTCGCGTTGCATCCGCTAAACCCTTGATAACCCTCACCGTGGGTGAAGACCCCACCTACCGAAAACCTTTTTGTTGTAAAATTCAAAGTTTTCACATGTTTGCATGGTTTCAAATCTTTCACTCCCCTTCAACCCAAAAGCATTGGGGGAAAAACATAAGATACCTTATTTTTCAAATATATTATCTAACAAGTTTTGTCAAATAGCCAGGAATGGCAAGGGAACTGGTACACTCTCGACGTGCTGGTAGTGTGGTGGGTTAGCCGCGGTACACCCTATACATAAGCACTAACGGCATGTGGAAGGTGGGATCAGTGCTAAACCACAGATTTACCTTGAAATCATAGACCCAAAAACCTTATTTTGAGAAACTTCATTAAATGGGACAGTGCCCACAATATAGCAAAATCTATGATATTTCCGTTGTAATTTCCCATGTCCCCTCATACATATTTTCACTAGAAGGGACATACACGATTTAATCAAAATAAAACTTATTGTTTTTCCAACCCTCTAGATTGACAGGGAACATCCTGATATAATTTTCCTACTAAGGGTCAAATATAAATTACGACCCAGATGAACACAACAACGTTTTAACAACTCAAGTCTTGTATTATAAAAGACAATTCACGTATTCCTTGGAGTAACCCCATGACCTTTCCAGGGCCCTTATCAACGTTTACTCGTCCCAGACCCGTACTCGTCTCAGTTCACCATACGAATTGGTGAAATGTTTTAATTTGTCCTTTAGTTATTACATTTCTGACATCCCACGACTTGTTAACCTCGCGTACGCCTAAATTGTCACCGACTTGGTGAAGTAGAGCGCTTCTTTATGAAATTACTGCACTTCTTTATGAGATTTCTACGCTTACCCGCTATGCTATTGATACTACGATACCTTGCAGCGTCGTCTGCCTGTGCCTTTTCTGTAAACTGTAAGAACCACCCGATCTTAGCCAAATTCAGGGATGCATACCCACTCTCTAGATACGTTAACGTTCGAACCCTTGTAGCAACACTTCTTGCCTCTACCGTGTCATTCGACACAATACCTTCTATTATCTTATTGGATACTATAGCTGAAGACAACTCGGACATATGGTCACTTCGTCATATTAAACATTTCAATCTCGGATGTGGCGTCGCTGTCACATTTGTTAAACCTAACCCTGCGATGCGATTCAACTCACTCATGGAAGCGTTGGTTATAGAAAACCACTCTTCATACGATTATGCGAAAATGTTCCTTCGATGTTTTTTTTAATCATATATCAACCATCATTTTCCCGTGGAACAGAGAACTTGGACTATCTCATAACGATCCGTTAAACGATTAGCACTACCACAATTTTCGGGACGAAAATTCTTTAACATGGGGAGGCTGTGACAATCGCAACTTCCCGAGTTAACTCCGTCAACTTTTCCGTTAGTCCCGTTAGTTTCGTTAGCAAACCCGAGACCCGTTATTTGATTTATTTGTATATTGTTCATGTCTATGTGCTAATTGATGTTAGTAACTTGTTTTGTGAATTCGTTTCGTGACGTTATGTGTTATTTGAAAATTTTGCGTTTTCGGGTAAAAACCGGGCTTCGCGCATAGATTGAAATTTATATGTGTAAATGCTAAATTTACGTAACCCGACTAAATCCTGTGAAAATGCGTGAGCATCGGATCGTCTACTCGATCTAGCTAATCGGACATCAAAACGTAAATAACCGATTGTTTTATTGATCAAACGAGAACAATTACAATCAGTAAATCACAAAGAATTGACACAGAGAAACACACTCAGAAACACACACTTAAGATTTGCTCACTCGCTCAGACCTTTCTAAACACAAAGACCAAACTACTATATATACCCGATCGGCCGAACTCCCACCGAGCCCCAGGTTCGGCCGGTCCGAACTTCAGGTTCGGACCTAGTTCGGCCAACCCTATATTGGCTTGAACTTGGTCTTCGTTCGATACTTCACACGACGCACATTTCAGGTATCAACAAACTCCCCCTCGTCGTGTGCAGTATCTCTTTTCTTTTCTTCTTCTGAACATCATCAAATATGTATCTTCAATCAAGCTCCCCCTCAAGTAAAGAATCCGTTTATCCAATGAAATGAATCTTCGAACAAACTCCTCCTCAACTCAATCGTAGCTTGACCTTGAATACTTGATGATATCTCGTATATCTCTGGTCTTTATCAACAGCTTCAGAAGACTTGAAGTTGTGATAGCTTGCACAACAGCATCCTGCATTAACACTTAAATAATCTTGGCGCAAAACGTCTCTTCGAAACTCCAAGATATGATTTTGACAATTGATTTGTATCACGTGTTGATCAGATCGAAAATAAAGCAGAAACAAAATCTTTTTGGCTTTTTGAAAGTTTATATTAAAACACACCAAAAATCTTTTTGTACTTTTCTTGATATGAAATGAAATCGTAATACAGAATCAGACACTATTTTTGGTATGAGAAAGATCACTATATGGGATCATATTGATCATAACGCACTGAACTACACTTCAATTTCAATTAATTGAAGCACACAAGTCATGTCGATTGCTGGTATAATTTGTCCATTTTAAGCTCAGACAGAATCATACTTATAACATCTGGATATGTTAAGATATTGATTAGATTTGCTTTGACCAGTGTACCCCACACTATCAGACATATTCAGACAATTTCTGTTTGTCTTTCTTTTTCTTTTGTGTGATTGCATTTGTGAACTTTCACATTGCATACTATTTTTCATGATACAGTCAACTGTGTTCCATGCAAAAAGAAATAAGAACGTTAAATCGTCTACCTTAAGGTCGATCTTTCGATACGCAGATAAGGCCTCGGATTTAACAAAATAAGAAAGATAAGACAAGTTGAAGTTGTATAACTCAACAACAATCAGGTCGGTACTCCCGTACACGCAGAGAAAGTCCGATGAGTTATACGAAACACCAAAGAAAATAAAGCAGAACGTCAAACGAACAACAATCAGGTCGATCTTTCGATACGCAGAGAAAGTCCGATCGTTTGACAAAATAAAGAAAATCAAACAAGATTAAATCTTTGCAAAATGAAAACATGTATACACAGTGACTTCTCATTTTGAATTTCACACTTATTTTTCTTTTTGTGTCAAGAAATATGCATCAAGATGTTATCCACATGGTCAAGCATTAGTATTTAGTGTATATCACATCTGAATACTTTCTGATTTGTCGAACCTACCAAGCACATCAAACAATGATCTTATGGCCCTTTCATCTACTTTATCCATAAGTCAGATACGTATGCCAATGTACCATCATTTCCCAATGATCAATTTCTCACAATTTTATATTTTGCATGTATTCACCTTCCTTCATTATATATTTTGCATGTATTCACCTTCTCCCCATACCATGCATTTTCTCAATTACTCTCAATTACTCCCCCTTACTTACAATTCTCCCCCTTAAAATGAAAACTCTATTTTTGGATTTTCATTTTACACAAAAATAAGACTCTATTTTTGGCTTTTTGAGAAAAACGTAAGCAAAGAAAATTGATCAATCAACACGGATATGTTTCAGGGTTTAGAATTCAGACAATTTGCAGGTTAGAAAAATATTTCACGAAATTTAAGTTAAAACAGAATACTCCTCCATCGACAATTTTTCAATCATCGATAGGTCTTCTAGAAGTACCTGCACACTGGACAGCCGGATTAGTTCACAAACGACCCGAAGCGAATCGCTTCTGGTCGACCAGTGTCCTGATTTTGCTTTGAAACCACCTTAGGTTTCCATTGTTGGTGTTTTGGTAATTCAGTTTTCGATGAAACAGTCACAGGTGACTGTGATGATGAACCTACATTTTGATCCTTTGAAAATTTTGGAACAAAACGTTTTTGTTTTTGAAAGAATGTAGGTTCAAATTCATCAAAAACTCTGCCTTGGTTATCAAAAAACTTTGTTGTGGCAGATTTACCAAAAACTGATTTCTTATGAAATCTTAGTGACGAAGCAGCAGGTGAGGAACAATCTTTTGCCATATGCCCTGGGCGACGGCAAATATAACAAATCCTTGTCGTTTTATCCCATCTTTGATGTACCTGCGAAGAACACACATGAATATCTCTAACATGATCAGAATAAGAATCATATACCTGATGCCTGTGATCATGTACCCATTTAGAAGTTGGGCTACGAGATTGAGAACTTTCAGAAGAAATATCAGCTTTCACAAATACTTCAGAAATTTTCCGAGCATCCACGCAGTGAAGAGGAAATTCTTTGTCAGAAAATAACTGTTCAGAACCTTTGAGCTTGTAAAACCTTTCAGGTTGAACTTTGTCTGCTTTAAACACATCCTTCTTCATTTGCTTCATTTTAAGCTTCTTTAGATTTGATGATTCAGATGCTGGACCCTTCTCAACTTGAACATGCTTTTCTTGAAATCCCAAACCAACTTGTTTACCAGAAATCTTCCCCTCAGAATTTGTACTCTGGTGTCCATTCTTAGCCAATCTTGTGAATTCGGCTTTCACATCAGGAATTTTCTTTTGTGTATAGAAAATTGTCTCATCAAATTCAAGTGGAGACTGAATCGTATCACTTGATGTAGCCGATTTCTCATTATCAGCAGAAGATGAACCAGAAACAAACTTTGGTGCTGGAGGAATCGCAGATTTCAAGACCTTTTTCTTGTTTTTCTTGTTTTTCTTCTTCTGCACAACCTTGACTTCTTCTGAAGTAGAAGATGATAGTTTTGAATAATCAAAATCATCAACCGATTCCGTTACTTTTTTAACAGCCTCCTTGATATGAGCAGGGGGTGATGCAGTTTTATCAAACATTCTTTCAAAATTTGCATCATTTGCTAAGAAGCTTGTGAAAACCTGAGAATTAGAAACATTGTTGAGCAATCTTTTAGCATCAAGAACTTGAATTTTGAGATCAGAAATTTGCTGTTGAGCTTCTGCAAATTCCTTTTCTTTAGCAATCAAACGCTTGGCAACTTTGTGAGTTTCAAATTTTTGTAAGCGAAGATTATCAAGTCCTTCATGTAACTCCTTTTTCAGTTTATTCTCATTCCGCTTCTGAATCTCTAGATTTGCAGCTTGCACTTTATTTACCCTAGCCAACTCCCGCTTGTCATCCAACAACTTTTCCATATCAACTTGATATGCTTTGATTTTAGTATCATATTCTTCAATACTCTTAGTAAGCAAATCAAGCTTAATCTTGGATTTATCAAACAAATTCTGAAAATCATTTGCAGCATCTTCGGCCTCTGCCTTCCATTTCTTCACTTCTTTGACTAACTCACCCTTTTCTTCACAAATTTCAGCTTTCGAAGTTTCAGCATGTTTCTTATCTTGCTTCAATACTTCTAAAATGTCATTTAACAATTTGATTTCAGTAGTCAAGTCCTTATTCTTCAAAACCAAACTCTGTTCACATTCTTTAGAAATCTTCAATTCAAATTTAATCATCTCAAATTCTTCAGTCAATTGTTGAACTTTATTCATCAACAAAACATTTTCTTTCATCAAACTCTCCAAATTTTCAGCAGATTCATAAGAACTTGGACTTGAACTAGTATCAGAACTAGTATCTGAACAAAAATCTTCTTGTAGATCATGCGTAACTATCAATGCAGATGAATCATATCCAAACTGTTTACCCCAATCATACACACCATCATTTTGAACCATCAAAGCTGTTGACTTGCTTGTGTTACTAGTAGATGGTTGAGTAAAACCAGGCTTTGGTGATGGAGTAATACCAGACTTATTTGCATGTGCCTGTTGACATTCCTTGGCAAAATGTCCAAGTTGTTGACATTTAAAACATTTTAGTTTTGACTTGTCAAAACCTAATTTGTCTCCAGAAATATTCCTTCCATGCTTCTTAAAGAATCTCTTAGATCGTTGACACAACATAGCATATTGCCAAGATACATCCAATTCGGTTAATTGATCATCATCGAGAGCATCAAGATCCTCACTAGTTAACTTTGCATCAGCAACATTTTTGAGAATCAGACCAAAAGATGATGAAATCAATGCAGAAATCATTTTGGCACAATCCTCCGTTGAGTCAGCTGAAAAAGCACTTTGGTTTGTAAAATTTGGAATTGTGAAATTGCAACCTCTTGAAGAATTATTATCAGAATTTCCTGAAAATCCAGCTAGAAAAGCAACACTTGGTGCAGAACTTAAATTTGGTTTAGCTTTAGCATTCATGCTTGCTGAATTTTCACCATGATACAATTCCGGATTCTGTAAAGTAACACTTGACTTTTTGTTGTTTAACATTTCCATTTCCCGGGCATGAAGTTTTCCAGTAAGCTCGTGAAATGTTAAAGTAGAATAATCCTTGTCATGAGTGAGTAGCAAAACATAATTTTCCCACTTTTCAGGTAAAGCTTCCATGATCTTTTCCTTTAAATCAGCATCAGATTTTTCAATTCCAACAACCTTCAATTCACTAATCAAATGTGAAAATCTTGAAACTAGAGCAGTAATGTTCTCATTGTCATAATTTTGAAAATTATCAAATTCTTTGTTCAAAACTTTCTTTTGACTCTTCTTATAATCAGCATTCCCTTCACATCGTGCGGATAGAGCATCCCATAATTGCTTAGATTTCTTGCAAGTGCTAAATTGATGAAGCAATTCAGTAGGTAAAGCCATAGTAAGATAACCATAAACTTTCTTTTCAAGCTCATAACTTTTTCTTTCAGCATCATCAAAATCTTCAATTTCCTTAGACTCTCCATCCTCTTTTGGTTTTTCATACAATTTCCTAATTGGAATCCATAAGTCAATATTATTTGTGCTGATATACGCTGAAAATCGTTTCTTCCAATTCTGATAATCTTCTAGTTTCAACAATTTGGGAACTTTCTGACTTGTTCCGATTTCATTGTCATAATTCATCATGGTCTGCATAGCACTTTGCATTGAGGCAAAAGCTTGAAATTCCGACATCGTTGAAAATCTGAAAAATTCTGCCCTCCGAACTTGTTCCGAACTTAGTCTGCCGTCCGAACTCTCAGCGAACGTTGTCCGAACCTTGATCAGCCTCCGAACGAACACCGAACTTTGTCCGAAAATATATCAAGCTCCGAACTCACACCAAACTAGCTCCGAACGCAAACACTCCGAACCTTGACCGATCTACCACCGAACTCTCGCCGAACACTCTCCGTGTCACCTCCGAACCTCAAGTTCGGAGCGGTTACTCCGAGCTTGCCCAGTAACCTCCGAACCTCGAAGACATTTTCCGAAAACTCGTGAAAACGGACTGATTTTGACGAAACTTGATATGATGAATCAGAAAAACCAATAGGAAATGATTTAGGAACAGTTTTGACACAAATTGCACATCAGAAATGATAGAAAACACGAAATGAAACACGAGAAAACTTCAAAAACGTTCAATAATCCGAGAATAGCAACCACAGATCAGTAGAGTGAACCAGAAAGCTCTGATACCACTTGAAAATGCGTGAGCATCGGATCGTCTACTCGATCTAGCTAATCGGACATCAAAACGTAAATAACCGATTGTTTTATTGATCAAACGAGAACAATTACAATCAGTAAATCACAAAGAATTGACACAGAGAAACACACTCAGAAACACACACTTAAGATTTGCTCACTCGCTCAGACCTTTCTAAACACAAAGACCAAACTACTATATATACCCGATCGGCCGAACTCCCACCGAGCCCCAGGTTCGGCCGGTCCGAACTTCAGGTTCGGACCTAGTTCGGCCAACCCTATATTGGCTTGAACTTGGTCTTCGTTCGATACTTCACACGACGCACATTTCAGGTATCAACATCCTGCATGTTAAATGAGTTAAAAACAATTAGAGATGTTTTTAAAATTTTTACTTTACAACTTTTAGTTAAAAACCCACTTAATATGAGTTTTATGCTTGTTTTGTTTAAAATAAAAGATGAGGGACCAAATATGTAAACTATCTAAAAAGAAAATCTGCTCAAAAACCTCTCCCCCACCCTCATTCACGTATTCTTCTCCTTCTCCTCTCTTCTTCACGGTCACAAACACACACATACACACTTTTGCGATTTTGGTGAAATCAACCACCAAGGAAGTAAGATTCAAGGGTTTTAAGCTCCATCAAGGCTCAAGAGCACCAAAGGAAGCTCCCTCTTCACTTCATCTCCTCCTACCTGTGATTTCTCTCTCAGATTCGTAAGCCCTAGATTCCTCAAACTCGAAATTGTTAGTTGCACGTGTGTTTTTATGCGTTTATGTGCTAAATGG
Source organism: Deinandra increscens subsp. villosa (assembly GCA_039602395.1). Taxonomy (NCBI): domain Eukaryota; kingdom Viridiplantae; phylum Streptophyta; class Magnoliopsida; order Asterales; family Asteraceae; genus Deinandra; species Deinandra increscens. Next base: position 35,429,834 of record JBCNJP010000006.1, read on the forward strand.
GGAGTTTATATGCTCCTAATTCATGTTTTAGGTTGAGATATGCTAGTTTATGATTTAGGGCAGATTTGTAATGAGTTTTAATTATGGAAATTGAGGGTTGGGTTAAGCTTCAAGTGTTCTAAATGATTGTTGGGTGTTTGGTTATGGGTTTTGGGTGTAATGTGCTTAAATGCTAGCAATAAGATGAGATTTTGCTATGATCTTGATATGATTTTGATATGAACGTGTTTAGGACAGAAATTACATTTTAATATGATTATAAACTTATTTGTAGATGTTGAATGATCAATTGGGTGCTAAAACTCAAAAACCATAACTTTTGCAAACTCAAAACTTCTAACAGCTTTGACCAGAATTTTGGGTCAACCTGCAGCTGTCATAACTTACTCAATTTTCATCGAAACTGATTGATTCTTTTTCCCTAGTAAAGTAGGATGTCTTATCTTTACAACGGCTACTCGCACACCTTCTAAAACCTCCGTTTGGTCACTCAAAACACAGCTGCAAGTCGGGTACTCAAAGCTGTCATTTTCTGTGAAAAGTGGACTTTTCATTTTGGTTGAGCATGTTAATCTTGTTCTAATGGTCTGTTTGCTATCCGTAAATGATGTTTATATATTAAAAGTAAGATCTGGAGATGTTGGTTCATAAATTCCAAATTTTGAATGAGATATGCAAGTTTCCATTTCCTTTGACTAGTTTGCTAAATGCTAAAATGTGCCAACTTCCGATGTGCAGAATTTCTTCGTTTCTCAACATTTTTAGTTGATTCTTTTTGCTACAATTCTTAAATGACATGTAGTATATGCCTGTAATATTTAAGGAGCTAATTCCAAGTATTGTGGATTTTAGCTATGCCACTAGTTAAGTGCTTGAAGTTTGACTTTCTGGGTCAACTTTGACTTAAATTGAAATTGCTTGATTTCCTCCCAATTTGGGACTCGTATGTGCATTGTATGATTGGTATGACCTCATGAAACATGTTTAGGTGCTTATGTGCTAATTTCGTCCTAGCTACACCTTCTAATTTGATTAGGCCACATTTATCCGAATAGGTTGACTTTGACCAACCTGTTGAACCAAGTGCTAGGTACCAGTGCACCCTAAGGTGAGTTCACTTACTATTATTGTTTACCCTTTAACTATGGCTTGGTTGAAACTAAAGACTTGGATCCTGGTCTGGATCACACCCCACACGGTTATACTCCGTTAGTGGAAATTGGGGGTGTGACAGGAATTAATAAAGTTGGTTGTTTTGAGGGATAGGAAGATAGTTAGTGGTTGGCCGGATTGAAACCGGGTACAAACCAGTAGTTTTATGGTTAAGGATGTGAAATCAAAACCTCCGGATGGTTTGGGAGGTTGTTTTTCTGGTTTGAGCTAAATGTTTAAGTGCCCGGGCTGTATATTTTGTAATTGTGTCTTTATTTTTCTGCAATTTTTGGTTTTCGTGCATGTGCGTCTTTTTGGTTTTTGTTTTTCGGTGTTTGCAGGTCATTCGGGAGACTCATGAGCATGGGAAAGAGTGAAGAAGGTTTCCAAGTATGGTTCAGGTCGAAAAATGTAGGTTGTCTTGGGAAAAGTTGACCATAGGAGAGAGAAAATTTTTCAGGGCCAGAAGTCAGAAATCCCCTGGAAATATTGTTCCGGGCGTATTGCCTGGAAGGATGGCAGGAGTAGGGGATACGCTTGGAATGAGAGGAACTACTGGTTCGTTGGAGTCTTCGCGATACGCGAGAAGTGGAGGGATTTCGGCGCGATACGCGACATCTGCGTAAACCAGGAAAAAAGTTTAAATTTTGTTCATTGTAGATCTGGGTTGGATGTTCTCATTTTCCAGGTAAACACCATTTCAATTTAATTTTACATTTTGTTTTCGTTCGTCCTTAGTTTATATTTTTGTGACTTTTTATTTTCGTATTCGTTGTTAGTGCATGAACCTTGTGTGGCCGTTACTGTTCGAATTGTCAAACAGACTGATTTGTCGAAAACATGAACTGAGGTCCGAACCTCAGCCGAACTCTAGGTTCGGAGTTGGCCGAACTTTGATGGCCGAACTCCAAGTTCGGAAGGAGTTCGGACAGAGTTCGGAGGTGCCGAGTTCGGACCTTATGAAGAAGTATAAATAGATTCGTCTTTGTATTTCTTTGCAAGTTTCTGTCTTGTTTCTGTGTGTTGAGAGGGGAGGTTCTGTCCGACCTCCCCCAGAGCTTAATCGTTGTATACTCCTTCGTTATGTAATCATTCAACATGATTCAATGACAAAACTTCCGTCTCATCCATAGAAACGATCCGTAAACAGCGTTTTCAATCACAACCTTGAGGGCTAAATGAACCTTTCAGATGATAACTTTGCTTTGTAGTTAGTTGTTATTTTCTTTATGTTTTAGGGGGATAATATGAAAAAAAACAAAAAAAGATTGTGATTTTTGTTCTAAAAATAGAAAATCCAAAAAATTATGATTTTTTTATCAAAAATGAAAAACATAAAAAAATTGAAAAATATTAAAGCATAAAAAATGGAAAATTTTCAAAAAGAAAAATTGATCCAACCTTGTGAGAAATGATGGTACATTAGCATACGTTGTCCGAACATGGATAAAGTAGAGATAAAGGCTGTAAGGATCCTTGCTTGATATGCTTGATGTGCTTGACGAATCTGATACATGCTAGTAAACTATAAACTAAATTTTTTGCTGAATGATTGTGGAAAAGACCTTGATGATTGATCCTTGTAAAATGAAAAAAAAAAATAAGATGCTCGTGTGCATGAATGCTTTATTTTGAAAGATTTAAACTTGTTTGATTTTCTTTATTTTCTCAAATGATCAGAATCTCTCTTCGTATACGTGAGTATCGACCTGATAGTTGTTGATTTGAGGTTCTGCTTTATTTTCTTTGGTGTTTCGTTCAATCATCGGACTCTCTTGGCATATACAGAAGTATTTACCTGAGAATTGTTGATTGAACAATTTCAACTTGTTTTACTTTCTTATTTTGCTAAATCTGAGGCTCTATCTACGTATTAAAAGATCAACCTTAGGGTAGAAGATTTAGCAATCTTATTTATTTTTGCATGATTCACATTGGATAATACCTCGCAAAGATATGTCATGAGAAATAAGCACGTTGTGCATCTCAATATGATATATGAATAAAGAAAAAAATATAAAATATATATGATGATAGTTGCTGATATCTGATTATGTGGGGACCATATCGTTCATGCTTGCTAAAGATACCTAAATCATATCTGAAAGTTGTAAAGATTGATTTAGTCTAAGCTGAAAAAAAATATGAAAATATTGTATTAGCTATTAATCTGGACTTGCATGATGGTTACATTGAATTTACATTGCGATCTTTCTCAAAAAAATATAAATTTGATTTTACATTCCCTGTTAGTTAATCCATATGAAAAATATACCAAAACGATTTTCGGTATGTTTTGATATAAATTTGAAAAAAAATAAAATGATTTTAATTCTGATTTAGCTTCGATCACCTGAATCTGTGTTCCAGGTACAATTTTAGTGTATGAACTTAACCAACGCGTGTCATCAGTTCATCAACAATGAAATTGATTTTTAAAAGAAATCCTGAAAGTTTTAACTGAAATTTGAAAATTAAAAAAAAAATGCAAATGGGTTTTGTGAAAATTCTCTTCAAGGAATTTGAGATTCGTTGACCAACGAACTGACCCTGTTCATTCCCAACGAACTAGAGGGCTTATATATACTTCGTTCATTCGTTAGAAGCTCATTTCATTCAAAACTAACAGAATCCCTAGTTCGTTAACCCTATTTCATAGTTAGTTCGTTGAGCCCTATTTCATCGATTTCACCAGTGTTATTAAAGTTTGTTTGATTCAACGGGTGCGGAATTGGTATCGGAAACAATGGGGGCTTCAAATTGTATTTAGATTGAGAAATTTTAGAGTTTTTAGTCACTTTTTAGTCTCGGATCAAAAACTTCAAACGAACTAATTGTTAGTACATGAACCTTATGTGGCCGTTACTATTCGAATTGTCAAATCAGACTAAACTAAGGGTGTGTTTGTTTTTTCTTCAAACTTCTGCAAAGGGGCTTATGTCTGCGGGCGGGCAGACATAACCCTTGCAGACTGTTTGTTTTTTTTTTCAATGAAGATCTTATATTAGCTTATATCATCTTTAAAAAAAAAGCCTTAAACCAGTGCTTAAAATATTTGCACACCCCATTAACCCTAAAAAAAAAACAACATGTTGTCTTTCTGCTTTTCCTCTCACGACGCAAACAAGCGCCTTTCTCCTTGTCGGAGCCGCTACCTCCGGCGGCCTACGCCAGCGCTCCTCTCTGATGCGGCTCTTCTCCCCACGATCCTCCTCGCAGCCGCCCCTGCGGCGTTCCTCTCTGCTGCGGCTCCTCTCCCCACGAACCTCCTCGCAGCCGCCGCTGCTCCTCCTCGAGGTTCGAGCTCAGGCAAAGACCCCTAAAATGACGATCTAAAACAAAACAGGAGAAGGAGGAGTGGATTTTAGACCCTGTGAACCGTCGCTTGCCACCACGGTCTTGGCCGGAATTGTCTCACCGGAAAGTCGGCGGCTCCACTGCTCTCGTTCTCCCTCTCTAATATATGTGGAGTGAACCAGATTTATTTTTGTGTATTTTATTTTTGTTTATTTGTTCAAATGAACATAAGACAAAAAGAGATGGTTTATCTTGGTTTTTTATTTTAATTAATTTCTATTTATTTTTGTTATAAATCCAAGTTTATTTTATAATATATAAAAAAAAGTTGAATTTTTTTTATTATAAAGAAGTTGAATGATTTTTATTTTGTAATATAAGTTTGATAATTATATATTTTTAGTTTTTGCAGACAGTATAAAGTTTATAAAAACAAACAGTCTTATACTTTCATATTACAGACCTTCAGACCACATCTTCAACTGCAGACATAAAATCAGATGAAATCAGACTGCAGACATTTTTTGTCTGAAAAAACAAACAGCCTCTAAGTGACACACGAAGTGGAGTCTGAAGTGATCTGAAGTCACAGTTTGGGTACATCCAAACTGGACACGAAGTGTGACACGAACTGATAGTTCATGTAAATTCGTGTAGGTTCCGATCAGTTTGGGTAAAACTCCAGTTCGGGCAGAATGATGAAGTATAAATAGCGTGTCGTTTAGTATTTTTGTTAAGTTTTGGTCTAGGTTTGTCCAGATCTGTGTGTGTGAGGGGAGGTGCTGTCCAACCTCTCCCAAGAGCTTTCAATGATGTATACTACTTCGGTTGTAATCATTCAACACACGTTGATGATACAAAACTTATGTCTCAATCTATATCTATCATAGAATCGATCCTATAACGGTTTTTCATCTAGTATCAGAGCTGTTGGCTCTTTCTATGATTCAAATCTATTATTTTTGTTCATTTTTTAGATGTTAAACTATCGATTACGTGTGATTCATTGAGTTTCTTATCGGTTTTTGCTCAACCGAATCTTTCTGAGTCGTGTATTCACCTAACAGAAGTGTCTAAGTGGTGAAATTCGATCAAATTCTGATCCGGTGCGATTTTCATAAATTTCCAGTCTAGTTCATTTCAGTTCAGGTCAAGAACAATCTGTTTAGTAAATAACCGCTCCAAAGTGTGAGTTCGGACCAGTTCGCATCAGTTCGCTCAACCGAAGTGTTAGTTCGGAACAGTTTGGATTCAGTGTGGTTGTGACTTCGCATATCACTTCGGATTCCAATATGGATTAGTTCGTGTAACCGAAGTCACCGTTCGGTCCTGTTTGGATTCCAATTCGGTGAAACTCAGTTCGGGAAGTTCTAGGGGATGCCGCCCCTTAGACCCCACTTTTTTAGAGGCGCTGCCCCCGAACCCCTGTTATGTGGGAATTTCAAAGTAGCAAATCGGTTATCAGGTTTACCCTTGATTCGGTAGCTGTGGGGTGTTATATAGTTTTAAGTTAAAATGATTCGTTTTATCTTCTTAAAAGAAATCCAGATTCTGGTACTTGTCGCGAGTTATTCATCGAATTTCAAGAAATAAGTTTGTAGGTAGTCCCATGTAAGGAATATTGCGCTTGGAAGATTTCCGGCTGAATGCCAATTTTGTATAGTTCCGGCTGAAGTTGAAGTTGAAGCGGAATTCTTACTTCAAGCAGAACTGGCAGTTCAAGCGGAAAGAAGCAGTTTTGTCCCTTAGCGAATATTCCGGGTGAACTCTATTATCCACCAGATAATGAGTTCAACCGGACTTTTCCTAAGATGTCTTTTCAGCAAGTACAATCCTGGAAAAGCTTCTCGTATGCTTCTATATTTGATTCAAGCCGCTCTCCTAAAGTAGTATGGTGCTGCAAACACGCAAGATATTCCAACTGCCGATGTTTATTCTTTTGGTAGTTTGTATTTGACTTTTTTGTTTACGGTCTAGATTAGATCGCATGAGATCAATGGCTGTCATTGATCTCATCAGCGCTATATATAGCTTAGTTAGCTCTAGTTTACACATCACGATTATCTTTGTTGTTATCAGTTCTTGAACAACTTGTAATAGTGTAGCTTCGAGTTAATGCAAATAGTGCCGAGTATTTGATACTTTGTTGTTACTATATCTTTGCAAATCAAGCTTTTACATTATACACAAGAACTTAATATTGCTTGAGTAAAGTGAAATATAACTTTAATTCCGCAGGGTTATATTTGCGAGTAAAGGGCTTTGTTTAAGTTTAACTCTAACTTTTAACGATCCTACAAGTGGTATCAGAGCTTTGGCTGTTACCTTGAAGACTTTCTGTGCTTCAAGATTGATACTTTACTTGCTTACTTTACAAGCTTTGCTTTCTTATCTTTCTAAAAGTTTTCAAAATGAGTGATTTCAGTTTAAGTTGCCCAAATGGTTCTTCCAACAAACCACCAATGTTCACTCCTGATGACTTTGGTACCTGGAAACTCAGGATGGAAGGTTTTGTTAGGATTTTGGACTGTCGTATTTGGAAATCTTTCACTAAAGGTCCCTACTCACCCATGGTTTCATCTGCTAATGATGCAGAAGTCCAAATACCTAAGCCACTAGATAAATATGTTGAATCTGACTATACTGCTCTCGAATTTGACCATAAGGCATATTGGACTCTACAGGCTGCACTTCCTAATTCCATTTTAAGTGGGTTCAAAGGATATAAAACTACATTTGACCTGTGGAATGCCTTAAGTGAAATGTATGAAGGAACCAGTGAAGTTAAAGAAAACAAGAAAGATGTCTTAAAACAGAAGTATGAAAACTTTACTTTCAAATCTGGTGAAACAATGACAAACCAGTACTTAAGATTTGTTTCTTTGCTTGATGAACTCCAAAAGGTAGATGTAATACTAGACCACGTAGATGTTAATTGAAAGTTCCTACGTTCCCTGCCTTCTGTGTGGACAGTTTACACAGTAAGCATCTGGGAATGCAAAAACTTGAAAAAGATGAGACTCAGTGAACTTTATGGCATACTCAGTGCCTATGAAATGGAATTAGATCTTAAACAAAACTCATCTTCTGAGTCAACTCAGCTGTTTTCATCTGCACTAGTAACTACTGATTTTAACAGTCAAAGGTCTTTAAACTCATCATCATATCAGTCACCTATTGTCAGTTTCCCTGAGACACCAAGGTGTCAAGAAAGTTTTTCAAACATCTTTGAAAACTCTCACAATGCTCATGTAGCAACTGACTCATACCAAGGCTTCATACCTGAAGATCTTGAGTGCATAGGTGCTGATGATTTGGAGGAAATGGACATTATGACTCAACTTCCTATGGTTTCTGTCAGAGCTCAAAGGTTCTACAAAAGAACTGGTAGAACCTACAAGGGAGCAAAATGTGCTCACATAGGCCTTGACAAAATCAAGGTGAAGTGCTATAGCTGTCACCAACTTGGTCACTTTGCAAGGGAATGCCCTCAACCAAGAAGAGAAGGACAGAATCAAAGTCATGTCCAAGGGAAAAATCATAGAGGAAGCAATTCAAACAACAACAACTCTGGAAACAACTCAGGTTCCAACCCCACCCCACCAAAACCAACCGGAAGTCAAAACCACCAAAATGTGGTAGCTGCTGTTGCAAATCAAACCTCATGTGTTGAATGGGAAGATTTCGTTGCTGAGTTTGAGCCTATCAGCCATGCTTTGATGGCTAAACAAGACTCCACCTCATATCAGGTAAACTCTATCCCTGAGAAAGTCCTAGAAAATGTATGCAGCCCTGCCTGTATAGAACAAGTGGCAAAGTACCGAAATCACAACACTGACTTGATTGATGAAGTTTCAAAACTGAATGAGTTAAAGGAATGTTTTAAGAAAACTGAATCTTCATATATTTCAAAAATTGAAAATTTAACCAAAGAGTATGAACAGTTGAAACAAACCAACTCAGTGCTTGAAACTCAGCTTGATAACTTGCTCTCAAAGCTTGAGAAGTCAAAAAACGAAACCAAAGATGCTAAGGCTGAGTTTGATGTTCTTGAGATCAAACTGAAAGATGCTTTATTTACTTGTGATAAATTCCAAACAGCAAACAAAAGGGCTGAGAAACTGTGAATGGGAGGGATGTATGGTAAAGCAGGTGTTGGATATAACTGTGTTGAACCACCAATTGAATACTCACCTGTAATCAAACCAAATGATGCTTTAAAATCTGAATGCAAATTTAGTCTCACAGTTGATGACATTTCATCACAGTCAAGTTCTGAAAACACTGTTGAGTCTAGGAAAACTGAAGTCATTGTTGCAAGCTCATCTGCTTCAGTTGACCAATCAAACATTTTGAAACCATCAATTGTTGTTCCTCCACCAACTGTTTATGAACCTAAGGATTCAAAAGTTGGAGGAAAGCAACCTGAGCAACCTAAGGGGAGTCAAACTCAGAGGCTTGGTCAACTAAATTTCAACCAAGTAACCAAACTTGAGTCTCCCAGAAAGTTTGAAACCAAAGTTGTTGAATGCATGTGCTGTGGTGAACAAGGTCACCTAGCTGCTGTTTTCTAGTTTAACCCAATGAGTAAAGTTAAACCATTTTTGATACCAAAACTTGTCTTGAAACCAAAGGTTGACTTCCAAAAGAAAATCACAGGAAGAATTTCACTTGTAAAAAACCACACTTTGAAGTATTTTGGATCTGATTCCAACAGGGTCTTAATTGGTAATGACAGAAATGAAAGTTTCTCTGTTTTAAAGCAAAATCGTTTTCCGGCTGAAGTTCAGGCGGAACATTTTTCCGCTCGAACTCATGTTCAACCGGAAAACAAAACTCAACCCAGATCAGCTACTGCTCCAAAGCAGAGACCACATGTACATTTTGCTGATGGGTTTGAGCATTTTGAAGCTCAAGGAAGAAGAAATCCTTCTAGAGGAAAGATTACCTCTAGAGAAAACTTTTCAAGAAACAGCAAATCTAACCAATCTGAAAAATTCTTTGCTAAAAGTTCAAGTGGAAATCACTGTGTTCCACTTCAGGGGGGTGTTCAAATCAAAATCAACACTTTCCACAAAGATTTTCAAAATCACCTGAGAGAACTAAGTTGGTCAACCAAGAAAATGAAAAATTTAAGAAATTAACCAACAAGCAAAGGAAGTTTAAAGAATATAGGGATAGAAAAATTGCTGAGAGAAAGAACACCAAAGGTGAAAGGTCTAGTCAAACAAGTACTCAATATGAGAACTTCAGTCTTGATAATGATGATCTATCTCAATGAAGCTCCAGTTTTAAATACTTTAGTACTCAAGGAGTATAAGTATAATGATGCTTATGGCAGACCCAAGACCACTCAGGCTTGGGTCCCCTATAGAAATTAATCAATTCAGATATGTGCAGGTGCAGAATATAGGCCAAAATAGCCTATGGGTAGTTGACAGTGGATGCACTTGCCACATGACAGGGAATAAGCACATTCTGGAAAACACAAAAAGAATCAATGGAGGGCCAGTTGCCTTTGGAAGCACAAAAGGCCATATCACAGTACAAGGTGATGTGACAAATGGACTGGTAAAATTTGACAGAGTCAATTTTGTTGATACATTAAATTTCAACCTGCTTAGTGTCTCACAAATGTGTGACAAGAATTTGAATTTAATGTTTAATGAGCAAGAGGCCATAGTCCTCAAACCTGGTGTCAATATTCCTGATGAACTTATAATGCTTAAAGCACCCAGGAGAGATGGATTATACATTTTGGATATGTCATTTGCTACACCCTCATGTGGCACTGCTTGCTTTGTATCCAAAGCCTCAGTTGACGAATCTGATCTATGGCATAGAAGGTTAGGTCATGTGAACTACAAAAACATGAACAAAATTGTGAATCTTGGCTTGGTTAAGGGTCTTCCTAACAAGCATTATGCATGTTCTGAAAACTGTGTGCCATGTCTCAAGGGCAAGCAACACAGAACCTCCTTTAAGCCAAAAGTTGAGTCTTCTATTTCAAAACCTCTAGAGCTTTTACACATGGATTTATTTGGTCCAACTAGAGTAATGAGTTTAGGAAAAAGATCATACTGCTTAGTGATAATTGATGATTTTTCAAGATATACTTGGGTTTTCTTTCTCAAAACAAAAGATGAAACTGTTGAATTGCTGAAAACTCTTGTAATTAATTTAGAAAATCAATCAAATCTCAAGGTCAAAACAATCAGATGTGACAATGGCACAGAATTCAAAAATCATGTTCTGAATTCATTTTGTGAGGAGAAGGGAATTGTGAGACAATTCAGTGCTCCTAGAACTCCACAGCAAAACGGTGTTGCTGAAAGGAGAAACAAGACACTGATTGAAGCTGCTAGATCCATGTTAGCAGACTCCAAGCTTCCTGTGATATTTTAGGCAGAAGCAGTAAACACTGCTTGTTATGTCCAAAATAGGATCTTAATTGTTAAGGGAAAGAATAAAACACCTTATGAGCTTTGGAGAAAAAGGAAGCCAAATATCTACTTCTTTAAGCCATTTGGTTGTCTTGTCACTATTTTAATAACCAATAAATCTTTGCCCAATTTTGCTGAAAAGGCAGATGAAGGTTATTTTGTTGGATACTCTGGTGTGTCAAAAGCATACAGAGTATACAACAAGAGAACTAAGATTGTTGAGGAAACCATAAATGTATCCTTCAATGAAAAATCTCCCAATAATTTTAAGTCTCGGCCTAGTTGGTTATTTGATATTGATGTACTAACTACTGCTTTCAACATAACTGTTGATAAGCCTATAAGCTCTTTAGTGCAGGAACAAAATTCTCGTAGGTCTGCTGATGAGCATTGGAAGAGTAATCAAACTGCAAATGAGAAGCCAATCTTTTTCTCTTCCATGAGTTCTCAACCTATCTTCCCAAGAAATGACAAGAAACTGACTGAAATAATTCAAATTGAAGAAGAAATTGTTCCGGTCGAAGTTTAGGCTAAACTAGTTTCTCCGGTTCAAGTTCAACCGGAAAACTCAATTTCAGAAACTGAAGAGAATACTGAATCAAGGTCAAATGAAGCTGAAAATTCAAAGGATAGCACATTAAATGAGCTTAGTTTAGAGCATGTGACCTACAATTCAAACATCAATTCTCATGAATCAGTTGGAGTCTCAGATCTTGTGTCACAATTTGTAACTGTTGAGTTTGATCATAGACTTCCTCAGCTCAACATACCCTCAAATGGAAGAAGCCATGAATTTCCTATGTTTCTTGATAGAAGAATCAACAGAGATCATCCAGCAGGAAATATTATTGGAGAAGCTTCAGCTCCTGTGTTGACAAGAATCAGATCTGCAAATGCAAACATTTGTTTGCATGCTGCATTTTTGTCTCAAGAAGTACCTAAGAAGGTAGCAGATGCCTTGGAAGACAACAGCTGGGTAGAGGCAATGCAGGAAGAACTATTTCAGATCAACAAGCAAAAGGTTTGGGAATTGGTAGATCTGCCTGATGGAGCAGAACCAATTGGAACAAAGTGGGTTTTCAGAAACAAGAAAGATGATAGGGAATTATCATAAAGAACAAAGCAAGATTGGTTGTGCAAGGCTATGTACAGGAGGAAGGCATTGATTACGATGAAGTGTTTACACCAGTAGCCAAGTTAGAAGCAGTCAGAATCTTCTTAGCTTATGCTGCATTCAAAGACTTCCAAGTATTTCAAACGGATGTCAAAAGTGCATTCCTGTATGGCCTCCTGGAACAAGAAGTATATGTCAACCAACCTCCTGGTTTTGAAGACCCTCACCATCCTAACAAGGTGTGCAAGATAATCAAAGCTTTGTATGGTCTCAAACAAGCACCTAGAACCTGGTATGAAACTCTTTCTAATTACCTCCTAGAGAATAGCTACAGGAGAGGGGCTATTCACAAAACACTTTTTGTTAAAACTGTTGGTAATGATATGTTGATGGTACAAATTTATGTTGATGATATTATTTTTGTTTCCTCTAATATTGTCTTGTGCAAGGAGTTTGAAACTTTGATGCAGTCTAAATTTGAAATGAGCTCCATGGGAGAATTAACATTCTTCCTAGGGCTGCAAGTGAAGCAAACTGCAGATGGTATCTTTCTGAACCAATCAAAGTACATCCAAGACATGCTGAAGAGATTTGACATGCTAACGTGCTCAAGTGCCAAAACTCCCATCTCCACTTCCCACAAGTTAACCAATGACTTAATTGGCAAGCCAGCGGATGTGCACTTGTACAGAGCTATGATAGGCTCTCTGATGTATCTCACTGCTAGCAGACCTGATATCATGTTCAGTGTTCGCTTATGTGCGAGATATCAGTCCTCACCAAATGAGTCACATATGCTAGCTGTTAAGAGGATCTTCAAGTATCTGAAGGGGTAACCAAAACTGGGTTTGTGGTATCCCAAGAACTCTGATTTCTCCTTCAGAGCATTCACAGACAGTGATTATGCTGGTTGTGACATTGATAAGAAATCAACTTCAAGTGGATGTCAATTCCTAGGAGAAAGACTTGTCTCTTAGCAATGCAAGAAGCAAACTTGTGTTTCCACTTCAACTGCAGAAGTTGAGTATATTGCCGCTTCAAGTTGTTGTAGCCAAGTCCTTTGGATCCAAAATCAAATGCTTGACTATGGGATCACATTCATGGAAACTCCCATTCTTGAAGACAACAACAGTGCCATTTCAATTATCAACAATCCAGTGAAGCACTCCAAGACCAAACACATTGACATAAGGTATCATTTTATTAGAGATTGTGCAGAAAAGCATTTAATCAAACTATTCAAAGTTCACACGGATCATCAATTGGCAGATCTGCTTACAAAAGCCTTTGATGAGGCAAGATTCTTCTACCTCATCACAGCCATTGGGATGATGAACTTTGAATAGGACTTTTCACAATTTTAATAAAAGAGAGGCATGTGCTCAAGAGCCCGTCTATTGATACAAAAAGAAAAAGAAAATGAAAATCTCTAGTGTTAATCAGACAACATTTCAGTTCATAGTCAGTAACTGCTGTTAAAGCTATGGATAATTAGCACAAATTTTCAAAAATCATGTGTTTTGGATTTCCGGTTCAAGTTCAGGTACAACCTGAGAAAACAACTTAGAAATTCACCGGGTGAACTTCAACCGGAAAAATGCTTTAAATATGATGTGGAAAATTATTTTGAAAACAATTCTTTCAAGCGGAAAATCTGTCCGCTTGATGTTCAGACGGAAGAATTTTAGTTTTTAAAATAAAGGAGAAATGGGTTTCGCTTGAACTTCCGGGTCAACAAAGTCAAAGTCTCATTTAATTACCCGGAAGGCACAATTTTCTAAGCGGATATACATTTATTTACCCATTAAGTTTTTAACTGTTTAAAATCCGAGGTTTCAGTAAATTTACTTTTGGATAAAGACATGCTTTAACCTGTTGTACCGTATAACCCATAAAGCATCTGTCCCATCAGTTATTGAACTGTCTGTTTCAACTCTCTCTCCTCCACGTCATCACCGAAAACGTAAAAAGCCCTAATTTACCGTCATTTTCCCCATTTCTCTCAACCCCACTTAGAAATTACTCCCAAATTTCTCTCAAACCCTCTCCGATAAACTTTCCGATTAACCGTCAATACTCTCCAAACTTGTATCAACAATGGCTCCCAAAGCAAAGGCGAGTGGCAAGAAGCCAATCCGTGATTCCAAGTTCCGCGTAGAGCATAACCTGGTGGCATACCTAGAACCACCAAGCAAAACTGACATCTACAACGGCATGATAGACTTCATCAAAAGTTCTCATCTTCATCATGCGCTCACTTTTGAAGCCGAAATTTTTGAAGAAGTGATGGAAGACTTTTGGTTTCATGCTAGGGTTACCGAAGGCGAAAATGGTAGTGACAAAATTGTGCCAACTGTTCAAGGGAAAGAGGTGGAAATTGATGAAGTAAAGGTGAGGAAATTGTTGAAGTTAAGGGATGAAGGTGGATACGAAGTGGTCAATCACAAGAAATATCTCCGTCTGTTCAGAGATCTTGGATATGGTGGTTCCCTGCAGAGCAAAACCATCAAGAAGTGGCAGTTACCATACAAATGGAGGTTTTTGGCTCACACAATTTTGGTGTGCCTATCTCCAAAGAAGGGTGGATTCGATGAACTGGCCAGTGAAAAGCCCTCCGCCTTCTATGCTGTGGTAAAAACTGAAAACTTTAATTTTTCCAAACTCATTTTTCAAGCCCTAAAATCAAATGTCCAACCTGAATACATCTACCTGTACCCCATATTTTTAACTTACATTCTCAAAGAAGAGTACCCCCAAATTGTTTGGCTTGGTACAATTTTGCACCAAAAACTTCTTAATGAGAAAACTTTTTCAAACCTTGCTTTAAACAAGTCTGCATTTCTTGGAAGGGACACTGACTATCCCTTACCAATTCCAAGGCAGTTTCCAGATGAACCTGTTAGTGCAAAGGTTCAACCGGAAACTCTAACAACGACTGAGCCCCAAGCTCAAGATGACAGAGCTGTAAACCCAACAGCCTCTAATCCCACATCTGTCCCAGCTTCCTCTACTATCAAAACCTTTCAATCCAAAAAGAGGAAAGCTTCCACAAACACTACTACTGCCACCTCCTCATCCAACTCACCTCCTGTCATTTTCAAAAGACAGAGAAATGTGGTCACTGGGTCTCCTCCACTTAGTAACACCAACCAACCCGAAGCTTCTAACCCCGTCCAAGGCAAAAAGCCTAAACGGAAACTGGTCAAAGTGGGATTTTATCTTAGGGATGAACCTTCAGTTGAGGGGGAGTCATTAGAAGCAGATGTACCTTCCCCATCTGAACATTTTTCACCCCTACAACCCCTGTTACCTAGGAGTGACAGTGCTCTCAATCTTGGCCTAGATGAAGGTGTTATTAACTCACCTACCTCATTACATGAGAACATCCTGATAAGCTAAGACCCTACAGCACTGTACCCACACTCCTCACCGGAGGTGAATCTCAGGAGTCAGGAAGAGATTCATGCAAAACGGGCTGCTGCTGCCGAAGGATCCCCACTGGATCTTGGTGTCAGCAGTAACATCAATAAGACCCAATTTGCGGCAATCTTCTCTGAATCAGCACCTGGAAGTCCTTTATTGGAACCAAGGGTTGCTGAAACAGATGAAGAGTATCCCAGGTACCAAGAAGCCGTGGGTACCAATGCTGATCAATCTAGGATTGATAGTTTGGTTTTGTCCAAGGATGCTGGAAAAATGCCAGTTGAGGACAGTTATACACTACCTGAATTGACGAAATTGAACCTTTCACTCCAAGCACAGGTTGATTCTTTGAATGCAACTGTTGCTCATTTGGTGCAGGCTGATCCCACTCATACTGAAGCATGTCCTTCAAACCCTGTCAGAGAAGCTGATGAAGCTGTTATTGCTGATGAAGCTGATACTGTCAAATTGGGGGGGGGGGGGGAAATGCCCTTAAGGCCTGTTATTTCAGAGATTGAAGAAGTGGAAATGATACCGGCTGAAGTTAGAGCCACAGCCTGTGAAAGAATTGGTGTCAATCCCTTCTCTATTGAAGAAAGTTGGGTGAACATGAAATGCAGTCAACTGATTGCTATTTCTCCTTTTAAGGACCCCAACCTCACTGAGCTTGTGCTGTCATCCATGTTGATTGCTGGTGCTCTCCCTGAGCACATCAACATGATCACGACACTCCTCAAAGATGTAATTTTTCCGACTAAAAGAGCCAGTGATCAAGTGGTAGGAAACATTGCCTCCACCAGCAAGGCAGCATTTGATGTTGAAGAGATCACTGCAACTGTTGTAGTTGCTACATTTACTGAAGGGGGAGACGAAAACTTGATAGGTGAAGAAGAAGGCACAGAGGTACTGGAGATTGCTGACAAAGAACCTGAAGTCACCCAACCTCCGGTGGTGACTGAAGGTCAAATTCCTGTTCAAGCGGAAGTTCAACCGGAACTTCAATCGGAACTTCAAGTGGTAGCTAAGCTGAGTTTTCAACCGGAAATTCAACCGGAAGAGCAAAGAAATGAAGGAGCAGAGGATATAGCAGCAACTCTGATAGCTTTAAGGAGCACTAAGCCAATTCAAACTGAAGAACCTGTTCAAGCTAAAATTGCTAAAACTATTCAACAGGTAACTCAAACTCCTGAAGCTGAGGCTATAGTGAAGATGGTAGAAGATGCAAAAAGGGCACCAGAGGATGAGAAGCTTGCGAAAGAACTACAAGAGGAATATGATTTGTATCTGAAAAACAGTGTGTTTGAAAACTTACTTGAAGAGGAAAAGACTAGGTCTTTCAACTGGAGATTAAAGGATTATGATCAGGAAGCAGTGACTAAAACTGATAGGCAGAAGTTAATTTCGATTGCTTCTCAATTGCCTACCAGGTTGACAAAGAATGATGAGAATTACATACTACTGAAAAAGATACAAAGGGCACTTGTGGTCAGAAATTTGAAGACAGAGGAAGAGGTAGCTCAGATGCAAGTTAGGGGACTTTGCAGCTTGATAGATTCAATTTTTCTTGAGCTTAAAGGAGAAATTGCTGCTGTCAATCCTAATTTGGTGATGCCCTCACCATCAGAGCTCATCTCAGGTACAACTACTGTAAATGTTAAACCTGAATTTTCTGACATTGCAGATGTACAACCTCCACCTTCTTTCACTTATAAACCAAACCCTATGCCCACAACAATTCCATCTATCTTACAGTCACTTGCCATCACACCCTACAAACCTCCCTCCATCTCCAAGAAAGTTGCCACCAAACTTGCCAATCCCAAGTACAAAACAGATAATTTTACTCCCATTGTGTGACAATCCGACTTTTCAGGTCATTTCCTGACATTAACTGAATGTAAATTGTATTAAATGTTGCTTGAACATTTATGTGTTTACTTGTTGACTTTAGCAAATTAGGGTTTTGGGTAGTAATCACTAAACGAGCATGCACTTAGGGTCGGCGTTTGATATTCTTGTTCTATGATTTTATGTAAATCATACGTTACGATTTCATGTGAACGTTGCGTCATTTTATGTGACAATTATATCTTATGATTTTAGGTGATAAATATAAATATATGTATATATATAAAACATAATTTAATCACATTTATGATTTTATGTAATTTAAGGACTCTAATTACAAGTTATTAATCATAGAGTTATGTATTTTAAATATATATAAGTTATAGAATTAAAACCTATGATTTTATGTGAAATTAAATGGAGAAGTGGAATTATTAGTTATGATTTTATGTAGTCGTTTAACTTTATATCTCTCTTATAAACGTTATACGATCTATATAGTTTGACGTTCCTCGTATATTTGTTGTTGAAAACATTTTCTGTTGACTCCGTTAGAGCCGTTAGGTTTTATCAAACTTCGAGGGGTTATGTTGTCATTTCCCAAACATGATTGTCTTTTATTAAACTTGGAGGGACTATTCTGTAATTACCGAAACTTGATTCTTAATGGGTAAATCTGGAGGGACTAAATGTGTCATTAGACAATTGTCAATTAATACTCATTTACGTGAATTCAATTCACGGTTTCAACTCAACCGATCATTCATCTCCGCCGGTTTCAATTTCAATGATTGGTACATATCATTTACAATGCCATTCACTCCTATTCTTCCTCTCTCGCACCCTCTCATCCTTCCTCTCGTTTTCCAGTTTCCGACGAAGCAACACCCGCAGTAACCACCATCGAGCCACCACTTTCTGCCACGGTTACACCCCTTGTGAGCTCCACTGTGATCGCTGGTTCCCTGAGAGCAACCTGGTGCGATCAGAAGTTCAAACCACGTCGGTGCTCGGTGTTCGCGTTCACGGTTCGAGATCCGTTTCGGTGTCAAAACCTTGTGTTCTCGCATCTCCGTCTTGAGGTAATACTTAAACGATGATTTCCGTTTCGTTCTGTGCTGTTATTTATGTTTTCGCGATTTTCCGGTCGCCGGAAAACACCTCCGGCGACATTAGGGTTTGTGGGGGAAGAAGATGGTGACTGGCGGGTATAATTTATAAGTTTCGGGGGTGGGATTGTAACCAGATGCCAATCTGGCTCATATGGTTTGGGCTCTGGGCTTGTATACAAGGGGCGCGGGTTCGAGTCCCGGCGCCAACATTTTTTTTTATGTCTCTTAATTTCCTTTAAACTCATTCCTGGTCGCTACTGGTAGATAAAAGCTTTTCGATCGGAACCATAACACAACCGGGGCGCTGGCCTGGTGGTACCATCGCTGCGCTATAACACAGAGGTCACGGGTTCGAACCCAGTGACCTCCATGTTGCTGTTTTTCTTTTTATTTTGCATCTCTTGAGCATTTAATCACTAGATCTCGTACCAAATGTGTTCCTAGTCGTATCCTAAACCCGTAAAAATATATTTAAGACATCTAAACCTCGTGGAATCATATTTTGGATTGCAAACATGTTTAACTTGTCAATTTAAATATATATATATATATACATATATATATATATATATATTATATATATATATATATATATATATATATATATATATATATACAAGACGTTGGCTTGAAAGAAAATAATATTTTGTGTAAACATTAAATGTTTTTAGGAAACTATTAAAAAAGCGTTGTTTTGATTAGAAACACGAAATACTCGGTTTTGGATTATGTTTCACCATAAATTGTTGTTTCTTTTCAAAATAAATATTTAAATCATTGGATTTAACATGTTTATGTATATATACATTTATAACTTGTTGAAACTTTATTATTAACGTCACTTGAACATTTATTTAAATATACATATAATATATATGTATTTACTTAGAAAATATATATTAAAGTTATATATTGGATTTTCTCGCGTTATTTCGATAATCGCTCGGATTTGGCACACGTGCCATCCTCGACTTACTCTAGACTTCACGATCCTTCGTTTTTATCGTTTACGTTAGACTTAATAACCTATAGAACACACACTTATATGTTTATGCTCGTTAGGTGATTGATTGCTTGCACAAGACTCGTATTTGCTACTTGACTTAACTGTTTATTTGGAAACTTTGCTGAGCAACCTAAGGTGAGTTTCACGGCCCCATTTTACTGTTTTAATCCTTTTGGGGGAGATTAACATGCATGATTTACACAACTGAGATAATTAGACTTTTATATATCACTTGAAGTACTTGTAGCACACTATACAACAAAGTCCTTCCTATGGTACCGTTAGTATTAATGACGATAGCGGGAAATATATTGTAGTACTACTGGGTCTGACAAACCCCACCCGGGTGATGACCTGTCGTTGGGGTCATGCAAAAATTAACCTAACTTTACCTATAGACAGGGTAAGTCGGGTGTCGAATCCACGAGGAGCATGTGGTTAGATTTGCAGGTTTGTTTGATTATTAATACTAAACTTAATTTAAAATTGAAATTCAACTTGATTTGATTAAAAATAAAATAAAAACAAGGCAGCCCCTCCAGGTTTCAGGTTCTAGGTTAACACAAAATTCAGTTAATTAATTGGGAACCACATAGACATAGTTCTGGAAATTAGTTAAAGTAGTGATCAAAACAGATTTTTGTCATCAAACCATGTCAACCACCTAATTTGTAAGTGTCAATTCAACCCCCTTTAGTCACCCAACCCGCTCTAGGTTTTGTCATCAACCGAACGTAATTGTAAAGAGAGGACTCAAAACACACACATATTATTTAAATTAACTAATGCATCAATCAAATTTAAATGCTTGTCATCACAGATAAAATAAGATCCAATACATAAACCAAACTGAATTGAGTGTAAAACCTATATGAACCATCCATCTGGAGGAAACTACAAAAGATTTTAGCCTAATCATAACGAAGAAATCAAATACTGTCACTACAAGATTCATCGTTAACATATAACTGAATGCTAAAACCTAAACTAACATAAAAATGATGACCGATTGATCCGACGTTGTACGCAGCAACTAGGCAAGCCAAAAAGGCTGCGCCTCCTTTTCCTCCCGTCATGCCGTCAGCCTTCTGTCGAACTCCCCAGTGGCCTAAATATGTCGTCTCTCAACAGACCTCTCACTTGAATTCCCCCTTTTTCCTTTCTTATGATTCTCATCTTTAATTATTCATGCTCAATTGAGATATGAGCCCATAGTGCTCAAACCCATTCTCATTTTGATCAATCCTGCCATTCACATCATTCAGATAGTGACTTGAGTCCATGTTATTTTTCAATCTGCTTGCATTTAATTGGGCCCTGAGACCATTCATGATTTATTATTCTATTCACCTGTGTACGATGAAACCTACAAATCAAAGAACATTACATTTGATTTTTATTTATAGTACTTGCTTATTAATATAATTAAAAACTCATAAATTATAAAAAAAAACATCATCGCAACGTCTTGACTCCGTGTTTAACTTAATTACACCGTTTTAGCTCATTTACACCATAATAATCTAAACACCAAAACTATTTAAATCAATATATTTTATACCCAACTCGGTGTCGTTAGAGGGATGATTAATATATAAATAAAATGCACATTTTAACCCACTCATCACATCCCCACACTTATCTTTTTCCGTCCCGGAAAAACTGCCATGGAATCATAACCGGGAAATCAATCTCATAATCATTTAAACTTTTTAATTTGTCCACCAATTCAATTCCACAAACCATAATGTAATCACATGGACTAACTGCAATTGTCAGTATTTCGGTCCGACTAAACCCAACCACCGACCTTTTGTTTCGCCCCCAAAGTGTTTATAATTTACCGAATAGATTGTACCAGTCTGCCTATGTGTCCCACATTCAGAAAGTTCAAGTTCAACCTACTCCCGAATCAAATTCAGTCAAAGTAAAGGGGTAATCAAGATTATATTTATAGATTTTCCCCACCCTCCTTTAAATCAGATACTCATATGTCCACAGAATGATGGAATAGATGGATAGTGAAGGTTTTTGAGCATTTATTTCTAATCTAACTTTTTGCTTCTATTTTTTCTCATTTTTCTCTTTTTTCATTTATTTTTCTTTCTTTTTTTTATTTTCTTCTTTTTTTTCCTTTTTTTTCTAACTTTTTTTCTAATTGGTTAATTTTAACTATGATTACCAACGAACATCATCAGAGGTACTCGTTGCGAGATGTTATCCCCAAACTCGTACATGAGTATTTTGCCCGCGAGATCCAGAACATCATCAGAGGCACGCACCACGGGATACTATCCTTAGTTTGTACATGAGTATTTTGTCCCTTCACTCTAAAATTATTAACCAATTTATTACCTAATATGCTCAAAGATGGAAAAAAATGGGGCGCCGTTATTTCTCGGATTTGCTTTCGCAAAAAGATCATAACGTGCCAGGTATTCTAAGGACATATAAGTCTCTAATTCAAAAAGGTCTTTTTCCTCCTAATCATCAGTTTCAATCTCACTCTAACTCCTAAAATGGGAACCCACTAGCAGACGGATTTAATTACATATTTATACAAACAATAAACACAAAGGGCATTATTAAGCTATTCCTAAGTCAGTTGGGCCTACCGACACATCACAGATTAGCCATGTTTTCCATTCTCTCCTTTTCTACCACTTTTCCCTTTTCTTTCTCTGTGTTTATTTTTGAAAACCGATTCCCAATTGTACTATCATTTTCCATGATTTTGCAAGTTAATCCAAAGACATTTTTCAAATTTTTTAAATTTTTTGGATTTTTAAATTTTTTTTTTTTTTTTTGGTTTTTTTTTTCTTAAACACACACAAAAAATAACAAACTAAAGTGTTATTCCCCTCCCCACACTTGAGATACACATTGCCCTCAATGTGAACAAAGAAACAACCAAAATAAAGAAGACTAAAAATAAACAATTTGCAAAAATAAAGCTACAAGAGTATGGAAAGAGTACATCGACCTGATTATAGCTGAAACTTGTTGAAATAGCAGGCGCTCCCGTAACTCCTCCCCACACTTGAACTCTGCCAAGCAAACTGCAAAACTACAAACACACTAAAAAAACAAATTAAATGTAAATAAAAAAAATCCTAAACTCACTTTCGTAGGAATCACGGTTGCATTTAGCGTATGCAACAAGCCTTTTAAACCCCTCGGTAGCCCGAGTGGACGAGTGAAGTCTCGTGAGGGTTTCTAGTGAACACACCCACAAAGTTCTCGGGTTGCCTCCCGGAAGCGCTAAGTTTTAAGGTCTTCAGCCAGACCCGTTACCGCATATGACGCTCATGGTGGACGTGTAGGGTGGTAGTATCCTTCTGCTCCTAGACTTGTTCTTCTCTATCATACACCTCCTCCCATACTTGATCATACCAAGCGGCAGTTGCTTTTTCAAGATCAAATTCCACCAATTTATTGACTTTTTTCCTTCTTCTTTTCCTCGACGTCTTCTCTTTATCTTGAGATCTACTTTCCTTCTTCTCATTCAACCTGTCAATCATAAAACATTCTTTTTCTTCTTTCGGATTCTCCTTCTCAGGAGACCCACTTTTATCAGTTTTATGCTTAGATATGTTAGAAAATACCTTCAAACTCATTTTCTTTTTCCCAAACCTCATTCTGACCGTTCCTTCAGCACAATTAATAATAGCCTTTGTTGTAGCAAAGAACGGTCTACCCAATATGACAGACGGATGTGTATTCTTAACACAATCAAGCACTAAAAAGTCCACTGGGTAATAAAACTCATCTACTTTAACAATCACATCCTTAACGATCCCCCTAGGACACAAAGAAGTCTGATCGGCCAACACCACATTAGTGTTGGTTTTTTTTAAAGGACCAAAATCATATCGATCATATAGACTTCCTGGTAAAATGCTCACGGATGCTCCAAGATCAAGAAGTGCCCTGTCCACTTCAAAATCACCTATTTTTATAGAAATAATAGGCGCTCCTGGATCTTGGAGTTTCGGGGGGAGAGTACCCAACAAAACGGAATTCACACTCGCACTGAAATCAAGTTGTTCTGGAAATTTATAACGACGTTTGGTGGTGCTTAACTCTTTCAAACATTGAACATGATCAGGGCATTCTTTAATTTCATCAATAAATAGTTTATTAATTTTTACTTTTTCAAAAATCTCCCACTTTTCATTCCTCTGTGGTTTGTTTTTACTTAAATTTTCAGGTGCAAGTAAAGCCATGGGAAATGGAACCTTCACATTTAAATTACTTATTCCAGAAAAAATGCCATTAGAACCATTTTCAGACCTTTTAAAACTTTTAACTTCTTGATCATGTTCACTCTCACCCTTCACAAATTGTGGTGAATGAGTATCAACAACAGAAATTTCAGAAAAAGGACGAGTACTTACCTCATCTTTGTCGACTCTCATTGTGTTAGAAGATATGTGACTTGGAATTCTCTGAGCATCACTAAGAAGCTTAACCTGATCTCTTCTGATGATTGCCACTTCTTCAGCTAATTGTC
Source organism: Deinandra increscens subsp. villosa (assembly GCA_039602395.1). Taxonomy (NCBI): domain Eukaryota; kingdom Viridiplantae; phylum Streptophyta; class Magnoliopsida; order Asterales; family Asteraceae; genus Deinandra; species Deinandra increscens. The sequence continues at coordinate 35,453,742 of JBCNJP010000006.1, forward strand.
CAACCTGTTGTGACAACGCTTTGATCTCTTTATCTCTGATCTCGTTTCCTTTCTGAATATCCTTCATTAACTCCATGATTATATCAAATTTTTCATTGATGGAGTTATCATCCAACCCACACTGACCTAGTTGCCTTCCACAGTCGTTAAACTCTTCATACCTAAACTGGTCATCATACCTATTTTCATTGAAATCTCCATCCCAGTTTCCAACTCTCTCATTTACTGTACCAGCTCTCCCTTGAACATAACCCGTCGACCCATCCTCTTCATCTACACTATATCTGGCATATCGATTTAGAAGTGGCGAGTGTCTGTTTTGAGGGATCATTGGCTTTCGTACTGGTTGGTTGTGTTGTGAAAAATCAAAATCAACTTCATCATATTCGGATTGGTTTTGGGGTTGCAGATGTGGTAGGTCAAAGTGTGAAAATTGTTGTGTGAATGATGAGTTTGATGAGCCACCCGATGGGCCTTGACGACCGTAATAACTCATAACCTTAAAGTAGGTTCCTGCACAAGCAAAGACAACCAATACCACGCGTAATATCGAACTTAAACAAAAAAACAAAAAGAAAAATGTTTTTCGTTTTTTTTTTTTAAGGTTTAAAGAAAACAAGAAAGTAAAATCAAACTAGCAATGCAATTCTAAGCGCACTAGCTCCCCGGCAACGGCGCCATTTGATGACCTGTCGTTGGGGTCATGCAAAAATTAACCTAACTTTACCTATAGACAGGGTAAGTCGGGTGTCGAATCCACGAGGAGCATGTGGTTAGATTTGCAGGTTTGTTTGATTATTAATACTAAACTTAATTTAAAATTGAAATTCAACTTGATTTGATTAAAAATAAAATAAAAACAAGGCAGCCCCTCCAGGTTTCAGGTTCTAGGTTAACACAAAATTCAGTTAATTAATTGGGAACCACATAGACATAGTTCTGGAAATTAGTTAAAGTAGTGATCAAAACAGATTTTTGTCATCAAACCATGTCAACCACCTAATTTGTAAGTGTCAATTCAACCCCCTTTAGTCACCCAACCCGCTCTAGGTTTTGTCATCAACCGAACGTAATTGTAAAGAGAGGACTCAAAACACACACATATTATTTAAATTAACTAATGCATCAATCAAATTTAAATGCTTGTCATCACAGATAAAATAAGATCCAATACATAAACCAAACTGAATTGAGTGTAAAACCTATATGAACCATCCATCTGGAGGAAACTACAAAAGATTTAGCTAATCATAACGAAGAAATCAAATACTGTCACTACAAGATTCATCGTTAAATAAAGTGAACTAAAACAAACTAACAAAAAATGATGACGATTGATGACGTTGGAGCAACTAGGCAGCCAAAAGGGCTGCGCCTTTTTTCCTCCCTTCTGCCGTCAGCCTTCTGTCGAACTCCCTCAGATTGTCGTCCCAAAAAACTTACGTGATTCCCCCTTTTTATTTTTATGATGCCATCTTTAATTATCATGTGAATTGAGATATGGGCCCAAGTGCCAAACCCACATGATCACCGCCATTTTTCTTCAGATAGTGACTTGGCCTGTTATTTTTAATTGTTGCTTTAATTGGGCCCTGAGACCATTTATGATTTATTTTCTTTCACCTGGTACGAAAACCACAAATCAAAGAACATTACATTTGATTTTTATTCATAGTACTTGCTTATTAATATAACTAGTCAGTGACCCGGGTATATACCCGAGGCTATAATATAAAAAAAGTTATACGAATACAAATATGAACTAAAAGTGAAAAGAAAAATCGAAGTGAATAATACATAAAGTTAAAGAGTCCATAAATATTAAATAATATTAAAACATATATGTAAAAGAGGTATTAAATAACAACTTTTAGTGATTAGTAGATACCGAGAAACATGAAAAATGCAATGTAAAATAGGTTTAAAGAACATCAGTAATTCATAACAAAACAAACTAAAGAAGCAATTCCACCAACATGAAATCAAATACTCATCGACATCAATGAGCACGTGATCCTAATTCAATAGTACATTATGTGTTTAAAATATTTCCAAGAGTTCCCTTCATAAACCATGAATTATTTAACAATTTTTAACATCAAGGCTATAATATAAAACACTTTAACCTAAGTGATAACCTTATATTTTTCTGAAACATTTATGCTCTCGGTTGGTTACCAAGGGACTTCCCAAAAAATAGTGTACCTATTTTCTATTTTCTAGTCAACATTGAATTATGATTAGCCTATTGAACCCAACCTGCCTAACTCACCCATTTCCCACCTCTAGACTATGCATTCATCAAATTTAAAAAAAGTTTGATAATTTGGTATTAGGAATTATTGTAAACTTATAAAAAAGAGTTTATGTATTTTTTTCATACATATCTAATAAGTGTATATTGAAATAACACAACTATAAATACTAAAAGGAACAATCCATAAAACTAAATCCGACATCAATATTTAAAATAAAAAATACAAATTTGAAGAAAACAAAGAGACTTAAACATAATCTTTTTGTTACATTTGTAACTTGACCATTATCAACTAAAATTAAGAGTAATTTGATGACACAAATAATATCCTTCGATACATATAGGGTAGGACTCGAGTATTACACGGGTTTAATCGTTAGTAAATACACGAGTTTAATCGTTAGTAAATAAAATATGTGATTCAGTTGATTATTCTTATTAATAAAATTATGAATGACATACCATAAAATGATAAAATGAAAATTAAGGGGAGTGGAATATGAAAGTTAATAAAATAATAACTTGAAACTATTTTTATAATAAAAATTACATATTACATTACTTGTAAATTTTTTTTTTTTGAAACGGCAATAGCATAAAAAAACAAAACCAGCAAGATGCTGGGAAATACAACAGGTCCTTAAGAATACAAAACAACAAATTGAGACAAAACAAAGGAAAGAAACAACTACAAGGAAAAAAAACAAAAGCTAACATAGCAATTTATAGATATCAATGTAATGCTCCAACAGTGTAATCCACCCAGCATCCTTCCACTTCCTTCAGCCGAACCAACTCCACGATATTTCAGATCCTAACCCACCCAGTCTCATACATTGTACCCTTTAGAACCAGAACACTTAACCCAATCATGCAAGAGTCACCCTGCATCCTTAGAATCATGCAAACTGCTCTATCCAAATATAATACTCAAAACATGCAATCTCAACCTTCCTTTAGTGTACTTACATTATTATTCACCGTTTGTGAATTATGTAGTGTGAATTATCAACATAGGTAATTTTTTAACTACTTAAGTCTTTTATCAAAAAGCACTCATACTCGAGAGATGTCTTTCGAATTTGATGAACATTATCACATCATAAACCTATGAGCTATTTGATTCTCTGCAAACATTTATATAGCACTAAATCAAAGAACTAATGAAAAGCACTGTGTTCCCCTGAAAATCTAATAACATCAAGCAAAAGTTTACGGTCTGCACTCTAAATTCTACCACAGCTGAGAATTCAATTCATTAGAAGAAACTGCAAGGTGCCACAAGTTGTACAGAAACCATAAGGTGAATGTGAAACATAGTAAAATTCGTATACTCTCGAAGTAAAACAGGAACATACCTCAACAGCTATGTGGGTCCATTTGTTACCCATCTTAGTATGGAGTTCAATGACCCAACGATCCTCCTCCAGTGCAAATGCATCTTTTTCAGATCAGGTCTTAAGTGATGTGCACACTGTAATCGACGACTTTTACCACACCAGTAAAGCCCAGAATGCGTCTGAACAACATTCCAGTTTCCTTCACTTGTAAACTTTTACTTTTGGTGTTCAAGGTTCTAAAGGAAATTACTTTGAAAATTGCTTTTGCCTAGATTCGCACCATACAACCTGCACACACACACACACAAAAAAATCAATTAGCAAAAGACCAAATAAACAATGTCTTTAAAAACTTACAAAGCAAAAAAAAAGTAGCATAAAAAATTCCATATAATTGTAGGTCATAAAAAATTTCATATAATTGAATAGCAATTCTACTAATAATTGAAATCGATTTAGTGGGAAAGTAAATAATGAGCGATTGAACTAAAAAAAATGAAGAGTGCGCTTCAGTTTCATTCGACTGGGGTGATTCAACTCCAAGAATTCAACCCGATTAAAGCCAGAAAGTGAAATGGAGGCTGAAGATTACTGACCTTCAAGAAATTGATTGTTCTCTTATCGCCTTACACGATCGATCACAACCTCCGATGGTGGCTGCGATATGAGAAAATAGTAAATCGGGAGTACGATTCAGCAAATAGAGATATATATGAGAAGATTACTGACCTTGTAGAACTTTATTTACGATTATTGGCTGAAGGATCGATCAAAACACGGCTCGGATGGAAGCTGCGAGAGAGGAGAGAAAACCACAGAGAGACGATGAAGGGATCCAGGAGAGATTAGGGTTTAGAATGAGAATTCTTCACGATAAAGAGGTTTTATATGTCGGGTTAAAAAAAACGGATTCCTTGGATGGGTAAAAGATCCGCTTGGTTTTCCTCCCTTTTATGAAATTTTTTAAACCGGAAATTCTGAGAAATTGACACATAAGCAGTTGCTTAGGTGGCTTAATATTAAGAAAACACTAATCCTAGGTGGCACACCTTAAAATGTGCCACCTATACAGTAAAAACTTGTGTTTATTATATGTATAGATAGATTAAAAACTATAAATTAGAAAAAAAACATTGCAACGCTTGACTCCGTGTTTAACTTAATTACACCGTCTTAGCTCCTTTACACCATAATAATCTAAACACCAAAACTATTTAAATCAGTCTCTTTTATACCCAACTCGGTGTCTTTAAGGGATGATTAATATATAAATAAAATGCACTTTCAACCCACTCATCACCGGGCCAGTCGCGCTGGCACGATCGGATATCGAACGGGTGTTATATTCGTCCTAAACACAACAAGGCAAACTGCGCAAACTGTAAACAACTGTTAGCTTCGGTGACCATCAACGTGCGAAGTTTCATGTATATAGCCTAGCTAGCTATTTGATATATATTAGTGATTATGCTCTTACAACTTGACTATTGTTGAATACTCAATCTTAAACTCAACTCGACTATTGTTGAATAGTCAATCTTAAACTCAACTTGACTATTTTTGAATAGTCAACCATAAACTCAACTTGATTGTTGTTGAACAATCGATCTTAAAACTGAACTTGAACTGTTTTTCAACTGATAAACCCGTGAACTCACCAACCTTTGTGTTGACACTTTTTAGCATGTTATTCTCAAGTTGCAGATGTTCGAGTATCACGAGTACGCATGCATGAGACTTCGAAACCCTTTTATTATCTTTGAACAAGCCACGTCACCTTGGGTGGCGGTGTTTTTACAATAAATACTTTCAGCATATTACGCTTCCGCATTTGTAAAACTCTGTATTTATATTTTAATAAAATATACAACCTTTTATTAATTATTGGTCGTTTGGTGTAATTAATGGACATCGATCCTGGTTTGTCACGCTCCCTGCTGTGCGTTATCGCGCGTGGGATTTTTGGGGGTGTGACAGATTGGTATCAGAGCCATTGGTTGCAGCGAACTAAGATTCGTCTTAGACTGTAACTGTATTGCATTAGTTGCACTTAAACATTTCTCTCATGCATCGTGATACTCACTCCTACGCGCACCTGGTTTACGTTATGTCGTATACATCATCCAATCCCATTATACCCACGGCGAGAAGGCGATTAGTCTTGAGTAGTTTTTTTCTTAACCTCTTTAAGTTGTGTACCTCTTGGTTAACATTTATGTACGACGAGACGTCGAATCAGATTGAAGGATCACTGTTATACTTTTGACGAGCAGATTGCTACTCGGGAATATTCCGGATTGAACAAGTTGGCGTAATGCCCATACTATAGATGTATGCTGCATAGGGAACGTGGTGTAGTACCTCTTATTTTCCTTAAAACCTCTAACTTAGCTTAGGAGGTGCTTATTATACATGCCTTTCATATATAGCTCAACTCTCATGTTCAGGGAACGAAATCATGACGTGCTATTAGTGCGATCATCAACTTCAGCAGTGGCAACATTGTTTGAATTCAATTGGTAATTGCGCATGAGGTCATTTGTATCTGCCTCTGTTACCCTGAGCGTTTTCCCATTTTCCTTGATCTTTTTAAGATCCCCCTCTTCTCGTTTCTATCGGATTATGCGTCGAGATAACGCAACCTGCTAACAACTCTTATAACCTCAACGGTACCTAATGTGGGCCGACTAAAGTTTCTCTTTATGTACAAGATGGTGTTCAAGTCGGTATGCGCCATAAACCCTATTTAGAATCCTTTTAAGCTAAAATTATGGCTGACTCACTTCGGGTGGGTCATTCCAATTAAGTGAACTTGTTGTTCTCGAGACTTGTCTCTTTAACGAACTATTGTCAGGATAACTATCGGTTAGTGACCCTATTCTTGATACTAACTCCGAGGATATCTCATAGGTACTCCACAATACCTGGTAGCTGAAGTAAGAGGAACTAGGGTGACCATATGGGGTAAATTACAGTTACGGGTGCACACGTAAATGTGATTTGTAATGTATGGAAATCTTAGGGAATCCAAAACGGCAAGTTGATGATTGTAAAGGATGCAATCTCTTACCTTAAACCCCATGACATCCGAATGTCGAGCATGTTCGCCTCAATCGGATGGTTGAAAGTCCTCCATTCTTGTAAACGCTATCACACCTGATCTGATCCCTTTTTATTGGATTCCAATCCATTTGTGAACCTTTTTGGAGCATATTATGAAAAGTTGGTCCTGGTAGGACACCGTCACACTCGTGTATTTCAATGACCAGTTTTCCTTAACTATGAACACTCTCGACGAAACCCCTGACTGGTTTGAACTCATCCTGAATCATAATTCTACTTTTATGATCTTACCGACCATATCAATCCCTAGAACTCTACGATCGTGAGATAACTTGGTCATGCATTCACCGGACGGATACCTAGACAGCGTTAGATGAACGAATTGGATAATTCTGGGAATCAGTTTGGAAACAAGTCTTCCAACTAGCAGAACCATCAAAACCAGAATCGCAAGTTTGATAACTCTAGGAATTTTTCCTCGAACAACCAGAAGCAGAACAACCAAGGCCGAGGCGGCCAAGGAGGATCATCGTACATGGGAAATTCCCCACGTTGTAACAAGTGTGGTTTCCATCACTATGGTGCGTGTGACTCTTATGTGTGTGCAAAATGTGGAAAGAAGGGTCATCAGTCCAAAACCTGCAGGGTTAAGAACAATGGGAAACAAGTTCAGGATGCTGAAGCCCCTAAAGGTTGTTTAATTGTGGGAAAAAGGCCACATAAAGAGAAATTGTCCCCAGCTGAACGGTGGAAACAACAACAACAACTATAACAACAATAACACCAACACTGGGAATCGCAATGGCAATAATAACAACAACAATGGGAACAATGGAGGAAATGGTGCCAGAGGTAGAGCTTTTGTCATAGACTCGGGAGATGCCAGAGCAGATCCAAATGTCGTTACTGGAAAGTTTTCTCTTAATGGATACAATCCTCTAGTCTTGTTTGACACTGGTGCTGATAGAAGCTTCATATCTACTAAATTTAGCAATATGATAAATGCCAACTTGACTCCTTTAGATGCTAAATACGTAGTTGAACTTGCTAATGGTAAACTTGCTGAGTCTACCCACATAGCTAAGGATTGTAAATTGGAACTGGCTGGCCATAAATTAGGAATAGATCTTTTGCCCATCTCTTTGGGAAGTTTTGACGTTATTATGGGAATGGATTGGCTATCCAAGAATCATGCCGAAATCGTTTGTCATGAGAAAATCGTTCGAATACCATTGCCTAGTGGAGAGATACTCTCGGTTCAGGGAGAAAAGTGTGGTACTATTATGGGTGTGATATCTTTTCTCAAAGTGCAGAAGTGTTTGCGTAAGGGACATTTTGCTATTCTCGCGAACATTTCAGAGAATTTAGATGAAGAGAAGAGAATTGAGGATATCCCGATTGTGAGGGACTTTCTAGAAGTCTTTCCAGAAGATCTACCAGGTTTACCGCCTCATCAAGAAGTCGAATTTCAGATTGATCTCGCTTCTGGAGCAGCGCCTATTGCTCGTGCACCTTATCGTTTGGCACCAAATGAGTTACAAGAGCTGTATACTCAACTTCAAGAACTACTCGAAAAGGGATTTATTAGGCCCAACTCATCGCCCTGGGGAGCTCAAGTGTTGTTTGTTAAAAAGAAAGATGGAACCTTTCGAATGTGCATCGATTACAGAGAACTCAACAAGGTGACTGTCAAGAATCGTTATCCCTTGCCCCAAATCGATGATTTGTTTGATCAACTACAAGGATTTAGCTATTATTTCAAAATCGAATTGAGATCAGGTTATCACCAACTGAGAGTCCGTGAGGAGGATGTCTCGAAAACAGCATTTAGAACTCGTTATGGTCATTATGAGTTCATGGTTATGCCATTCGGGTTAACCAACGCACCTGCGATTTTCATTGACTTGATGAATCGCGTTTGCAAGCCAATAAATTTGTCATCGTCTTCATTGACGATATCCTGGTGTATTCTAAGTCTAAAGAGGAACACGAAGAGCATCTGCGTCTAATCTTAGAGCTACTCAAGAAGGAGCAATTTTATGCAAAATTTTCAAAGTGTGATTTCTGGATGCGTGAGGTGCAATTTCTTGGTCATGTCGTTAATGATCAGGGGATTCACGTTGATCCAATCAAAGTTGAAGCAATTAAGAATTGGCCTGCGCCCAAGACACCAACGGAAATTCGCCAATTTCTTGGTTTGGCAGGTTATTATAGACGATTTATTGAGGGATTTTCAAAGATAGCTCAACCTCTTACGGCACTAACGCATGAAGGAACGGCGTATAACTGGAATGAAAAGC
>JBCNJP010000006.1:35463201-35509795 GCA_039602395.1 Deinandra increscens subsp. villosa
TCCTTCTTCTCATTATCAATAATCAACCTTTCCTTCTCAGAAATGAATTCTTGAATCTTTCTGTCTTTTTTAGCACAAAATTCACATGTTGACTCATATCTACTAACTCCAGAATCACTTGTTTCAGATATATTGGTCTCAGATGTATACCCACTCGATTCAACCTCAAAATTTGCTATTATTGCATAACTTTCTATAGGATGGACTACAAATGCTGATTCATCCGGAAAATCTGCAGTCCAATCATAACCTCCCTCAGTCACTAAAGCCTTTGCCTCTTTATTGTGATCATGATTATCCGAATTACTTGGTTTAGAAGCAGATTGCTGGCATTCTCGAGCAAAATGTCCTAATTTAGAAAATTTGTAACATTTCAGTTTGGACTTTTTAAACCCAGTATGGCTCCTCCCATAACAGAATTCTTGCCATGTTTGCCCATCAACCATCTTCCTTTTTCAACAGTCATAGCCAACTGCCAATCCAAATCCAATTTATTTAGCTGATCCTCATCCATCTATTTTAGATCCTCCGGAACCAAACCAGAATTACCAATTTGACTAAATATGGATCTAGATGAAGATGATATGAAAGCACATAACAAAGCAGCTAGATCTTTGGTTGCTTGATTAGAAGTAGATTTGCTTGATGATCTATCAGGAATAGTAAAACTACAACCCGAAGAATAACCAGCATTCTCAGACTTTCCAGCAAGAAAAGCTGTTACCGGTGGATTAACACTTGAGTTAGAATGCGACTTTGCTTTAGCATGCATGGTAGCTAAATTTTCTCCAAATTATACTTCAGGATTCTGAACGGACGGAGTTGCTGACTTTTTCACAAGTAGTTCCATTTCACGCGCTTGTAATTTGCTTATCAATTGATTAAATGTCCAACTAGAATAGTTTGGACCATTAGTCAACATCCTAACGAAATTCTCCCACTTTTCAGGCAGAGCTTGTAGAAACTTCTCCTTCAATTCATCACTTTCTTTCTTGACACCTACGACTTCAAGTTTATTGATCAAATGTGAAAACCTTGCAATCAAATCTTTAATTTTCACATTAGCACAATGTCCAAAATTATCAAATTCTTTCTTTAAAACTTTCATCCGAGTCTTCTTGTATTGCTCATTACCTCACATCTTTCAGCAATAGCATCACACAATTCTTTACAAGTTATGTAATTATTAAACTGATGCATCAAATCTTTAGGTAAAGCCATGGTAAGAAAACTATACGTTTTTCTTCTCTCGGGCAAAAAATTTCTTTTCATCAGCATCAAAATCACTTATCATCTTTGGCTTTCTTTGGCTTATCATCGGATATTCATATTCTTTTTCAATCGGGATCCAAGAATCAACATCTTGAGAAAATATGTATGACTCAAAACGTTTCTTCCAACTGTGATAATCTTCTAATTTTAACAATTTAGGAACCTTTTGAGTTGTTCCTATCTCATTATCATAGTTCATCATTGCTTGCAACAATGTTTGAGTAGCTGAAAATGCGTGAAAATCACTCATCTAGAAGTTAAAACTTAACCGTCAAAACTTTGAACTAAAAACCGAGTGTCTTCCAAGCGGATTTTGGGGGTCAAAGCAGAGGGTACAGGCCGTTAGGCCAGTAAAAGTCTAAATCTCCTCGAGACGAACGTTTTGGCTGGTATTAGCTCCCGTAACTCTTAACGGTTCTCAAGTTACGTCAGTTTTAGTGAACGCATGTATTCTGCCAGCGTAACAAACCTTCTCAACGTACCAATTCCGAACCAAATCACCCAGCGGACCAAAATTTCTTCAAAGTACCAGATCACGGACCAGAAATCAACGAACCAGAATTCAGCGAACCAGATTTGATACGGTGGACCAAAATGGTACGGCGGACCAGAAAATAACTGCCACGGACCAGATTTGAAGATTGCCTAGCGAACCAGCGGTGGACGAGCGACGGACCAACTATTCTTGAGGCGGACCAGAAGCGTACCACGCTGAATTCGATGGATTTTCGCGAATTTTGACAATTTCGACTGGAATTTGCTTCAGAGAGGTGCGAAAACTCACTAGGAACACTCAGAAATCATTTTTTTACCTCAGAAACACTCGTAATTATGAAAATTTGATGAAGAAACGAAGAAACCCCAAACTTTCTCTCTCTAGAACTCGAAAATGGATCAAATCACAGCAGTAGAGCAACCAATTGCTCTGATACCACTTGTAAAACCATTGAACGATCTTACTACTGCATGATTCGGTAATCGGAGAAACACAAATGAGTAAATAAATCTTGACTTTATTGATTCACTTAGAGAATACAAGCTAGAGAGACACACTCAAACACACACAGATAAGATGTAGAAATGACTGAACTAGTTGAACTCTCTCTAACACAAACTATTTATAGTCACTTACTTACTAGCCGGCGTACCAACTGCGGACCATTTGGTACGGCTGACCATCTGGTACGGCCAGTGACTATATTGACTCACACAGATGCTCTAGATTAGATACAACACACGAGACACACGTTAGCATAGGAATATGCCCTAACAATTCTGTATATCTCAAATGTAAATAATGGTTTACACGAGTTTAGAGTATAACTATGTATCAACAGATATAACTTTTCTATGGGAGGGATGTTGTTATTGCTTTGAGAAGATATTGAATAGTATGCTTGATGTCTTGCTTTGTTTGGTGAAGTTAGCTTGCTATTTCTAGGACGATGTAGCAAGTTGCTTTGGATAAGGTGGTTGAGGTCGGTTGATTTTGGGGTGTGTCAGAGTATATAGAGATAAATTGAAGGTATTCGATTTATATCTATTTCAACTGTCTTCAACTGCTTTTGTGATTAATGCCAAGTTGGTATTCAGTTTGCTTGTTCTTCACACAAAGGCAGAATTTGTTCTTCTCGTTATCTTTATCTTCTCATAGTCCAAAACTCCTTCATGACTCTTCTTTGAAGACTTTTGATGCTTCCCATTAGAAGCCTTCTATAGAAATGAGGATTTCTATAGAATTTATTCTGTACAGAACTAATTCGTAATATCCGGAGTAGTTCTGTATGAGTACAGAAATCATGCAGAAATCTGTAATTCATACAGACTTTCATATCCTTTCTCTTTTAAGGATATATCTTATATTTTTATCTAATACCTGACTGTTTTGTGTTACATTTACACTGTGCTCTAACAATCTCCCCCTAAGTATTCGAAGAAAATAAACAAAAAGAGAAAGTAACATAAAATGCAATTTTTTTTAAGATCAACTGTATGCATGAAGCTATGATCACATTTTTCTTAGGAGAGAATTCCGGTTACAGAGTCTTCTTTTACAAAGAATTTCTTGGGTAGAGGACTCTAGTAGCCTCTGTGCAGTTCCTTTTGAAGCATTCTGTGTTGTTTGAGATCTTCAATTGTTTTGATCATAAGTTCCCTTCTTTTTGCAGTCTCGGGTTCACTTTCTCTGTTTTTGTTTAGTAGGAATGAGATGAGTCTTAGAGATGCATCGGACTAGGCATGCCACTGGCTGACCCTAAAGAACCTTCTATGTTTAATGTGATTTTTGAAGCAGATCCCTATTTCACTAGTGCTTGGAATTAGTTTGCATCCTTTCTATTTTCATCCAGAGGGAAGGTCTTCTTTTGCCGTCTGAATGGCAAGTTTCTTTAGACCAGTGTGTATAGCCAGCTCATAGTCAATCTGTAGAAACGAGAAACGATCTTACTACTGCATGCTTTGATCAAAGATAGTAAACACGGATGTAAATAAGAAATTTTGTATTGAATCACTTGAAGATTACAAACACAAGCTCTCTAGTTTCTCTCTCTAGAAACACACACAGAAAGTGTAGAAATGACAGAAGTGTTCAGAAGTGTTTTGCGCTCATTCAAACACTACCTATTTATACTAAGTGACTAACCACCCAGCGTACCAAACTGGTACGCCGGACCACATGGTCCGCCGGACCATGTGGTACACCACTAAAGACATTTCTACCACAACTCATACTCAGACACGCTCACATAGATACAATACACGAGACACTCATAGCATAGGAATATGCTTCTACAGACTCCCCCTTAACGTGTAGTGTATCTATTTTCTAACTAAACTTCAGTCGTCAATCTTCAACATTGCTGCATCTGATCTTTGACTTGAAATCTTGTCAGAAATAGAGCTTGCATGGCTTGGATCACTCTTGAATCAACTTTGAACTTCAAGATCCACTTGTGAAACATACGTCAAACTTCCCCTTTCACCATACTTGAGTCTTTGATATCCATAACCTGCAATTTCAGAAGACAGAAACGCGGTTTCCTTTTCTTTTGAAAATTAATATAATCTTGGCGCAAAACTTCTCTTCGAGAATTCAAGATAGGATTTTGAAATTTGATTTTGTATCACATGTCAATCGGTCGAAAACAAATAAGAAACAAAATATTTTTGGCTTTTTGAAATTTTATATCAAAACACACCGAAAATCTTTTTGATTTTTTTTAAATTTATGCTAAAACACACCTAAAATCTTTTTGATTTTTCAGATATGAAACATAAATGCAATACTAAAACACACACTATTTTTGTCTTTTGTGAGAAAGATCACAACTTGGGATCATATTGGACATATCATGCTGAACTACACTTCAATTTTAATTACTTCAGCACATAAGTCATGTTGATTACTGGTATAATTTGTCCATCTTAAACTCAGGCACAATCATACTCAGAACATCTGGATATGTTAATGTATTGATTAAGTTTGCTTTGACCAGTGTACCCCACACTATCAGACATACTCAGATATGTATTTTTTTATCACACTTTGTGATTTCATTTGTGATTTAGTCACATAATAATTGTAATCATGATTCAGTCAACTGTGTTCCATGCAAAAAGAAATAAGAACGTTAAATCGTCTACCTTAAGGTCGATCTCTCGATACGCAGATAAGGCCTCGGATTTAACAAAAAAAGAAAATAAAACAAATTGAAGTTGTATAACCCAACAACAATCAGGTCGGTACTTCCGTACACGCAGAGAAAGTCTGATGAGTTATACGAAACACCAAAGAAAATAAAGCAGAACGTCAAACGAACAACAATCAGGTCGATCTTTCGATACGCAGAGAAAGTCCGATCGTTTGACAAAATGAAGAAAATCAAACAAATTTAAATCTTTGCAAAATGAACACATGTATACACAGTGACTTCTCATTTTCTTTTTCACATATCTTTTCCTTGATATCATGAGACATGCATCAAGATGTTATCCACTTGGTCAAGCATTATTATTTAATGTGTTCATCACATCTGAATACTTTCTGATATAATGCCGAGCCTACCAAGCACATCGAACAATGATCTTATGGCTTTTTCATCTAATTTATCCACGAGTCAGACACGTAAGCCAATGTACCATCATTTCCCAATCATGTTGGATACAATTTCTCATTTTTCAATGTTTTTGTATTTTTCCCTTTTTCTCCCCCTTAAAATGAAAACTCTATTTTTGGATTTTCATTTTAACACAAACAAAAACACAAAGACGCTATTGTTGGTTTTTCAATTTTCTCCCCCTAAACGACACACGGAATGTAAAAAGAAAGAAAATTGACCTTTCGACATGGATACCTTGCAGGTTTAGCTTTCAGAAAAATTTCAGTTTTGAAATTGATATCACATGTAATTTAAGTTAAATCAGCAGAATACTTCTCCATCAGCAACTTTTCAATCACCGATAAGTCTTCTAAAAGTACCTGCACACTTGTCAAACACATCAGTTTATAAATGACCCGAAGCGAATCGCTTCTGGTCGACCAGTATCTTGATTTCCTTTTGAAACCACTTTAGGTTTCCAGTGTTGTTGTTTTGGTAAATCGGTATTTGACGAACCGGTCACAGTGGATTGTGACGAACAACCTACATATGAAACATTTTGAAACCGAGGAATAAATCTTCCTTGAGTTTTGAAAAATGTAGGTTGTGGAAATTCATCAAACACTCTGCCATATTCATCAATGAATCGCGGTTTGGCAGTTTTACCAACATATGGAACCTTTTCTCTTCTTGAACTAGAAGCAGCAGTGACATGACAATCTTGTGCCATATGCCCTTTTTGTCGGCAATTGTAACACAAACGATTGTTTATGTTTCTTTTCTTTGAAACCTGCATAGCTTCACAAACATATTCATCTTCAAAATGATCATAAAAATTATCATATACCTGACGACGATGATCATGAACCCATTTAGAAGTCGGGCTCTTTGGAGTAGAATTTGATCCTCCAGAAGAATATTGGACAGATTGAGTCTTCTTGTTCCTCGGATCAGCAGTCTTCACAAATACTTCAGCTATTTTCTGAGCATCCACGCAGTGTAGTGGGAATTCTTTGTCAGAAAATATTTGTTCCGAACCCTTGAGTTTGTAAAATCTCTCAGGTTGAACCTTCTCAGCTTTGAAGACATCTTTCTTTACTTGCTTCACATTGACTCTTTTCAGTTGTTGTTGTTTTGAAACTTTTGAACTACCAACTTGATCAGCTTTTCCTTCAAATCCCAAACCAACACTCCTTCCTGCACCCTTCTCTCCCATTCCAGTAGATTTATGCCCATTCTTTGCCAATCTAGAAAATTCAGCCTTAACTTTCTTGAGATCTTTTGGAGCATTGACAATTGTTTCATCAATGTTAGTGTTTGAACTTGCTGATTTCTCTTTGTCTGATAGACGAAGAACCAGACACACCCTTTTGAGCTTCAGAATTTTCAGTACTCTTACCTTTTTCCTCTTTCTTTCCTTCAACCGATTTAGAACTAACAAATTCAGAATAATCACCAGTCTCAACCTTGTCTTTCAAATCATGAATGCCTTCTTTGAGACTTCCTGGTGGTGACACAGTTTTGTTGAACATCCTTTCAAAATTCTCATCCTTTGCCAAGAAACTTGTAAAAGATTGTGAATTAGTAACATTGTTCAAAAGACGTTTTGAATCAATGACTTCAATCTTTAATTCAGAAATTCTTTGATGAGCTTCAGCCAATTCCTTTTCTGTTGCAATGAGCTTCTTTGCTACTTTATTAGTTTCATATTTTTGCAATCTTAACTCATCTAGTCCAGCCCACAATTCCTTTGTCAGCTTATCTTCATTTCTTTTCTGAATATCCAAATTTGAAGTTTGCAACTTGTTCACTCTAACCAACTCCCTCTTCTCATCAAGTAACTTTTCCATATCAGTCTGATAAGATTGAATCTTAGTAGCTTGATCAGCAGAAAGTTTAGTAAGAGTATCAAGTCTGGACTTTGATTTATCAAAAAGATTTTGAAAATCTTTCGCAGCATCCTCAGCTTCATCTTTCCATTTCTTCACTTCTTGGACTAATTCATCCTTTTCTTCAGATAATTTTGTAATTTCTTGTTCAAACTCTTGTGTACTATATTGAAATTTTGATTCTTTCTCAACAATCTCTGCTTGAAAATCTGAAAACTTTTCTTTCTGAGAAGACAATTCTTGAATTAGATCTTCTAACTTTTGTTGTTCAATTGTCAAATCTTCTATCCTTCTTTTATTTTCCTCAATCAACAACCCATTTTCCTTTATCAAGTCTTGAATCTTCTTGTCCTTCTGAGAACAAAACTCACAAACAGATTCATAACCACTATTTCCAGATTCACTTATTTCAGATTCAGAATCAGTTACTTCTTCTTCATTATCACTATGAACAATTTGAGCAATCATCGCAGATGAACCAGTCCATGCAGACTCATCATTAATTTCATCAGTAGCCCAATCATAGCCTTGATTCGATGTTCGTGCTTTTTCAAATGCTTCAAGTACATCAGCATCCCAACCAAAACCTTCATTGGACTCAGAAGCAATGGCAGTTAAGGCAATTGGAGAATTAGAAGTTTGCCCCCAATCATATTGTTTATCAACTTGAGACACCAAGGCTGTTGAAGACTTTGATGAAGAAGCAGTTGATTTTGAACACTCACGAGCAAAATGTCCAAAATTGGAACATTTGAAGCATTTTGCCTTTGATTTATCAATGCCAACTTTGCCATCTGGATTTAAACTTTGAAATCCAGTCTTTTTCTTGAATCTTTTAACTCGTTGAGCTAACATTGCCAGTTGCCAATTGATATCCATTTGCTCAAGATTATCAGGATCGATTTGATCAAAATCTTCTTCAATCAGATTAGAAGTTGTCAAACCACCATTCAGCAACCCATAATATGAAGATAACAAAGCTGAGATTAATGCCAAGTGCTCATCCGGTGTTTTTGCTGAATATGAAGTCGAACTTGAATGATTTGGAACAGTGAAGTTACACCCTCTTGAAGAATTTCCAGAATTTCCTGAACCATGACCAACAACAAAAGCAGTTTGAGGTGGATTTGATGAATTAACACTGAATGATTTTGCCTTTGCATTGATACTTGCAGAATTTTGTCCATGATATAATTCAGGATTTTGTAATTGAGCAGTGGACTTGTTTGAATTCATCATTTCCATTTCTCGAGCATGAAGCTTTCCGGTCAAATCATGAAATGATAATGTGGAATAGTCTTTGTCATGAGTAATCAACAACACATAACTTTCCCATTTCTCTGGTAATGCTTCCATTAATTTTTCTTTCAATTCTTCCTCGGTCTTTTCAATCTTGACAACTTTCATCTCACTAATTAGATGTGAAAACCTTGAAACAAGAGCAGAAATATTTTCTTTGTCATATTGTTGAAAATTTTCAAATTCCTTGTTCAAAACTTTTCGTCTACTCTTCTTATATTGATCATTGCCTTCACATCGAGCAGATAAAGCATCCCATAACTGTTTAGCCTTCTTGCAAGTACTGAATTGATGTAACAACTCGGTAGGTAAAGCCATGGTAAGATAACCATAAACTTTTTGTTCAAGTTCATAACTTTTTCTTTCATCCTTATCAAAATCTTGAATCTCTTTATATTCTCCATTGTCAGTTGGACGCACATACAGCTTTCGAATCGGAATCCACAAATCAATATCATTTGTGCTAATATATGCAGAAAAACGTTGCTTCCAATTTTGATAATCTTCCAACTTTAACAACTTGGGAACTTTCTGACTTGTTCCTATTTCATTATCAAAATTGAGCATAGCTTGTACCGTGCTTTGCATAGCCGCAAACGCTTGAAAATCAGACATTTTTCACCGAAAATGATACTTCAAAAACTTCGAACTCAAAAATGAAGGTCTTCCAAGCGGATTTTGGGGGTCAAACCTGGACGGTACTGGCCGTAGGCCAGTACAAGTCCTAGATCTCGTCGGGACGAACGTTTTGGCTGGTATTGGGTTCCGTAACTCTTTACGGTTCTCAAGTTACGTCAGTTTTAGTGAAGGTCACTATTCTGCCAGCGGACCAAAACAAATCGACGGACCAAAATACTACCAGCGGATCAGATTTGTACCTGCGGACCAAATCTGGATCAGATTTCGTCCGGCGGACCAGATTTCGTACGGCGGACCAGATGATACGTTGAAATAACTGCCGCGGATCAGATGGTACGCTGAAACTGCCACGGATCAGAATTATGAAGATTGCCTGCGCGGACCAGATCAGCGGATCAGATCTTCGATGAAGATACACGGGCGGACCAACCAGCGGACCAGAAAACTCATCCGGCGGACCAGAATTTCGACCTGCGGACCAAACTGTAATCGAATGATTTTTCGATTTTGCAACTTTTGAAGCTTGAATTTGATTCAGTAAGGTGCGAAATCACTCCAGAAACACTTAGAAATCATTTTTCATCTCAGAAACACTCGAAATTGGAAGAATTTGATGAAAACGTGAAGAAACCCAAACTTTCTCTCTCTAAAAATCCGAAAATTGATCAAAAACACAGCAATAGAGCAACCAATAGCTCTGATACCACTTGTAGAAACGAGAAACGGTCTTACTACTGCATGCTTTGATCAATGATAGTAAACACGGATGTAAATAAGAAATTTTGTATTGAATCACTTGAAGATTACAAACACAAGCTCTCTAGTTTCTCTCTCTAGAAACACACATAGAAAGTGTAGAAATGACAGAAGTGTTCAGAAGTGTTTTGCGCTCATTCAAACACTACCTATTTATACTAAGTGACTAACCACCCAGCGTACCAAACTGGTACGCCGGACCACATGGTCCGCCGGACCATGTGGTACGCCACTAAAGACATTTCTACCACAACTCATACTCAGACACGCTCACATAGATACAATACACGAGACACTCATAGCATAGGAATATGCTTCTACACAATCAGAGAAAACCTGTTGTATATCTTCTTTCCTACCTTTCTATGTCGATGTAATGCTCTTCTGTTCTTAAGGCTTGTTGAACCATTTGTCATACAGCTTTTGATGAGGGATAAGAGGTGCATTTCACTAAGTTGATCAAGATCTGCATCAGTGAATGTATATGGTTGATGACTATTTGCAGTGGTAGTGATTTTGTAGGAGTTGAAGTATTGAGTGAAAGGATTTCCCTTTGTTGTCTTTCTTTAACCTCATCAAGCTGCAGGATGGTGGCATATGAGTGTATCCAGCTTCTTTTAAATGGCAAGTTGTTGATTTTCTCCTGAAAAATATTTTTGCTCATTGGACTCATTTGAGGAGGTTGTTCTGTTTCTTTAAGGAATATGTCTTCACACCTTCTATTTTCATGCCATAGTTCCTTCTCAATCCTTTTTTCTTTTTCGTAGTTATCTTCAAATAAAGATTGAGAGACTATTGAGACCTCAGGAGTATTGAGGTCTCCCCCTAGATTTGTGGCTTTCTCCTTGCCTTTTTCAGATTCCTTACTGGATTTTGAGGTACATGCAGTTTGAGTTTTGATAGTGGTACCTGATGAGGGTGGAACTAGAGGCCGATTGGACTTCTGTGCAGGTTATCTTGGTGGTGGTGGTGGAATCGAGTGATTAGGAGCTAGACTAGGCTTGCATTGATCGTGTTTCTTTCTTTTTGGAGAGGACTCGAGTTCATCAGGAGTTGTCTTTCGCTTTGAGCTGGGAGGGGAATCATCAAAATTGATGACCGGAGGAGTTGTGGTTTTCTTTTCTGAAGACTTCTTAAGTAAACTGGCTTCTGTTACTTGTTTGGATAGATTTTTCATTCTTTTCTCTAGGAGTATCAGATCTGAATTTATCTTTATCAGATTTGAGGTTTCTTCTTGTATTTCTTTGTGTATAAAACTGAGTTCTCCTTTGATCTTATTCCGCAATTCTTCTCCTTTGGCTTCATAGAACTGTAATGCCTTTTGAGCCATTTAATTCAGTTCCTTGATCTGATTTTGTAGTGTTTCTTGTTTTCCTCCTTTTAGTTGCCACTACTTTTCTTGCAAAGCTCTCAGTTGGTCAAAGATCTGATTGAATTTTTGCTTGCAGTTTTTCTTCATTGCTTTCAGTTCTTCTTCTAGCTCATATATTTTCTAACTGTTGTTTTCTGACTGTTTTGACAATTCTTCTATCGTACAAAACTACTGCAGAAATTATTATGTAGTTCTGTACTTTGCTGTTTTTGTTCATTCATGAAGTCATTGAGCAAAGCAGAGAGAGAATTGGAAAATTTCTCGAAGTCAAATTTTGATGCAGCTTCAGGGGGTAATACACCAGAAGACAACACATGTCTTTCGGTTGGACTAATTGATTTCTCTTTGAGAATTTCACCAGTGCATGTTAACTCAGCTATGCTGAGTGTGTACAGGTCTTCCACATTCATTGGTTTGTCCAAAATTGGATTTACCTCTTGTGTTTTTAGAGAATCCTGAGACAGATGCTTTTTTTTTGTCTTTGTGAGGATGTCTCTTGTGAGCTGGCACTGAACACATCAGTGTTGCTCGTTTCCAAGTTTCCTTAACTTCTAGAGTCTCCACTTTTTGTTACATAATTTTCACTGACTGGGTCAGAGAAGATATTGTTATGTGTGGTTATGATGGGGATGTCAAGGTGAGGTAAGTTAGTTGTTCGGGTTTGAAATTGGAGAAAGGCTTCTTGGTAGGATGTTTATGGTGATGATTGCTGGTGGTATGTCTGATTTGGAGAGTTTTGGTTTTCTGGAGAGTGTTGGGCTGAGAATGTTGGCTTATGAGGTGCATGCAGGGGGCTTGGTGGAATTTCCTGATTTGGTGAGATTTGTGGTTGTGGAGGAGAGGAAGGGTTGTGGTTAGCCATTTCTTTTGATGGTAATGTTGTGGTGGTGGTTGAAGTAGGGGATTGATTAGGGTTAGATTTGAATTTGTTAGCTTTGATGAGGTATTTCTGAAGGACTGAGTTGTTGTATTATATCTTAGCTGTCATACCCCATGGAAAATTACAGAAATCTATGTGTGTACCTGGACTGTAGATGCCTTTGACGTGATAAATTTCAGTTGTATGGATTTCTTCATTTTCCCTTATCCTCACTTTATCTTTGATCATTTGGGCTAGAAATCTGAAGTAGGGCACATATTCTAACTTCTTTCCTTTTCATTTTTCTTTGACTCTTTTCTCCATATCTCTCTAGATCAGAAGGGCCATGTCATTCTCTTTATTAAAGCATAGACTGTATAGAATGGTGAGCGTGTTTTTGTTGATCTGATCCATGGAGCCCTTCTTGGATGTCATGGTGTGGTTGAGTAAATCAATTGTGAATCTCCAAGCGGGTTTTAGCTGACTTACTCTGAGGTTTGAGATTAGACCATTCTCTGCAAAGCTTCCTCCGGTGGTTTTAGTAATCAGTTCTTTTAGGGCTGGATCTTCTGGGTTTGGAGAGAAGGATGTGAAGTTGTTTGGAAGTGGGAAGATTTTTCTCAGGTCAGATACTTGGAGTGTGATGTTTGTGTCTGCATTCACTTTTCCTTTCATGTTTCCATCTGCCATTTTGACAGTTGCCCAAAAGTTCAGGATGGCGGATTTTGGGCACGGTTCGTTGACGGTTAAGGCTGTGGCAAGTTGAGATGAATTCTTCAGAGCTTCTATGATCAACTGGAGTGTTGATGAGTATGCAGATGGGTTTAGATCACACGGTTGGTTAAGGGTGTCTAGGGTGAAATTGCATCTGGGTGGTGAGTCAGAGGATGAGGAATCTAGGTCTAGGGTTTGAGGAGAGGTGTTTCAAGTGATTTTTCCTTTGCACCGAGTGTTCATCGTAGGGGTTGCAGATGAGGATGCCATTTATGGGTTCTCAAGTTTGTGATGTGAACAGTGGGATTTGGATGAGAGGGACGATGTCCTTTTATAGGTATCTCCTGATGCCGTTCCGTTTTCAAGGTTTTTCTATAACGGCTATAAGTAATTAAAAGGGACGCTTTTATTCTGAACGGTAATAAAAATTACCGTTGGCCATTATGTGAATAATTAGCGAATTAATTATCGTATTTATCAAAGACAAATTTTCATTTCTTGCTTAGATATTTTGGACAATTTTGATATTTGAGGAGACTTTCTGCAATATTTCTGATCAATGAATGAGAATTTATTTAACCAAGAAATTTATACAGAGAGTTTAAGGCAAGTACCGATGTTTGCACACGTGCATCTATTCTGATCTCTGTTGTGAGCAGGAGTTTTGAAGGCTTTGAATCTTGCTTCTAATTGGAGAGAAATATATAGATGCAGAGAAGTTTGCCTTCCTGTGGATGGAAGAAAATATCCATTGCAGTCTGGAAGTCCGGAAATGGATAGTCCACCAGGAGATATTCCCTTTTGAGATGCTACTTTGCTTGTTTTGATTCCTCTTGGTATTGTGTCCCAGTTTAAAGCTTGGAGGATTAATTTTGTGGAAAACTTGGGGTAAAGAATGAATCTTTCATTTAAGGGTCTGTTGAGATTGTTTTGCATGTGTCTCATGAGGTACAGAGATAAATTCATGATGTGACCTCGAATGAGAGCATGCATGACACATTGAGTGTCCTCGTCTGAGAGGTGATGATCAGAATATTTTGATGAGAAACAAATTTTAATCTGAGAGAAAAAGTATTGCCATGGATGTGGAAGGTGAACTCTGTTAGCTTTTCCTTCATATAGGTTTCCTTTGTATCCCATATCAAGAAGAGTTTTTGATTTGAACTGCTTTTCTGATCGGATGTTGATTAAAGACAAACAATACTCCACAGACGGATGTTCTTATCAATGCATTGTCTCCATCCTTAACAATGAGAACGACATTCCTCTAAAAGTCTGGAAGTAGAGTGTAGTTGATGGGACTATCAAGAGTTAGTGCATATCCTATGGGGCATTTTTTGAGGAATTTCATCATTGGTTGATAGGAGCAAAATCTGTTCCCACAGGGTGTATAGAGCATAAGATTGTGAAGGTGAGGAACAGGGAATGTTATATTTTCAGGTTATGGTGGAGAGAGTTCTTTGAAAGACATGGCTGAGATTATCCCTTCTGATAAGGTATTTCAAAGTTCAATGATAAAGAGGGATGTTGTTTATGAATTTTACTTTTGTGCTCCTTTTAAAGACATGGTGAGATGATGAAGTGAACAGAGGAGATGGCAGAGGGATTTGACAACCTATATTCATAGGTCGTTATTGGTGTTTTTGAATGTAGAAATTTGAGCCTTTTATTTAAGAAGTCAACTTTTCAGAGAAGTTTTTTGGGAGTACAAGAAGAAAAATGACAGGTAGTTATTGAGCTGGCTCCCCTGTCTTTCTTTTTTTAATTTGCAGTCATGTTTACCATCCCCAGCTTGCTTGGTTGGAACAAAATACATTTCAATGTGTCCTTTTTCAACATGATCTTTGATAAAGTGATACCTGACGTCGATGTGCTTTGTCCTTGAGTGATGAACATGATTGGATGTGATGGCAATGGCACTTTTTGAATCACAGAAAATTGGTATTTTAGAGAGATTCATCTCATAGTCAACAGCTGGTAGCAGCAACATATTCAGCTTCGACGGTTGAAGTTGATACACAGTTTGCTTCTTGGATGTCCAGCATACTAACTTACCTCCTAGCATCTGATAGCTTCCTGATGTGTTCTTTTTGTCTAGTCTGCAACATGCATGATCAGCATTTGAGTAGGCTGTTAGGGAAAAATCAGTTTCCTTAGGATACCAGAGACCTAGGTCAGCTGACCCTTTTAGGTATCTAAAGACTCTTTTGACAGCTAATAAGTGAGACTCCTTGGGTTTACATTTATATCAGGCAAGGAAACATATGGAGAACATGATATTAGGCCTACTTGTTGTGAGATACAGAAGTGAGCCTATTCCTCTATATGTGTGTTCATCAACAATCTTTGTCAGCATCAATTTTCACGTTTGTGGCCATCAGTGTTTTGAAAGAGGAGCAGTTTGAGAGAGAGTACTTAATGAGGTGATTTTTAATGTATTTTGCTTGATTTATAAAAATTCCTCCTGGAGTTTGTTTAATTTGGATTCCTAGAAAATAGTTTAGTTCTCCCATCATGCTCATTTCAAAGTTTGTTGTCATAAGTTCTTGAAATTCTTTACAAAACGATGGACACGTGGATCCAAAGATGACATCATCTACATAGATTTGTACAACCAAAAGATGACCTTTTCTTTCTTTTAAGAATAATGTGGTGTCAATGGACCCCTTTTTAAAGTGGGCAGACAAAAGAAACCTAGAGAAGGTGTCATACCATGCTCTAGGTGCTTGTTTTAGACCGTATAGGGCTCTTTTAAGTTTACAAACGTGATTTGGAAATTTTTCATTTTTAAATCCGGTTGGTTGTTCAATGTAAACTTCTTGATGAATTTTTCCATTTAAGAAGGCACAGTGAACATCCATTTGATAGACTTTGAAACCTTTAAAGGCTACAAAGGCTAGACATATCCTGACAGCCTCAAGTCTTGCGACTGGGGCAAAGGTTTCATCGTAGTCTAATCCCTCTTGTTGACAGTATACTTTTGCTACAAGCCTAGCTTTGTTTCTAATTATGGTACCTTCTTCGTCTA
Source organism: Deinandra increscens subsp. villosa (assembly GCA_039602395.1). NCBI lineage: Eukaryota > Viridiplantae > Streptophyta > Magnoliopsida > Asterales > Asteraceae > Deinandra > Deinandra increscens. The sequence continues at coordinate 35,479,127 of JBCNJP010000006.1, forward strand.
TTTTATTTCGAAAAACCCATTTAGTTCCTATAACAGAATTGTTGTTAGGTCTTGGAACTAAATTCCACACATTATTTCTTTCAGTTTGTCCGAGCTCTTGTTGCATGGCTAGGATCCAATGGGGTCCCGAAGGGATTTTTCATAATTTTTTGGTTCTATTATAGTGAGGAATCCAGCATAGAAACGTTGATTGGCTGAGGCTGCTCTAGTTTGGACACTTTTGTTTTGACCACCAATGATTAAATTTATGGGATGATCTTTTGTCCATTTTGTTTCTGGAGGAAGAGTGGCTAATTCTTCACCCCCAAGCATTAGGTCGGTTGTGTCAATGTCTTGACACTCCCCCTCAACTGATGGATAGTTAGCTGAGTGTTTCTGTAGTTGCAATTTTTTAGGAGCTCCGGAGTAGAGTTCTATAATGTTTTTGTAGTTGCAATTTTTTCAGTTAAGGGGTGAGAGTCAAGGGTTTCATTATTTTTTTCTTTTGAATGAGAAATTTGGTTTCATTATTTTTGTCTTTTGAATGAGAAATTTCATTTTGGTTCACAACCTTTTTGCTATCTTTGTAGTGATCTTTTGTGATAAAGTTTTTTTAAAGGGAAGAAAATATGGGAAAGTTATTTTCCTCATCAGAGTTTTCTTCAAAAAATTTGTTAGATGCTTCTTTTTCTTTTTCTGTGATTGTTACTCCAGAGATGCATTCTTTATTTTTTGGAGATGTGGTACTAGTATGCATAGCCATTTTATCGTCACTAAATGACACATTTATACTATCTTTTACCACTTGAGTTTTTAGAATAAAAACTCTGTATGCTTTTGACTTGAGTGAGTATCCAATGAAGATTCCTTTATCGGCCTTTTGGTTGAATTTTCCGAGGTAATATTGATCGTTTAGTATATAGCACCTGCATCCAAAGACATGAAGAAATTTTAAGTTAGGAGTTTTCTTATTGATTCTTCGTAAGGAGTTTGATTGATCCTTTTGTTGATGATTGATCTATTTTGAGTGAAGCATGATGTTGCAAAAGCTTCGGCCCTTACGTAGATGGGAAGATTTGCGGAGGAAAGCATGGATCTGGTGGTTTCTACTAGAGTTTTGTTTCTCCTTTTTACTACCCCATTTTGTTGTGGGGTCAGTGGTGCAGAGAACTCATGAGAGATGCCTTTACTGACTAGATATGTGTCTAGTTTTGAGTTTTTGAATTCGGTTCCATTGTTAGATCTTATTCTTCTCACTTTTAAGTGCATTAGTTTTTGTATTCTTCTTATAAAGTTAATAATAAGATCGGTTGTTTCACTTTTTGATTTTAAAAATTCGACCCGTGTATATCTGGAGAAGTCATGCACCATAACTAGGGTGTACTTCTTTCCACCAAGGCTTTCTATGCTTATAGCTCCACAGAGATCCATGTGTATTAGCTCGAGTGGTTGACTTCCAGATATTCCTTGAAGACTTTTGTGAGAAGCTTTTTTCATTTTTCCCATTTGATAATCTTCACATATTTCTTCAGATTTTGAAGATATGGCAGGAAGACCTTTTACCATCTCTTTATTTGCTAGCTCAGCAATTGTTCTAAAGTTTATGACAGGAAGACCTTTTACCATCTTTTTATTTGCTAGCTCAGACTCTTTGTTAGAGGATTTTGAAACAAGATAGAAAGACTCACTTGTAATAAAATTGTTGAAGTTTATAAAATAAAGACTCTGATTTATTCTTTTACCCGTTAAGTAAATTGTTTAGTCCAACAAGTTCACATTTGTTGGAATAAAGATTAAATTTGAAGCCTTTGTCACACAGTTGTCCACAACTCAATAAGTTGTATTTTAGACCTTGAACATGTGATACATGTTTAATTGTGACTTCGCCATTGGTAATGGTTCCATACCCAATGGTTTTGTAATTTATACCGTCACCAAAAGTGATGGATCTTCCTTTTCTCTTCACATAGTTGTTTAACAGTGTTATTTCCCCAGTCATGTGGGTAGAGCATCCGGAATCACAATACCAGATTTGTTGTATGTGAGGCTCTTGACACTTAGTTTAAAGGTTTTGGTACTGGTAAAGATTTTTTCTGTTATGAGGCATAAAATAGGTTGAAGAGTTTTCTTCTTGTGCCTTTTGATTTCAGAAAGTTCCATTTCAGAATGATGGGATATGTTGGCTATGCTATCCATCAGGGAATTATTAACTTTTTTCAGAAGATTGGTAATTCTATGATGTGGATATTCCTCCCTAGCAAGCATAGGGAGGTTTGTTAGTGAGTCGAGAGATTTCCCATTATTCTGACTTGGGGACATGTTTGAGAAAATGTAGAAGAAAAGATGTTAAAGAGCAGGAACTTTGAATATTGATTACTCAATCTTCTCTGATACCAATTGTTGGGTCCCGTGAGAGGCTCTTTAACAATGTTGGCACAATTAGATTTAAACAAGATAAACAAGTTGCGGAAAGTAAATCACATTGGAAGAAATCAATTCATAAAAGGGTGATTCTGTATATCTCAAATGTAAATAATGGTTTACACGAGTTTATAGTATAACTATGTATCAACAAAATTAACTTTTCCATGGGTGTGATGTTGTAATTGCTTTGAGAAGAAATTGAATTGTATGCTTGATGTCTTGCTTTGTTTGGTGAAGTTAGCTTGCTATTTATAGGAAGATGTAGCAAGTTGCTTTGGATAAGGTGATTGAGGACGGTTGATTTTGGAGTGTGTCACAGTATATAGAGATAAATTTAAGGTATTTAATTTATCTCCTTTTCAACTGTCTTCAACTGCTTTCGTGATTATTAATGCCAAGTTGGTATTCAATTAGCTTGTTCTTCACACAAAGACATAATTTGTTCTTCTCGTAATCTTTATCTTCTGATAGTCCAGAACTCCTTCAGGACTCTTCTTTGAAGACTTTTGATGCTTCCCATTACAAGGCTTCTACAAAAATGAGGATTTCTGTAGAATTTTGTCTGTACAGAACTACTTCGGAATTTCCGGAGTAGTTCTGTATGAGTACAGAAATCATGCAGAAATCTGTAATTCATACAGATTTTCATATCCTTTCTATTTTAAAGATATTTCTTATCTTTTCTTCTAATATTTGATTGTGTTGTGTTACATTTACATTGTGCTCTAACAATAACACTTTAGATCTCCTGGATACATCCAACTTATTATTTCTCCTGAAGCTTGACCCTTAAATCGGACATGCATACATTGTTTGATGGGTTTCGGTGGAGGAACGTAGTTGGCATGAAAGATCTTCATGTACTCATCATAGATATTTCTTTGCTTCTGTTGTTTAGCCTCTTTGACTATTGGGTCTTCAGGTTTTTCAACTTCATCTCAGCCTCATCACCATTATCTTTTGGAAATACCTCAAATTCGTCATGAGCTTTAGAGTTGGAATTGTTAAAATTTGAGTACAAATCAGGATACTCTTCTTCAGTTATATCCTCAGCCTCAACCTCCACATCAAAGATATCATCTTCACTTTCAGTCTCTGATGAATCATATATTACGGGTTCAACTACGACAACTTTCTTCATCTCCACGTCGTTTAAATCGAAGATCGCTTGAATTTGAGCTTGGTTGAGTTCACATACAAAATCACCATCTTCAAGTATTGTACCGATCTTGTGAATACTTTCCGCTGCTTGATTCGACGGAACTGATGTGATTGCCACTGCTTCTCTGGAATCAGACCCCCCTGGGCTATAGTAGTACCAGCACCCTAACTAGAAGTTCCAGTTGGGCCTAGACCTCCACCAGTAATACCTTTCGGGTCGTCATTCTCAGGTTAATCATTCAAGTACCTCATCATATCATCTTTGCATCCCGAATCAATCTCCCCCTGTACAGTAAACTTCTCAAGTAGGAATTTAAGATGCTCATTCATCTTTGCAATTTTGGCATCTTGATTCTTACTGGCCATTTTCAATCTTGTAATCTCTTGAGCTTTGGCCGCTTCCCCACTTTTCAATTGAAGATAATCTCTATGTAATTCAACGATCTGTTTTGATTGAGATTCATCTCTTACCTTTAACTCTACAATCTATTGGGATTTCTCCTCATCCTTTCTCTTCAACACTTCAATCACTTGTGACTTCTCAGCATCTTTAGCCTTCAGCTAATCAATTTTGGTTTGACAATCCAAAAGTGCAGTTTTGAGTAACTCCATTTGAGAAAAGGATATTGACCCTTGAGAGACACTAAAATATACATCTGGTGTGGAAGGGGTTGATGTTGTTGAAGTGGCAGTTGAAAATATTGGAGTAGAAGTTTCTCTCATTGGTTGATTCACAAATTGAGCACCAACACTTGCTGAAGGTGTTGTGCTGGCTGTTGTAGACTTTGACAATCCCTAAAAAATATTTCAAAACACATGACTGACCTAACTCTGTGAATATAGCAGCTTGTGCTGTAGAAGTAGAAACTGTAGTTACTGGAGTTGACGTCATGACACGTATATACATTTCTGGACCAACAGATGAAGATCCACCGGCACGACGTTTCAGTATAAAATTTTGAACTTTTAAGAATCTTCTTTCCACGTCCACCAGCGGCAATCGACTTTTTTCCTTTTGTATGGTGTTAATGAAGACGAGGAAGTAGTCGGTTTCTTACCCTTGCCTTGTATGGCAACATCATCTGGGTTGTAATCTTCTTCAGATTCAGATGGGGCTTTATCTTCATAAACTCGACCCATGTACCGGTCGTTGCTCTTGTTGAGATTGGTTCGGTAAGCAAAATGTTCTTTGCTACCCTTTCTCACTCGAAACTTCTGTGATCGAACATCAATATATGCAAATGGATTGTTCGTATTAGAACCATCCTCAGGGTTTACTGCCATATCACTCAGCTCATCATCATCACTATCTTCTTCATCTACCAGGGTGTTTATAGCAGGTGTCTTAGTCACATCGAAGTCGCTTGGAATTCAGGTGCTGAGAGTGCTGGTGCAGGGTTTACTGGTTCTGACACAGTAGGTTCTGATACTACCGGTTCTTGTACTACTGGTTCTTATATGACAGGTGGTGTTTTTGTGTTTGTTGTCGTTTTGATCTTTTTGCTTTTACTTGTTGCGGTTGCTGGTTTCTCTCTTCGATCCAGGAATAATCAAGTCAATCAGAAGAACTTCCTTCGTCATGACGAGGTGCACCATTGGCTGGTGCAACATAGTTTACATTTGCCAAGTGACCAATAAGCTTTTTTCTTCTTAGGGATAATCTTCCGGCTTCTTCTTCGGATATGTCGTCAATGTACTAACACTTGTCTCACTCTTATGCTTCAGATTCATCTTCTAAGCTTCATTCTTTACCAGATTTGGATATAGATCATTCAAGATCATCTGAGTGAACCTCGGGTACAGCAACGCTCTCTTGTGCCATTGAGTCAAATTATCCCTCATGTAGTAGAAAATCAATGCAGCACAATTGTATGGACGGTTAAGGATAAGAGCATTTATCAGAGACAGCATCTATGGGCGTATCTCGTCGTGACGAGCAATTCACAATCTCTTCAATAAAGCCACATTGTTTGCTTTATCAAACTCTAATGGAACTGTAGTATCATCTCCATCCAGCTTCAGTATCCTTCTGACATCACTCTCTTCCAAATTCTACCGTTCGGTTTTGGATTGTGCTAGATATTCTGATTGAACCTTCAGTTAATGCTTCATGAACCATCTTTTAATGCTTTTTTAACGTTTGTTGGCTAGATCTGGGACAAGAAACATGAGTGGAACACCTCATCTTGAATACCTGATTGCCTGATTGCAAGCAAAGCACTACTCTCAATCTGTCTTCTAGTCCTCACTCCATCATTTATATCACCAATAATGTTATCTTGTGGATGATAGGTGTTTATCCGGGGTGTCTGATGAGCAGAAACAATGATCTTCCTCCACCATAATATTGTCATTTGAACTGGTTTCAGGTTGTGAAATAGTTTAAACATTATCCACTTCAACCTCACCAGTACCACTTGTCGTAGGTACAACTTATGGGACAGAAACATGAATCTGTTTTAAAACAGCTTCGTGAAACTCATGTTCATCATCAGAAGACAAATCATCATCAACAATTGTGGTGTTGATCGTGGTTTCGGTTAGATAATCTTCAGTGGAAGGTACATTCGGAGACAAAGTATTCATAACCAGAACTTCATCTTGCAAGTTAATGTACACTTTTGTAAGATGTTCATCAGATATATCTGGTCTTGACTCAAGTGTATCAAAAATATGCTTGTAGTCAAACATCCAGTCTGGACCAACACCTTTGGGTGGTAACGTGTAAGATTGAAAATCAACATGTAAGTAGTCATCCATTGCACCGGTCTTTTGTTAAACACAGGTTTCTTTTGGTTTGAGTAACCGACAAATAAACCTTCAAACACTTTGTCCTCAAATTTACCCGCAGATCGTAAATTGTGCATGGACACCCAAATGGTATCCAGCTTATGATTCTTTAACAGCTAGGATGTTTTACCAAGCTGTTTCACCGTTAAAACTCGATTCAGCACATAACACGATGTATTGACTGCTTCCGTCCAGAAGTTCACGGGAAGTTATGCATCAGCCAACATAGTTCGTGCCGTCTCAATACTTGTTTTGTTTTTTCCGTTCTGCAACACCATTTTGCTGAGGTGTGTATGGAGTACTAAATTCATGTACAATCACCTTTTCAAGAAAAAACATTTTCATTGCGAGATTTTGAATTTCGTGCCATTATCGCTTCGAATTCTTCTAACTTTCAACTTATAATATGATTCCAATGTATTGATCAGGTTGATAAGAACTCTTGAAGTTTCATCTTTTGTTACAAGAAAATCCACCCAAGAAAAACGAGAAAAGTCATCGGTAACGACTAAATAATACCAATGTCCGGAAATGCTTTGTCGATTCACATGACCAAATAAATCCATTTGAAGCAATTCCAATGGGACAGTAATTGACTGGTACTTCTTCAAGGGATGAGATTTTCGTTGTTTCTTTCCTTTCTTGCAACTGACGCAGACATCATTAAAAGTGAATCGATGTTTTGGAACCACTTCTACAAGATTCTTACTCACCAACTTGTAACATCCGTATGTTTCAAAAACCCGGAAACTCGACCCACATCAAGATCCAAGATTTAAACCCAATTCTAAACACCATAAATGGTATATTACTCTCTTCCTTATGATAGTACTCTAAAAATGGTGAACGTGGGCGAAAACCGCGTGCAAAACCGAGTTATAACGAAGCGGGAATCGCAAAAACAAATTTGATGTTTGATGTTGAGTTGCAAGACGCGAATTTCATCCCACATTGCCTCTTCAACGAAATTTCCATCCCATACACACCTATAAATACCTCTTCTAGGTCCCTCATAGTTTCCCAACTCATAGTTTGAGTATAAACAAGTGGAATAACCAAGTTTTGGTGGTTCCACAACTACAATACCTCTTTGGGTGTCGTGCTTAGTGTTTTTTTTTATGCTTTCGTCAAGGAGGTGCTGCCCTTCAAGCTCGTCCCGTTCGAAAAGCTTCTTTGAGGCAATTCTTCTTCTTTTTCTTTTTTTGTTTCTTTTCTTTTCTTTCTTTCGTTATTCGTTTATTTATTGCTTTGTTAGCTTAATTAATTAGTTTAGTTTAGGTTCTTAGTTAGGTGCTTTAGGCTCGTTTAGGTAGCCTTGCTAAGGCTCGTTCTTAGAACGCCTAGCATTGCTAAGGCTTGTCCTTTGGACGGCCTAGCTTTGCAAAGGCACGTCATTAGGACGTGTTGCCTTGCTCAGGCCGTTTTGGGCTTGTTGTAGCCTTGTAGAGGCTCGCTAGGCCCAACGAGTCTAACCTATCATGTCCAATTTCATCTATATTCTTCTAATCCAAAACTCAACGTTTTTATGCATGAACAAATTGGGGATTAAGGCTTGTTTTTCACATATCAGCAATTAAACTAATTCTTAATCATTCTAATATGTAATTCAGGTTGAGAACATAAACTCATTTTTAAGAATTTCAAATAACTTAGAAATCGATCTTTGTTTAACAACATATTTAGTGATGATACTTGAGACGCGAATGACATGTAGTAACTGGAAGGGTGAAAACACCGGTAGTTGGGGTCTCTGTCAAAGGATAAGTGTTCGCATAAATCCCATAGTCGGACCTGGATGCTTACCTGGGATGCCCCGATGAGAGTGGAATAACCTATTAGGCCAAAGCATGTCTGGTAACGTTTAAGGTATCGTTCCTCTTAAAAGTTAACATGTTTTCAAACTTCAATTTATAATATTAAAACCCATTCCCCAAATGCATAAGTGCTTAGAATCCCACATTCCAATATTCATGTCGTCCCTTCCTATTCTTTTAGGATGAATCTTCGGGACTAATCATTTCACCTTCACTTTTAGCTTCGTGGACTTAACTTCTAATCCATGTGAGTAATCCTTGCCCCTTTTCTCATTTTCTCATTTTTGGGGTTGCAACATGTATCCTATTTCAAAGTGTTGTCTTTCAAGTTTATCATTTACCATGCGTATGTGATCTATGTGTGAATTATGTGTTATGTGACTTCTAGCATGATTCATCAATATGTGATTTTCAAAGGCTTTCATGTTTATCAAAGGTTTTCATGTTTATCATTGGATGTCAAGTATGTCATGGTTGTCATGTCTGTCATGTCTTTCATTTGGCATAAACATTAACGTAAGGCCTGGGGTAACAAAGGTAGATCTATCGGTTGACAACCCACTCAACTTGACCGGTTCGGCGTTGGGTGTTTGGAGCCTATTTCATTATTTCATAAAGTCTAACCTGCGGGTTAGGGAAACTTTCATATGTCAGTGAGGTTTGTTTATGCCTAGTATTTCATGTTGTCATTTTATACCAGCAATTTTGGTTATGCCTAGTTTTTCATGTTGTCAATATCCCCTAGCATGTTATATTTCACTTATTCTATCATATGACACGTAACGCATGTTTTTCAAATATATGTTATGTATCAAACTTGTGGTTACTCACCAACTATTTATAGTTGACCCTTTTTATTTTATACATGTTGCAGGCTATGATGTTGATGTTTCAAGATTTTATCACATAGGGCTTTTGGACCTAGTCTAATAAATAAATTGTATTTGTTATCAATATGTGGTGTATTGTTTTATCTTTCAATGTTATCAATGAAATTCGTTATTTAACTATTGTCACTAAATTAGTTGTCATGAGCTTATGGGCAATCTAATCATGCCCCGACGTTTCTGCCGTCGGTTGGGGTGTGACACAACTCATTCATCTTGCGATAATGGATGTGACCCATGCGTCGATGCCAGAGAATGGAATCTCTCTCGAAAGCCTTTGAAATAAAAAACTAACCCACCACTTTCGCCTTTGCTAAATTCATGTCTAGTACATACAAATTGGATAAACAATGTGCTCGTATAACAATGCAATCATTTGGAATCTCATAGCCAGGCTTCAAAAGCAAGCATTCACTCCCTGTGAAAGCTGTTGATACCTGATATGTGCGTCGTGTGAAGTATCAAGCAGATTTAAAGTTCAAGCCAAATGTTAACTGGCCGAACCTGGTCCGAACCAGAAGTTCAGACTGGCCGAACCTAGTGTTCGGACAGGGTTCGGACCAAGCTGTATAAATAGCTAACTTATCTTTGTATTCGATATTTCTGAGCGTGTGAGATTCTCTTAAGTGTGTGTTTCTGAGAGTGTTTTACTGATTGTAATTGTTCGTTTGTGATTAATAAAACAATCGGTTAATTACGGTTCGATGTCTAAATAGCTAGATTGAGTAGACGATCCTATGCTCACGTATTTTCAAGTGGTATCAGAGCTTTTTGGTTCATTCTACTGATCTGTGGTTGCTATTTTTGGATTTTTGAACGTTTTTGGTGTGTTCTCAAGTGTGTTTACGTGTTTTTGATCCATTCTATCACGTTGTCTGTGTTAATTCTACTCTTAAATCATTTTTCATCAGTTTTCCTGATCCACGGTTGCTAGTTTCGTCAAATTCAGTCAAAATTTGCACGTTTTTAAAAAATTATGTCGAAGTTCGGAGCTTACTGGTCGAGTTCGGAGTAACCGCTCCGAAGCTAGAGTTCGGACGGAGTTTGGTTGTTGTTCGGTGAGAGTTCGGTCTAAACTCAGCGGTTCGGAGAGGTTCGGAGTGTGTTGTAGTTTGGACAGAGTTCGGAACAGTTCGGAAGGGTTCAGACTATTTCCTGAGGTTTGGAAAGAGTTTGGAGGAGGTTCGGACTTGATATTGAAGTTCGGATAGAGTTCGGCCACCAGAATTCAAATTTTTCTACGATGTCAGAATATCAAGCATTTGCTGCGATGCAAAGTGCAATGCAAACCATGTTGAACTTTGATAACGAAATTGGAACAAGTTAGAAAGTTCCCAAATTGTTAAAAATTGGAAGATTATCAGAATTGGAAGCAACGATTTTGGGCTTATATAAGTACGAATGACATCGATTTGTGGATTCCAATTAAGAAGCTTTATCAACATCCGACTGATGCGGGAGAATTCAAGGAAGTTCATACTTTCGCATTACTGAAAGGAAAGCCTATGAGCTTGAACAAAAAGCTTTCGGTTATCTTATAATGGCATTACCTACTGGGTTGCTACATCAATTTAGTACTTGCAAAAAGTCTAAGCAATTGTGGGATGCTTTATCAGCAAGATGTGAAGGAAATGATGATTACAATAAGAGTCGGAAGAAAGTGTTGAATAAAGAATTTGATAATTTTCAACATTATGACAATGAGAACATCACTGCTCTTGTTTCAAGATTCTCACACTTGATTAGTGAATTGAAGGTTGTTGGAATTGAGAAAACTGATGCTGATTTGAAGGAGAAAATTATGGAAGCTTTGCCTGAAAAATGGGAAAACTATGTTTTGCTTCTCACTCATGATAAATAATATTCTACATGAACATTTCATGAGCTTACTGGAAAACATCATGCACAGGAAATGGAAATGTTAAATTCTAACAAGTCAACTGCTACTTTACAAAACCAGAGTTGTACCATGGTGAAAATTCTGCAAGCATGAATGCTAAAGCAAAGCCAAATGTGAGTTCTGCACCGAGTGTTGCTTTTATGGCTGGAGTTTCTGGACATTATGATAACGATTCATCACGGGGTTGTAGCTTTACTATTCCAAATTCATCAAGTCAGAATGCGTTTTTTGCCGAATCAACATATGATTGTGCCAAAATTATTGCAGCCTTGATTTCATCATCATTTGGTTTGGTTATCAAGAATGTTGGTGATGCAAAACTAACAAGGGATGATCTGGATGCACTTGATGATGATCAACTGGATGAATTGGATTTTTCTTGGCAATTTGCTATGTTAAGTCAAAGATCGAAAAGATTTTTCAAGAAACATTGAAGAAATATTTATGATTTTAATGAGAAATTAGGATTTGATATGTCCCAGGTAAAATGTTACAAATGTTCAAAACCTGAACATTTTGCTCGGGAATGTCAACAGGCAAATGTTAATAAGTTTGGTGTCCCTCTATCAAGTAAGCCTGGTTTTTCTCAACCATCTTCTAGTAACACAAGGAAGACAACAACTTTAACTGTTCAACATGATGTTGTTTATGATTGGGGTAAACAATTTGGGTATGATTCATCAGCTTTAATTGTCACTCATGATCATCAAGAAGATTATAGTTCAGATACAAGTTCTGAAACAAGTTTAACACCAAGCTCATATGAATCTGCTAAAAACTTGGAGAGTTTATTGAAAGAAAATGCATCATTGTTGAATAAACTTCAAAAGCTTTCTGAGGAATTCAATTTGATTCATTCAGATTTGAAGATTTCTAAGGAACATGAGAAGGAGTTGGTTTTGAAGAATGAATGTCTGATTACCGAGGTCAAATTGCTAAATGAAGCTTTAGAGATTTCAAAACAAGATAAAATGGATGCTGAACTTGCAAAAACTAAGATTAGTGAAGAAAGGTATGAGTTAGTGAAAGAAGTTAAGAAATGGAAAGATGAAGCAGAGGATACTACTAATAATTTTCAAAATTTGTTTGAAAAGTCCAAAATCAAGCTTGATTTGCTTACAAAGGATGCCGACGAATGTGCTGCTAAAATTGCAAGTTATCAAGCCGTGATGGAAAAATATTTGGATGAAAAATGGGAGTTAGTAAGTATAAATAAAGTTCAAACAGCAAATTTGGAAATCCAAAAGCGAAATGAACATAAGCTGAAGAAAAACTTGTTTGAAGGAATGGAAAATCTTCGTATGCAAAAGTTTGAAACACACAAATTTGCCAAAAGATTGATTGCTACTGAGAAGAAGTTAGCTGAAGCATAACAACAGATTTCTGATCTGAAAATTGAAGTCATTGATGCCAATCGATTGCTGAACAATGTCTCTAATTCTCAAGTATTCACAAGTTTTCTGGCTAAGGATGAGAACTTTGAAAAGATGTTTGACAAAACAGCTTCGCCTCCTGATCAAATCAAAGAAGCATTCAAAGAAGTGAAGGAACAGGTGGACGATTGTGATTATTTAAAGTTTTCATCATCGGTTCAAGAAGAAGAAAAAGTTGTTCAGAAGAAGAAAAATAAGAAGAATAAAAAAAGAAAGGAAAGAAGTCCGAGTTTCCTCTAGCTCCAAGTTTGTATCTGGTTCATCTTCTGCTGACAATGAAAAATCAGCCACTTCAAGTGACAAGATTCAGTCTCAACCTGACTTTGTTGAGACGATTTTATATGATCAAAAGAATGTAACTAAAGTGAAGGCTGAATTTTCTCGATTAGCAAAGAATGGACATTCTACATCTTAGGAGAAGGTTTCTGGAAAGAAAGTTGGTTTGGGTTTTCAAGGGATGAAAGACAAAGTTAAGGTTGTTTCAGGTTTAAACTCACAGAATTTGAAGAAGCTTAAAATGAAACAAATGAAGAAGGAGGTTTTCAAAGCAGACAAGGTTCAACCTGAGAGATTCTACAAGCTCAAAGGTTCAGACAAGCTTTTCTCTGATAAAGAATTTCCATTTCATTGTGTTGATGCCAGAAAGATTTCTGAAGTTTTTGTCAAAGATGCTGCTCCTTCAAACATGAAGAGTCAAAAAGCTAATGTTTTTTCTGACGATTCTTATTCTCGAAGCCCAACTTCCAAGTGGGTTCATGATCACAGGCATCAGGTATATGATTCTAATTCTGATCATGCTCGAGATATTCATGTTTGTTCTTCGCATGTACATCAAAAGTGGGACAAAACAAAAAGAATATGTTATATTTGCCGCCTAACAGGGCAAATGGCAAAGGATTGTCCACTGCCTGCTGATTCATATCAATGGTTTCACAAGAAACCAGTTTTTGGTAAACCTGCAAATCCAATGTTCTTTAATGAACAAGGTAGAGTCTTTGATGAAGTTGAGCCTACATTCTTTCTTAAACAAAAATGGTTTGTTCCAATCTTTCAGAAGTCTCAAAATGTAGGTTCATCATCACAGTCACCAGTGACTGTTTCATCAAAACCTGAATTACCAAAACAACAACAATGGAAACCTAAGGTGGTTTCGAAGCAAAATCAGGACACTGGTCAACCAGAAGCGATCTGCTTTGGGTCATTTATGAACTAATTAGTTTGACCAGTGTGCAGGTAGTTCTAGAAGACCTATCGACAATTGAAAAGTTGTTAAAGGAGGAGTATTCTGCATAAATTAAATTTCATGATATATCTTTTTAACCTGCTATCCGTGTTGTTTGATCAATTTTACTTTCGTTATGCATTTTCCTTAAAAAAACCAAAAATAGTGTCGTGTTTTTGTAAAATGAAAATCTAAAAAATAGAGTTTTCATTTTAAGGGGGGGGGGGGGGAATGCATGTAAGGGGGAGAAATTATGAAAATGCATCTTATAGGAGGAAGGTGAATACATGCAAAATATAAAATTGTGAGAAATTGATCATTGGGAAATGATGGTACATTGGCTTACGTATCTGACTCATGGATAGAGTAGATGAAAGGGCCATAAGATCATTGTTTGATGGGTTTGGTAGGCTCGGCAAATCAGAAAGTATTCAGATGTGATATACACTAAATACGAATGCTTGACCAAGTTGACAACATCTTGATGCATATTTCATGACACAAAAAGAAAAATAAGTGTGAAAATAGTAATGAGAAGTTATTGTGTATACATGCGTTCATTTTACAAATATTTAAACTAATTTGATTTTCTTTATTTTGTCAAATGATCGGACTTTCTCCGCGTGTCCACAAGACCGACCTGATCGTTGTTCGTTTGACGTTCTACATTATTTTCTTTGGTGTTTCGTATAACTCAGCAGACTTTCTCTGCGTGTACGGGAGTACCGACCTGATTGTTGTTGAGTTATACAACTTCAACTTATTTTATTTTTTCTTATTTTGTTAAAGCCGAAGCCTTATTTGTGTATTGAAAGATTGACCTTAAGGTAGAAGATTTAATGTTCTTTTTTCTTTTTGCATGGAACACATTTGATGATATCATGAAAAATATTATGCAAATCTAATCATTACCTTAACATATCCAGATGTTATGAGTATGATTCTGCTTGAGTTTAAGATGGACAAATTATATCGGTAATCAGCATGACTTGTGAGCTTCAATTTGTTGAAATTGAAGTGTAGTTCAGTGCATTATGTCCAATATGATCCCATATAGTGATGTTTCTCATACCAAAAATAGAGTTTGATTCTGTATTGTATTTCATTTCATTTCAAGAAAAATAACAAAAAAAAGATTTTCGGTGTGTTTTAGCATAAATTTTGAAAAATCAAGAAGAATTTAGGTATGTTTTGATATAAACATTCTAAAAGCCGAAAAGATTTTAATTCTGTTTTATTTTCGATCTGATCAACACGTGATACAAATTCAAATTTCAAAATCATATCTTGGAGTCTCGAAGAGATGTTTTGCGCCAAATTATATAAAATGTTTGAGCAGGATGCTAAAGTACAAGGTATCACAACTTCATGTCTTTTGAAGTTGTTGATAAAAGACCAAAGATACTCTAAATATTGCCAAGTATTCAAGATTAAGTTTCAATCGAGTTGAGGAGGAGTTTGTTCGAAGATTCATTTCGTTGGGCGAAGATATTCTACATTTGAGGGGGAGCTTTATTGAAGATACAGATTTGAAGATGTTGAAAAGATACTGCACACGAAGAGGGGGAGTTTGTTGATACCTGATATGTGCGTCGTGTGAAGTATCAAGCAGAGTTCAAGTTCAAGCCAAATGTTAACTAGCCGAACCTGGTCCGAACCAGAAGTTCGGACTGGCCAAACTTGGAGTTCAGACAGGGTTCAGACCAGTCTGAATAAATAGCTAACTTGTCTTTGTATTCGATAGTTCTGAGCGTGTGAGATTTTATTAAGTGTGTGTTTCTGAGAGTGTTTCTCTGTGTCAGTTTCTAAGTGTCTTACTGATTGTAATTGTTTGTTTGTGATCAATAAAACAATTTATTAATTACGTTTCGATGTCCAAATAGCTAGATTGAGTAGACGATCCTATGCTCACGTATTTTCAAAAGCTGTTTTGTATTGCTTATCACATATCTAGGAGACACTTAACAGGTTATATTCTAATTCTTGAACATATTCCACTCGATCAAATGTGATTTCACCATTTCTTAGTTTTCCAATCTCTGTTATCTTTCCACCTTTGTTACGTTTAACATCATGGAGCAGAGAAATGTCACCAGTTATGTGCCTGGACTCTCCACTATCAACAACCCATAGATTGTTCACGGGTTGTCATGAAGCTCCCTGCACACATTAAACAAATTAGTTAGATCGGGAAGAACCCAAGCTCAAAGCTTTGGGTCGATTGTCATTTTCAACAAAATCTTTAACAGTAGTGGATGTACCCTAGGTTTCCACTTTTCACTCTGCTGATTTGTCGAGGTAGGTTCAGAATTTTTCAGAATTGATTTTATCTTTCCAAAATCGTCACCTCGTTTCTTATCATGTTTAACTTTTTGAAAATCAGAAACGGATGATTCCACATCATAATGAACCACACCTTTGTGGTCAACAAATCTGACACGTTTTTGTGTACTAGCAGCAGGTTTATCTGATTGGTAACCATCAGATACAATACCAAATTTATCTGATTTTTCCTTCTTCAAAGGACAGTTTTTGTATGTATGACCACGGTTCTTGCATTTAAAGCATCGACGCCGGTCGATAACAATTTCCTTAACCGTGTCATCATCAACAATGGTTTCTATGACAGGTTTTGGTTTCTTGTTTTTTGAAAATTTCTTTTGAGTGTTAGGAACATGATGATCACTGAAATCATCATAAAAAAACTGATTCATGACAATTTGCACATTCTGAATAAAAATCATCATGAAAGTATGAAAATGTGCATTTTTAACATAACATCTATCATCAACATTCTGATATCTACCCCTCCTACCACCATAGCTTGATGGACCATCATCATTTCTGAATCCATTATCAAACCATCTAGGACCCCTCCCATATACTGGTAAATTCGGCCCGTAGCCAAAATCATCATAGAATCCATCTTCAGTAATTAATATTTCTTGAAAAACTGATTTAGCTTTTTGAAATTTGATTTGACATGTTCTTGAAAAATTGGTTTCTAAACCTTTGGTGATTGGAAAGCAGTTGGTGATTTTTCACGAATTTTTGAACTCTATTAACTAACCCTTGATCAGAATTATGACCAGACTTTTCCGATTGATCCGAATCTAGTGAGCCACTTGGAATTATGATTTTTCCATTTCCCCTCCTAATTGGCACACTAGGAGCATTCGAAACATATCTAGGACCAAAACCACCCGTGAAGACTTTATCAATTAAATCAGGATTAACCATCTTTAATGGGAATTCCTTATCGCTATACATCTTATCTGATCCTTTCAAGCGATAAGTGGTCCATTTCACATTCTTATCAAAAGCTTCAGAATTGTTTTTGACCTTTAAATTCTCATTTTGAAACTTTGGTGATTTTGAAGTGGAACCTTTTTCAAAAGATTTAGCTGGTTGAGACATAACTTTGGATTCAAAACTAAGACCACCATTCTTAAGTTTCTTTCCAACAACCGATTTGGATCTAGCAATTGTTTTCTGCTCATACTCACTCAATTTTGTGAGTTCAGACTTAATTTCACCAAATTTATATTTTGAAATAAGTTCCTCCTGAGTTTTGTTTGAAACATTTTGGGACACCTCAGGTTCTGGATTAGAAATCAAGTCATCGATTTTATCAAAATCAGAAACATTTTAAACCAACTCATCAACACTTGAGTCCAGAGCAGATTTCTCGGTTGTTTTCTTATCAGAAATTTTCAAATCTGATCTATCAGACACATTCTTGTAATAAGAAGTGTAATCACATTTTCGACTTGTTTGATCAGACGACGGGTTATCTGTTATGACCACGTGAGCAGGAACTTGGTTAAAACTTTCAGACACATTACCCTTATCATTAAGAAAATTGGTAAATGACAATGGGATTGTACTAGTTTGTAAATGACAATTTTGTTGGTTAATTCAAATTTTTCAATTTTCAAATAAGATACAGTCTTTTGATTATTAACTAAGTTCTTTTGTGCTGACACGAGAAATTCTGATTGCTTGCTGAATTCGTATTTCTGAATACGCAGCTGCTCATGTAAGGACATCAATTCCTTAGTGGTTTCCTCCCATCCGGTTTTAAAAATTTCCATGTCCACTTTGGTCACAGATAATTGATCAAACAATTTTGTTTTCTTATCTAATAGATCACTCTTAGACTTAGCATATTGAACACAAGTATCACATTGGAGAGAAAAAGATACCTTCGAAGTATCTGCCATTAAAGCATAGACCGATTCCTTGAGATTATTCCGTTTTAACGATCCATTCTCCAATTTGAGAGTGTTGTTCTCATCAGCTAATTGTTGCATCTCCTCTTGCAAAGCGATAATTTTTTCATTAGCTACCACAGTATTCTTGTGTGCTTTTTCATATTTTTTTGCTGTAAAGGATAGCTTTGTTAGTTGTTCACTGCATTTAGAGCTTCAACCTTAGCAGCTTTAGAGTCTTTGATCAAAGCATCTTTCTCTTTCATCAGCACTTCTAAATCCATCTTCAAGAACAAAATTTCATCAGAATCATCATGTTCAGGAATTGTGTTTGCCATAAAAGCAAATTTTTCTTTAAGTTGTGTTTGAACATCTTCAACTGATTCTGTGATATCATTGGCTTCATCACCTTCAAAAGTCAATTCAGTCATTGTATATTCATCCTGCTCATGTTTAACAATTAAGGCAGTAGAATCAGTGAATTGATTTCCCCAATTAAAATTCTTGTCTTCTTGGGATACAAGAGCTTTAGCAGAATCAGTTTTAGAGTTAGAGTTACTCCCTGAACTAGAAGTGTATTTCTGGTATTCCTGCTTCTTTGTTGAGAGCATTCCCTTGCAAAATGACCAAAGTTGGAACAGTTATAGCATCGGACCTTAGATTTATCAAAACTGATATGTCCACAAGAATTCAAATCTTTTCATCCTGTCTTCTTTAAAAACCTTTTCATTCTTCTAGCTAGCATGGCAAACTGCCAGTTAATGTCCATTAGCTCTAGATCATCCGGGTCAACTTGATCATAATCTTCTTCATTTAGCTCAGCATTGCTAACTTTTCCAGTTATAACCCCATAGTACGATGATAATAAAGTTGATACAAGCACCATATAATCTTCGGTCGTATTTACGGACAAGGCAAGTTTACTAGCATTCATGGTATTGCTAGCAGAAATTGACACAGGACATCCTTATGATCCATAAGTTGATTCATAACTTTCTGATGTAGACACATTGCCAGCATGTGACACATTTCCAGCTACAAATGCTGTTGTTGATGCAGAACTTGTATGTTTCCCAGATTTTCCAGATATTGTTGCAGCATTTGAACCATAATACACATCTGGATTATGAACTTCAGCAGGAGTGTTATTTACATTTTTCATTTAAAGATCTCGTGCTTGCAGTTTTCCCAACAATTTCACGAACGTCAATGTTGAATATTCTTTGTCATTTGTAAGCATCAACACATAAGGTTCCCATTTTGGTGGATGTGCTTCGAGTAATTTTTCTTTCTTTAACTCTTCATCTTCCTTCTTAATCTCAACATTATCCATTTCAGATTGGAGATGGCAAAATCTAGAAATCAACTCTGGAACACCCTCACCATCAAAGTGTTTGAAATTATCAAATTCCTTTCGTAGAACCTTCTTCTTACTCTTTTTATATTGATCATTTCCTTCGCATCGTTTCTTCAAGGTTGTACACAAATCATGAGAATGTTTGTACGTTTTAGTTTGATGTAACAATTCCTTCGGCAAAGCTTGAGTAAGAAATCCATAAGCTTTTTGTTCACATGTGTAATCAACTTTTTGAGTAAGATTCAGATTCCTTTGCATGATAGGTACATTATTGTTGTCAACCAGATAGACATATGGAGCATCCATTTCAATCCAAATATCACAATCCGTAGTACCAACAAATGCTTCAAATCTCTTTTTCCAGTTGTGGTAATCTTCGAGCTTAAAGAGCTTAGGAACTTTTTGGCTTATTCCTATTTCATTATCATAGTTCAACAGTGTTTGCATCTGCGATTGGATCGCAGAAAAAGCTTGTAATTCCGACATTTCGAAAATTTTGAAATCCTGTTTATCCGAACTCAAAACGAACTGAAATAAGCTTATCCGAACTCTTCCAAACAGGAGACGAACTCAAAAAGATATTCGAATTTCACACGAACTGAGTACGAACTGAAAGCTTCAAAACCTCAACCGAACTATGTCCGATTTGAAAGCCTTAACCGAACTTGGTCGAACTATGTCCGATTTGAAAGCCTTAACCGATTTGAAAGCCTTAACCGAACTCTATCCGAACCTGATCCGAATAGTATCCGAACTAGAGGCTTTAACCGAACTTGACACGAACTAGTATACGAACTTAACCGAACTGGTGGTTTGGAGTGGTTATTTAGACGAACTCTTGGTTCGGACAAAGGTTATCTCACACCCTCACGAACTAAAAAAATGGACGTTTCGCACAACGAAATGATCAACCGAACCAGGAGGACTTGAAAATGTACATTTTGACGTGAAAAATACTCAGAAATGATCGGATTTTTCATAAATGCAAGTTTTTTAGATGAAAAGGTAGAAGAAAACTCCAAAAATGCTTCGTTTTGCAGTAAAAATGACTAGTTTCGAGCTGAGCAGGAACCAAAGGCTCTGATACAACTTGAAAGTGAGCGGAAGGAGAATTATGTGGAACTCTAAGCTATTTTATCAACGAAACAAACAATAACGACGTAAATAAGACTCAATCTTTCTTTCAATAATCAAGAGCAGGTTACAAAAGACTCGGAGTACAATTATGGAAAACACCACAGATTACACACACTTAAGGACACTCGTTACAAAATTCTAAACACAATCTATTATATATAAGTACCCGGTCATCCAATTTGGCCTATGTCCGAACTGGTAGTTCGGGTTCTAGTTCGTCCAGAGTTCGGGTGTAGTTCGGCTAGTTAGAATTCAACTTTTACTTTTCTTCTGAAATCTTTTGTCTGATCCAGCGTCTTGCCATATGCATGTATCAACAAACCCCCCTTGGCAAATGCTAGTTAGTTTCTTTCATTCTTGAGCTCTAGCCTACATCCCGGTCCATGTCTTTTGATGGTTATGCCCAACATAGATATTGAACGCGAAATGGATTCGGCTAACCCTTTGGAATTGCAAAGCCTGTTCCATAAAATCAGAATGGAACAAGATTTGATTATGGTACAGCTCATCTATGTCAGCCTTTGATAAGTTGATCAGCCACATGGGATCATAGATCTTCATAACTCTGTTACCATCCTCCAACACAATCACCGCTTCTCCGGTCTTCTCATTGTAGTACCACCACTTCAAGTTATTTATAAAATCAAATTCCATCTTCATCAATGGAATTTCTTCATTACATCTAGCTTCTTCTTGAATGTTAGCACTATCAGCTTCTTACCAGTTCTCTGATGTACCTTTGTCAGATGTTCACGTCTTTTTGGTCTTTGAGGCTTTAGGAATTGAAATCCTTTATCACACTCTTTCTCCACCGTATGTTTGAAGTATAAACCCATCCAATCATTTCCATAATTACAGAATGGTTTTCTAGTAAGCTCCCGAACATCCCAAACTGGTAAAGAACTCAAATCCAATGCACACTTGAAATATTGGATACCAAACTGGCGTTTGATTCCACAACACTTTAGATCTGTAGCATACATCCAGCTTTTTATTTCTCCTAAAGCTTGACCATTAAATCTGACATGCCTATGTTCTTTGATAGGTTTTGATGGAGGAACATAGTTAGCATGAAAGATCTTCATGTACACATCATAGACTTTATTTTACTTCTGTTCTTTGGCCACTTTGACTATTGGGTCTTCAGGTTTTTCAACTTCTCTTCTTTTCAGCTTCACCTCAGCGTCATCACCCTTATCTTTTGAAAATACCTCAAATTCGTCATGAGCTTGAGAGTTGGTATTGTTGAAATTTGAGTACAAATCATGATACTCTTCTTCAATTATATCCTCAACCTCAACCTCCTCATCAAAGGTAAAATGTTTCAAATGTTTCCATTTTGGACATTTTGCTCGTGAATGTTCAAATTCAAATGCTTCTTCATCAAAGTCTTCAACAAATAATTCAGATCCAAAAGCATAAGTTTCACAATCCGGTCACAGATATGATTGGTCAACGGAATTTGAAACTCTTATTGCTTTGACTGCAATTCATAATAATCCTGCAGATTCATTTGATGCTGAGTTAGCTGAAATGCAACATGCATTTATTGTTCAAATTGATCTGAGTGATTCTAAATCTGAAACAAGTGGATATGAATCTGTTTGTGAGTTTTGTTCTCAAAAAGACAAGAAGATTCATGTCTTGATAAAAGAAAATGAGTTGTTGGTTGCTGAAAATAAAAGGAAGATAGAAGAGTTGACAGATGAACAGTAAAAGTTAAAAGGTTTAATTCAAGAATTGTCATCTCAAAAAGAAAAAATTTCAGATTTTCTGACAGAAATAGTTGAGAAAGAGTTAAAGTTTCAATGCGTTGAAAAAGATTTGGAACAGAAAATCACAAAGTTATATGAGGTAAATGATGAGTTAGCTAAAGAAGTTGAAAAGTGGAAGCTAGAAGCAAAAGAAACTGAAGCTGATTTCAAGGATATTTTTGAGAAATCAAAAATTAAGCTTGATATGCTCAACAAGACTTCTAATGAACATGCGGCCAAAGTTGTAACATATCAGAATGATATTGAAAAATTGTTAGATGAAAAGGAGTTAGCAAGGGAGAATAAGTTGTTAAATGAAAACATCGACATTCAGAAAAGGAATGAAGATAAACTGAAGAAAAATTTGTTCGATGAGATGGATAATCTGAGACTGCAGAAATCAGAAACAAATCGTGTTGCCTGGAAGTTGATTGCAACAGAAAAAGAGTTAGTTGAAGCACAATAGAAAATTTCTCATCTGAAGATTCGAGTGATTGATGCAGATCGTAAGTTGAATAATGTCACAAATTCTCAATCATTCACAGTTTCTTGGCTAAGGATGAGAATTTTGAGAGAATGTTTAACAAGACAGTTCCACCCCCTGCTATTATAAAAGAAGCTATCAACATTGTCAAAAAACAGTTCAAAAATGTGATTATTCAAAGTTTTCTGATTCTAAATCTGAAGAAAAGAAGGAAAAGAAGAATAAAAATAATGGAAAGAAAGCTGAATAGAATTCAGAGATTTCTAAGGTTTCAACGTTTGTGTCTGGTTCTTCATCTACTGAAGAAGAGAAAACAACTATTCCTGTAAAGAAGATTATTTATCATACAGACATTGATGAGATCTTCTATCAACAAAAGGATGTTGGTAAAGTGAAAGCTGAATTTTCTGGTTTGGCAAAGAACGAGCATAAATCGTCTGAGTCAGAAGAGAAGATTTCTGGTAAACATGCGGGTTTTGGTTTTAAGAAGAAGATTATTGTAGATGGTAGTGTTAAAACTCAAAAGCCACAAAGTTTGAAGAAGATTAATTTGAAGCAAGTAAACAAAGACGTGTTTAAAGCTGAAAAGTTCAAAACGAGAGATTTTACAAGCTCAAGGGTTTGGAACAAAGATTTTCTTATAAAGAATTTCCACTTCATTGTGTTCATTCTCAGAAAATTGCTGAAGTGTTTATGAAGCATGGTGATCCAAAGAACAAGAAGAAGCAATCTGTTAATTTTCTTCTGGATGATCTAATTATACTCCTAAGAGCCCGACATCCAAATGGGTGCATGATCATCGGTTTTAGGTATATGATACATTCAATGATCAAGGAAGATTTATTCCTACGTTTCAAAATGATCAATATGTAGGTTGTTCGTCACAATCAACTGTGACCGGTTCATCAAATGCTAAATTACCAACACAACGAATTTGGAAATCAACTTGTAATCCGTTTTGGTCCAAACCAAATACGTCTGTGGAAGACACCGGGCGACCCGACGCTATTGAATTGGGTCGATCCCAAAGCCACTAATGTTTTATTTGGTGTCAACAGGTATTTTAGGAACATCTATCGGTAGTTGAAAGATTGCTGATGGTAGATTATCTGTGTTTTCAAAATGCTAAATGCAAGTATTGTGTTGGTTGATCAAATTTCTTTCATTTAGCACTCCACTTCATTTTGAGGGGGAGTTTGTTTGTTTGTTTCTCTGAAAATTGAAAATCCAAAAAATAGTGTGTTGGTTTTTCACATGGTAAAAATGAAAATCTAAAAATAGAGTTTGTCATTTTTAGGGGGAGAAAATTGAAAAATTGAAAAAATTAAAAAGATGAAAAATGCAAAAAGACAAAAACATTGAAAAATGAGAAATTGTATCCGACATGATTGGGAAATGATGGTACATTGGCTAATGTTGTCTAACTCATGGATAAAGTAAGTGAAAAAGTCATAAGACCATTGTTCAATGTGCTAGGTAGATTCGGAAAATCAGAAAGTATACAAATGTGATATACACTAAATCTGATGCTTCACCTAGTGGACAACATCTTGATGCATATCTCATGATATATTAAGAAAAAGATATATGAAAAGAATAATAAGAAGTCACTGTGTAAACATGTGTTCATTGTGCAAAGATTGAAACCTATTTGATTTTCTTTATTTTCTTTAATGATCGGAGTATCTCTGCGTGCCCACAAGGCCGACCTGATAGTTGTTCATTTAAGGTTATGATTTATTTTCTTGGTGTTTTGTATAATTCATCAGATTTTCTCTGCGTGTCCACAAGACCGACCTGATCGTTGTTAAATTATACAATATCAACTTGTTTTTATTTTCTTATTTTGTTAAATCTGAGGCCTTATCTGCGTATGGAAAGAACGACTTTAAGGTAGACGACTTAACGTTCTTATTTCTTTTTGCATGGAACACAGTTGACTATATCATGAATTCAATCACTATGTGTTAAATCACAAGTAAAATCACAAAGGGGTGATAAGCAAAAACATATCTGAGTATGTCTGGTAGTGTGGGGTACACTGGTCAAAGCAAATTAATTTGTACCTTAACATATCCAGATGTTATAAGTATGATTGTGCCTGAGGTTAAAGATGGACAAATTTTATCTGCAATCGACATGGCTTATGTGCTACAATAATCGAAATTGAAGTGTAGTTCAACATGTTATTTCTTTTCGATTGATCAACATGGAATACAGAATCAATTTCAAAATCAATCAATAACTTGGATTCTCGAAGAGACGTTTTGCGCCAAGATTATATATGTCTTTTCAGGCATATTAGTGGAAAGAGAACATCGCAACTTCAAGTCTTCTAAAGTTGTTGATAAAGAGATTTCACGCGCTACAATGTCAAGTATTCAAGATCAGACTAACCATCAAGATTGAGGGAGATTTTGATTGAAGATACAAGTTTATGTGGAAGTTGATACTTCACATGTCGAGGGGGGGGGGGGGGTTGTTGGTACATGTTCTGGTTCGTCGTGTGAAGTATCAAGTACATGACAAGAGTTACAAGTGTGATGCTGTCCGAAGTGACCTGAACTGGCAGTTCAGGTTCACATGAACCTGTCCGAACTGACAGTTCGGGTGATAGCAAGTTCGCACATAATTGTTCATCTATAAATAGCTTCGTCTTGTATAGATTAGTGACTTCTTGTCAGATTTACTGAGTGAAAGTGTGTGTGTACACTATGTGGTTAATCAATACAATTTCTATTGTATTTACCTCTTCATGACCATTTCTATACTCGTTTAACATAGATTTTGTATCGACCGAGTAGACGATCCACCGCTCACGCAATTACAGAGTGTGACGCACACTCACAGACTTGGCGCCAGGAGGGGTCACGTATCGGATTTACTCATGAACACATGGCACAACAAAGATATTAAGCAGCGAAAGTTTAGAACTTTTATTTATATAAGCAAAGTAGTACAGTAAGAGAGATATTGTACATAACTATAACTAATTATAATAACAAAAACTATAACTAAGCTAGCTTGCTAGAAACTCTTCCTTGATAACTTTCCCGACTATCCTGTCCTTACAAGATCCGTGCCTTTACTTCTAACGTCTCTGCAGAACCTAGCATACATACTTTTAAAAAGCCAGCTTACGCTGGTGAGTTCTACCATTTAGTTCAAAATCATTTGAGTGTTTACCTGGTTTTCACAACACACACACACACACACACACATATATATATATATATATATATATATATATATATCACATAGTCAGTATGATAATATATCCTATTATCTTAACCATGACCCTGGGCTTAACTTCTAGGTCACTATATTTAACCAACTATTTTGGTTCTCCATGAAGAGTCCGCCCACCACTGCACACTTCGTCCCATCTCGAACGATAGTTATTATAACGACCCAATGCAGCTCCGTCCGTACACGGTTCCCTAAGCAACCACTATGGGGAAGTAGCGTCTCTTCATTCTTCATCTCCTTTGAAAGGTTCGCCCGCCACTGCAGTCGTCACCCTACGTTGTCGTAAGATAGCTTTTGTGATGTCCGATTGCCACTCTGTCCATACACGGTTCCCTAAGCCACCACTACAGGGAAGCAGCAACCCTTCGTCTTTAGTAGCAACACATTCTCTAACTCTAATAAGTCATAATAGCAACTCATGCTTTAACTCTATTAGGTCATTTTCTCTTCTTAATGACTTAGTCACCGGTATACTACATACCCTAGTTAAATAACCAGATGTTTTAGGTTTGTTATTAAATAGTGATAAGGCATTCATATACTGTAACAAATGGACATCCCCCAATTTACCGTTAGTGTATGTATACAGGATGTACCAGCATCGTATCTTCCACACTTCCAATATACCGGGTAACTTATACAGGATGTACCAGCGACGTATCCACCACATATTAGTACAAGCAAATGCAAACCCTAATTTTATATTAATTAATCATCTTTAGAAACCCTAATTTCACGTATTTCTCGTTTTATTATCAAAACACATTTTTATTTCAAACCAACTTAGGGTATTATCCATTATAACATTTTATAATATGCTTTAAAATATCAAAGCTTAATTGAACACCGTTTACTCAATTTGGGCAGAACAACAATATGAAAACCCTAATTTTGACCTGTTAACAAAAACATTACCAAACCTTTTCTAATTGTAAAACAAACTTAGGACTTTCTTAAAACACATTATTTTAGGATTACCTACAAAAAATTAGACCCTAATTCCCTCCCGATCATCTAAATTTAGCAAAACAACCTCAAGAACCCTAATTTTTACATAGTTTTAGAAAGCATATTTAGACATAATATTATCAAAAACTGAACGAGATTATTGTGTAGCATACGAAATTAGTGGTGACTGCAGAATTTCATCTTCTAGTTACTCACCGTTTGCGCGTATTGCTCCGACGAAGATTCTGGTTTGTTTTAAGGGTTTTTAGGTTGTTTTTTAGTGAATTTGCAAGTTGTTTAGGCCGAATTGATCCTCCTTTTTATACCATCTAATGCGTCCTAAGTCCTAACAGGTGTTATGGTGACTCACGAACAAGAATCGACGCGTAAGGGATCAAATCGTGCTCTCTAAGTGTGATATCGTGGCTCAAAACGAGCCTGATAAGTTTTCTGCTGCAAACGACTTCTAGGTGTATCACGCCGAGTGTGAGATGGTTTAGTTGATATGCGAAGACCATGGTTTCCGGCTAGCTTTTGGATTTTTACATATTTGGCCCTTAAACTTCCATTTTGTGCATTCTAGCCCCTCGAACTTTTATCCTTTTATAATTTTATGTACCAAAACATTATGGGACATATTTCTAACATTTTCTAGGGTTTCTAAGGCTCGGGATTCGTTTGATAATATATATATACTTATATATATATTTATTTATTTATTATTGCTAAATTACATTTTAGCCCCTCTAACCTTATAATACTTATTATTTTGTGTTATAGATCATAATAGGATATACTTTTAATAACCTCTAAGCCTTTGGATACTTATCACGATAATTATAAACACGTATTTTGCCCGAATATATACGTTTTATCAATTATTTCACCGTGTTATCTTTTAGATACATATTCACTACGTATTTATTTATTTGGATTATTATTACATTTATTTCACTTGTATTCACATATAGACACATACAACATGATATTTTAAACACGTATAACCACGTATTTCTATTATATATACATAATTATATATAGTCACGTATTTACCATTTTATGAAATTTTGGGATATTACATAGAGAGCATAAAGTTTTGAAAGCGGATGTTGAAGATCTTCAAAAGAAAGTGAAAAAGATTATAGAAGAAGTGCTTGATGAATGTGATAGAATGTATGTTCAAAAGCATAAGTATAATCAATTGTAAGGAACTTCAATCTTGAAGTTTTCCGGCTGAACTCCAGTTTTGATAGTTCCGGCTGAAGTTGAAGCGGAACTACAACTTCAAGCGGAACAACATGTTCAAGCGGAAAGAAGCAGTTTTGTCACTTAGTGAATATTCCGGGTGAACTCGATTATCCATCAGTGTCACACCCCCAATCAACCGCTAACGGAGTTTATACCGTTAAGGGGTGCGAGCAAACCAGGATCACAACCATTAGTTACAAATACTAAACGAATCAGAGTAAGTCCAAATATTTATCATAAAATAAAGTCTCAAAATACGCAGCGGAAAATATATCGTCTTAGCACTAACCACGTGCTTTACAAATCAGTGTTTTAAATTCCCAATTAAGTTTAACCAAAAATAAAAGTCTTCATGTGCCATGCCAACCCGCTCCGGAATACTCCTCAGCGATCTGCAAAAGTTTAAACCACACAAGTGTCAACCTAACGGTTGGTGAGTTCACAGTGGGCTTGTCACGCAGTGGCCCGGTCTCATAATCATAATCGTGTCAACATATACTTATGTAATATTTATTTGTGAAAAGCAATGCTCTGTAATGTCTAAAATCATAGTAACGTGGTTTAGTAAATTAATGTCCGTAACATACGTTATCGGGTATGAACTAGTTTCGTATAGTTAAAGTGCTCAACCGATATCGCGGGTAGCTAATCCGTTGTTCCATGCACTAAGGAAGTTTGTACCAAAGCTGACTAATATTGTAGTGGCAGCGCCATCATGTTTTGCGGACCTACGTCATCGCGGATTTGCCTCCCCCGTGTCCTCTCGGGATCGCGGTCAGATAGGCTGATATTGTACCTCCGTGCACTCCCCGTGCCACGGGGCGGAGTTTGTCAAACTCCAGTAGATCTACCCAACATCCCCTCGCTTTACAATTAATGGTACAATTTAGTTGAGGACTTTTTCAGTTATAAGGCAATCCTTAGAAATCATGTGATATCATGTGGTTAGACTTTAACCTACACTAGCCATATTAAAACGGTTTTCCTTTGGGTTCTCATGAATCCCGAAAACATTTTCAGTTTCGTTTTAGAAATAGCTGTTTAAGTATTTCACAAGTGTCTCCCATAAAACACTTCAAGTTCATCAAGTGGGTGCCGAGCACTCCTAAGTTTTCAAGTTCATCAGAGAGGTGCATAGCACTCTTAAGGTTGTCAGCATTGTTTTCCATTAAGTTATTCAGTGTGACCCAACCGGGTTCACGGTAAATGGGTTAGTGACACTCACCTTTGGTTGCACTGCTACACTTGCTAAGTAATCCAAGTATTGTTTGCTTATCGAAGACCTAAGAACACGTTTAGGTCTTAAGTATTAGTTTTGTGTCTAATCTTTAACTTAACGTCACTATGGCCCATAACATAGCACGTTGGAACTATGACACGACATATCGACACACGACACCGATGGTTGATCATAAACAAGGGTTCACATAACACAGAAATCAAAGCATGTTTCATTATTGTATAATCATGTAAGTCATGGCATAGCATTCAAGTAAGTTGCACAAGTTTGGGTTTGGTCAGATCATAGTTTCGCTTGACAGTGTCGCTACACAGTTTCGCTAGGTGCACGGGCAGCACTTTCGCTAGGGAATACCCGATGACACAGTTTTGCTAGCTAGTTTCGCCCGAAACTGCTGACGCAGTTTCGCTAGCCTAGTTTCGCTTGAAACTGGTTTGAACTTTCGTTCAGGTTGGTTCGCTCGGTAATTTCGTTCGAGCAGGTCTACTTAGTTTCGCGGGCGACACTACAGTTTCGCTAACTAGTATCGCTGGATGCATTTCTATACAGTTTCGCTGTATAGTTTCGCCCAGAGAACAGGCTAGTTTCGCTAGTCGCGAAAAACACATAAATCAGCCTAAAAATCAATCTAACAGCTTCCATATTTCATGTAATTCAATATCTAGCATGCATAATCATTTACTAACATCATAGAAGCAGTTTTAGCACCTTAAACATGGGTTTTCATCATCAAATCACCAAAAACACATTTTAAACCTAAAATGACTTAAATAGCATAAATCTTCATTATGGTTTGATTTCAAACGTAAAGTTACTGACTTTATGATAGATCTAGCATTCCTAAGCAACATATCAAAAGATCAAGTGATTACATGAAGATTCAAGCATGCTTTTTAAGAAAACACATAGAAAATGCATAAATAATGGTTTTGGGACTCACGATTCGATCTAGGGCCTGAATGGATGAGATGAGATGATGGTTCCTTGATGGTTTTCTCGACTGACCAGAAATCTCGAGTGAGCAGATGAGAGTGGTGTGTGTGTTTTGGGAGAAATGGTGCAAGTAATGAGGTATCTAGGGTTTTATGTCTTTAAATATCAGGGGCTAGTTTCGCTGGTCAGTTTCGCTGGCCAAGCGAAACTGGCTCTGTTAGTCAGAGGTTTAGCTAGCCGGGCGACACTACAGTTTCGCCCGGTAGTTTCGCTAAAAATCAGAAGTGGCCAATCTAAACAATTAATTCAGTAAACACGTTGCACATAATTTCACATAGTGGCAATTAAATAAGTAAACACATATGGACGGGTTTGGTGATCAAACAAAGGTCGCGAACGTATTCGGCCTAGTTAAGCATTAGTTACTAAGTTAACACTTATAACGTAACTAACGGAGATTGTCTAACGGAAGTAAACCTTGAAATTCTCGGATGTCAC
>JBCNJP010000006.1:35510295-35527895 GCA_039602395.1 Deinandra increscens subsp. villosa
AGCTATAAACGACCATGGAAGGCTCTCTAAAACGCACATAAATGATTAATATAACACCACCTTAGCCTTGTTTTCATCACACCAGTTTGATATTATGGCCATGCCAAGGTCGAAGAGTTATATGATGAGCAATTTGTATATATGTATATTAGAAGGAAAGTTCATTCATTCGCATGGTTTTATCGAGTTATATACAACAAACCTTGAATAATCCATCCATTCAGTAACATTTGCAATCTAATTTTGATCCATAAAAAGAAAAAAAAAATAGTAGCCCATCCACCCTCGCTTAATAACCCCTTTGGCTTTTCTTAAAAATAACGAACGCTGACTATAACCAATCAAAAGGCTATAAACGACCGTGGAAGGATCCCTGAAACCCCAATAAACGATTAATTTAACACCACCTCAGCCTTGTTTTCATCAAACTGACTTGATATTATGGTCATGCCAAGGTCTATGAAGTGATATGATGAGCAATTCGTCTTATACGTATATTCGAAGGAAATTTCATTCGTTCGCATGGTTTTATCAAGTTATATACAACAAACCTTGAATAATCCATCTATTAAGTAACATTGCAATATAACACTGATCCTTCAAAAGAAAAAGAAAAAAAGAGTACCCCATCCACCCTCGTGTACTAACCCATTTGGCATTTTCTAAAAATGACAAACACTGACTATAACCAATCTAAAGGCTATAAACGACCGTGGAAGGATCTCTGAAACCCAAATAAATGATTAATTTAACACCACCTTAGCCTTGTTTTCATCACACCGATTTGATA
This sequence comes from Deinandra increscens subsp. villosa, assembly GCA_039602395.1. Lineage (NCBI taxonomy): Eukaryota > Viridiplantae > Streptophyta > Magnoliopsida > Asterales > Asteraceae > Deinandra > Deinandra increscens. The sequence goes on from JBCNJP010000006.1 coordinate 35,511,086, forward strand.
TTATGGTCATGCCAAGGTCTATTAGTGATATGATGAGCAATTTGTCTTATATGTATGTTCGAAGAAAAGTTGATTCGTTCGCATGGTTTTATCAATTTATATACAACAAACCTTGAATAATTCATATATTCAGTAACATTGCAATCTAACAGTGATCCTTCTAAAGAAAAAGAAAAAAAGAGTACCCCATCCACCCTCGTGTACTAACCCATTTGGCATTTTCTAAAAATGACGAACACTGACTATAACCAATCTAAAAGCTATAAACGACCGTGGAAGGATCTCTAAAACCCAAATAAACGATTAATTTAGCACCACCTTAGCCTTGTTTTCATCACACCGATTTGATATTATGGCCATGCCAAGGTCTATGAGTGATATGATGAGCAATTTGGCTTGATGAGCAATTTGGCTTATACGTATATTCGAAGGAAAGTTCATTCGTTCGCATGGTTTTATCGAGTTATATACAACAAACTTGAATAATCCATCTATTTAGTAACATTGCAATCTAATTGTGATCCTTAAAAAGAAAAAAAAAGAGTACCCCATCCACCCTCGTGTACTAACCCATTTGGCATTTTCTAAAAATGACGAACACTGACTATAACCAATCTAAAAGCTATAAACGACCGTGGAAGGATCTCTGAAACCCAAATAAACGATTAATTTAGCACCACCTTAGCCTTGTTTTCATCACATCGATTTGATATTATGGCCATGCCAAGGTCTATGAGTGATATGATGAGCAATTTGGCTTATACGTATATTCGAAAGGAAAGTTCATTCGCTCGCATGGTTTTATTGAGTTATATAACAACAAACTTGAATATTCCATATATTTAGTAACATTGCAATCTAATTGTGATCCTTAAAAAGAAAAAAAAGAGTACCCCATCCATCCTCGTGTACTAACCCTTTTTGCATTTTCATAAAAATGACAAACACTGACTATAACCAATCAAAACTCTATAAAAGACCGTGAAAGGCTCACTGAAACCCAAATAAAGGATTAATTTAACACCAACTTAGCCTTGTTTTCATCACACCGATTTGATATTATGGCCATGCCAAGGTCGATGACTTATATGATGAACAATTTGGCTTATATGTATATTAGTAAGAAAGTTCATTCTTTCGCATGGTTTTATCGAGTTATATACAACAAACCCTGAATAATCCATCTATTCGGTAACATTGCAATCTAATTGTGATCCTTAAAAGGAAAAAAATAGAGAGTACACCATCCACCCTCGTGTACTAACCAATTTGGCATTTTCTAAAAATGACGAACAGTGATTATAACCAATCTAAGAGCTATAAACGACCATGGAAGGCTCTCTAAAACGCACACAAATGATTAATATAACACCACCTTAGCCTTGTTTTCATCACACTAGTTTGATATTATGGCCATGCCAAGGTCGACGAGTTACATGATGAGCAATTTGTATATATGTATATTAGAAGGAAAGTTCATTCATTCGCATGGTTTTATCGAGTTATATACAACAAACCTTGAATAATCCATCCATTCAGTAACATTGCAATCTAATTTTAATCCTTAAAAAGAAAAAAAATAGTAGCCCATCCACCCTCGCTTACTAACTCCTTTGGCTTTTCTTAAAAATAACAAACGCTGACTATAACCAATCAAAAGGCTATAAACGACCGTGGAAGGATCCCTGAAACCCCAATAAACGATTAATTTAACACCACCTTAGCCTTGTTTTCATCACACCGACTTGATATTATGGTCATGCCAAGGTCTATGAAGGATATGATGAGCAATTCGTCTTATACGTATATTCGAAGGAAATTTCATTCGTTCGCATGGTTTTATCAAGTTATATACAACAAACCTTGAATAATCCATATATTAAGTAACATTGCAATCTAACACTGATCCTTCAAAAGAAAAAGAAAAAAAGAGTACCCCATCCACCCTCGTGTACTAACCCATTTGGCATTTTCTAAAAATGACAAACACTGACTATAACCAATCTATAGGCTATAAAGGACCGTGGAAGGATCTCTGAAACCCAAATAAACGATTAATTTACCACCACCTTAGCCTTGTTTTCATCACACGGATTTGATATTATGGTCATGCCAAGGTCTATGAGTGATATGATGAGCAATTTGTCTTATATGTATGTTCGAAGACAAGTTGATTCCTTCGCATGGTTTTATCAAGTTATATACAACAAACCTTGAATAATCCATATATTCAGTAACATTGCAATCTAACAGTGATCCTTCTAAAGAAAACGAAAAAAAGAGTACCCCATCCACCCTCGTGTACTAACCCATTTGGCATTTTCTAAAAATGACGAACACTGACTATAACCAATCTAAAAGCTATAAACGACCGTCGAAGGATCTCTGAAACCCAAATAAATGATTAATTTAGCACCACCTTAGCCTTGTTTTTATCACATCGATTTGATATTATGGCCATGCCAAGGTCTATGAGTGATATGATGAGCAATTTGGCTTATACGTATGTTCGAAGGAAAGTTCATTCGCTCGCATGGTTTTATTGAGTTATATACAACAAACTTGAATATTCCATATATTTAGTAACATTGCAATCTAATTGTGATCCTTAAAAAGAAAAAAAAAGAGTACCCCATCCACCCTCGTGTACTAACCCTTTTTGCATTTTCATAAAAATGACAAACACTGACTATAACCAATCAAAACTCTATAAACGACCGTGAAAGGCTCACTGAAACCCAAATAAAGGATTAATTTAACACCAACTTAGCCTTGTTTTCATCACACCGATTTGATATTATGGCCATGCCAAGGTCGATGACTTATATGATGAACAATTTGGCTTATATGTATATTAGAAGGAAAGTTCATTCTTTCGCATGGTTTTATCGAGTTATATACAACAAACCTTGAATAATCCATCTATTCAGTAACATTGCAATCTAATTGTGATCCTTAAAAAGAAAAAAACAAAGAGTACACCATCCACCCTCGTGTACTAACCAATTTGGCATTTTCTAAAAATGACGAACAGTGATTATAACCAATCTAAGAGCTATAAACGACCATGGAAGGCTCTCTAAAACGCACATAAATGATTAATATAACACCACCTTAGCCTTGTTTTCCTCACACCAGTTTGATATTATGGCCATGCCAAGGTCGACGAGTTATATGATGAGCAATTTGTATATATGTATATTAGAAGGAAAGTTCATTCATTCGCATGGTTTTATCGAGTTATATACAACAAACCTTGAATAATCCATCCATTCAGTAACATTGCAATCTAATTTTGATTCTTAAAAAGAAAAAAAAATAGTAGCCCATCCACCCTCGCTTACTAACCCCTTTGGCTTTTCTTAAAAATAACGAACGCTGACTATAACCAATCAAAAGGCTATAAACGACCGTGGAAGGATCCCTGAAACCCCAATAAACGATTAATTTAACACCACCTTAGCCTTGTTTTCATCATACCGACTTGATATTATGGTCATGCCAAGGTCTATGAAGGATATGATGAGCAATTCGTCTTATACGTATATTCGAAGGAAATTTCATTCGTTCGCAGGTTTTATCAAGTTATATACAACAAACCTTGAATAATCCATATATTAAGTAACATTGCAATCTAACACTGATCCTTCAAAAGAAAAAGAAAAAAAGAGTACCCCATCCACCCTCGTGTACTAACCCATTTGGCATTTTCTAAAAATGACAAACACTGACTATAACCAATCTATAGGCTATAAAGGACCGTGGAAGGATCTCTGAAACCCAAATAAACGATTAATTTACCACCACCTTAGCCTTGTTTTCATCACACTGATTTGATATTATGGTCATGCCAAGGTCTATGAGTGATATGATGAGCAATTTGTCTTATATGTATGTTCGAAGAAAAGTTGATTCGTTCGCATGGTTTTATCAAGTTATATACAACAAACCTTGAATAATCCATATATTCAGTAACATTGCAATCTAACAGTGATCCTTCTAAAGAAAAAGAAAAAAAGAGTACCCCATCCACCCTCGTGTACTAACCCATTTGGCATTTTCTAAAAATGACGAACACTGACTATAACCAATCTAAAAGCTATAAACGACCGTGGAAGGATCTCTAAAACCCAAATAAACGATTAATTTAGCACCACCTTAGCCTTGTTTTCATCACATCGATTTGATATTATGGCCATGCCAAGGTCTATGAGTGATATGATGAGCAATTTGGCTTATACGTATATTCGAAGGAAAGTTCATTCGCTCGCATGGTTTTATTGAGTTATATACAACAAACTTGAATATTCCATATATTTAGTAACATTGCAATCTAATTGTGATCCTTAAAAAGAAAAAAAAAGAGTACCCCATCCACCCTCGTGTACTAACCCTTTTTGCATTTTCATAAAAATGACGAACACTGACTATAACCAATCAAAACTCTATAAACGACTGTGGAAGGCTCACCGAAACCAAAATAAAGGATTAATTTAACACCAACTTAGCCTTGTTTTCATCACAACGATTTGATATTATGGCCATGCCAAGGTCGATGAGTTATATGATGAACAATTTGGCTTATATGTATATTAGAAGGAAAGTTTATTTGTTCGCATGGTTTTATCGAGTTATATACAACAAACCTTGAATAATCCAATCCATTCAGTAACATTGCAATCTAATTTTGATTCTTAAAAAGAAAAAAAAAATAGTAGCCCATCCACCCTCGCTGTACTAACCCCTTTGGCTTTTCTTAAAAATGACGAACGCTGACTATAACCAATCAAAAGGCTATAAACGACCGTGGAAGGATCCCTGAAACCCAAATAAACGATTAATTTAACACCACCTTAGCCTTGTTTTCATCACACCGATTTGATATTATGGCCATGCCAAGGTCTATGAATGATATGATGAGCAATTCGTCTTATATGTATATTCGAAGGAAAGTTCATTCGTTCGCATGGTTTTATCAAGTTATATACAACAAACCTTGAATAATCCATATATTAAGTAACATTGCAATCTAATACTGATCCTTCAAAAGAAAAAGAAAAAAAGAGTACCCCATCCACCCTCGTGTACTAACCCATTTGGCATTTTCTAAAAATGACAAACACTGACTATAACCAATCTATAGGCTATAAACGACCGTGGAAGGATCTCTGAAACCCAAATAAACGATTAATTAACCACTACCTTAGCCTTGTTTTCATCACACCGATTTGATATTATGGTCATGCCAAGGTCTATGAGTGATATGATGAGCAATTTGTCTTATATGTATATTCGAAGAAAAGTTCATTCGTTCGCATGGTTTTATCAAGTTATATACAACAAACCTTGAATAATCCATATATTCAGTAACATTGCAATCTAACAGTGATCCTTCTAAAGAAAAAGAAAAAAAGAGTACCCCATCCACCCTCGTGTACTAACCCATTTGGCATTTTCTAAAAATGACGAACACTGACTATAACCAATCTAAAAGCTATAAACGACCGTGGAAGGATCTCTGAAACCCAAATAAACGATTAATTTAGCACCACCTTAGCCTTGTTTTCATCACATCGATTTGATATTATGGCCATGCCAAGGTCTATGAGTGATATGATGAGCAATTTGGCTTATACGTATATTCGAAGGAAAGTTCATTCGCTCGCATGGTTTTATTGAGTTATATACAACAAACTTGAATATTCCATATATTTAGTAACATTGCAATCTAATTGTGATCCTTAAAAAGAAAAAAAAAGAGTACCCCATCCACCCTCGTGTACTAACCCTTTTTGCATTTTCATAAAAATGACGAACACTGCCTATAACCAATCAAAACTCTATAAACGACTGTGGAAGGCTCACCGAAACCAAAATAAAGGATTAATTTAACACCAACTTAGCCTTGTTTTCATCACAACGATTTGATATTATGGCCATGCCAAGGTCGATGAGTTATATGATGAACAATTTGGCTTATATGTATATTAGAAGGAAAGTTCATTTGTCCGCATGGTTTTATCGAATTATATACAACAAACTTGAATATTCAATCTGTTTAGCAACATTGCAATCTAATTTTGATCCTTTAAAAGAAAAAAAAAGAGTAGCACATCCACCCTCGTGTACTAACCCTTTTTGCATCTTCATAAAAATGACCAACACTTACTATAACTAATCAAAACTCTATAAACGACCGTGAAAGGCTCATTGAATCCCAAATAAAGGATTAATTTAACACCAACTTAGCCTTGTTTTTATCACACCGATTTGATATTATGGCCATGCCAAGGTCGATGACTTATATGATGAACAATTTGGCTTATATGTATATTAGAAGGAAAGTTCATTCATTCGCATGGTTTTATCGAATTATATACAACAAACTTGAATATTTAATTTGTTTAGTAACATTGCAATCTAATTGTGATCCTTAAAAAGAAAAAAAAGAGTAGCCCATCCACCCTCGTGTACTAACCCTTTTTGCATTTTCATAAAAATGACAAACACTGACTATAACCAATCAAAACTCTATAAACGACCGTGAAAGGCTCACTGAAACCCAAATAAAGGATTAATTTAACACCAACTTAGCCTTGTTTTCATCACACCGATTTGATATTATGGCCATGCCAAGGTCGATGACTTATATGATGAACAATTTGGCTTATATGTATATTAGAAGGAAAGTTCATTCTTTCGCATGGTTTTATCGAGTTATATACAACAAACCTTGAATAATCCATCTATTCAGTAACATTGCAATCTAATTGAGATCCTTAAAAAGAAAAAAAGAAAGAGTACACCATCCACCCTCGTGTACTAACCAATTTGGCATTTTCTAAATATGACGAACAGTGATTAGAACCAATCTAAGAGCTATAAACGACCATGGAAGGCTCTCTAAAACGCACATAAATGATTAATATAACACCACCTTAGCCTTGTTTTCATCACACCAGTTTGATATTATGGCCATGCCAAGGTCGACGAGTTATATGATGAGCAATTTGTATATATGTATATTAGAAGGAAAGTTCATTCATTCGCATGGTTTTATCGAGTTATATACAACAAACCTTGAATAATCCATCCATTCAGTAACATTGCAATCTAATTTTGATCCTTGAAAAAGAAAAAAAGTAGTACCCCCATCCACCCTCGTGTACTAACCCATTTGGCATTTTTTTAAAAATGACGAACACTGACTATAACCAATCTAAAGTCTATAAACGACCGTGGAAGGATCTCTAAAACCCAAATAAACGATTAATTTAGTACCACCTTAGTCTTGTTTTCATCACACCAATTTGATATTATGGCCATGCCAAGGTCTATGAGTGATATGATGAGCAATTTGGCTTATACGTATATTTGAAGGAAAGTTCATTCGTTCGCATGGTTTTATCAAGTTATATACAACAAACTTGAATATTCCATCTATTTAGTAACATTGCAATCTAATTGTGATCCTTAAAAAGAAAAAAAAAAGAGTACCCCATCCACCCTCGTGTACTAACCCTTTTTGCATTTTCATAAAAATGACGAACACTGACTATAACCAATCAAAACTCTATAAACGACTGTGGAAGGCTCCATGAAACCAAAATAAAGGATTAATTTAACACCACCTTAGCCTTGTTTTCATCACACCAGTTTGATATTATGGCCATGCCAAGGTCGCCGAGTTATATGTTGAGCAATTTTTATATATGTATATTAGAAGCAAAGTTCATTCATTCGCATGGTTTTATCGAGTTATATACAACAAACCTTGAATAATCTATCCATTCAGTAACATTGCAATCTAATTTTGATCCTTAAAACGAAAAAAATAAAGGACTACCCCATTCACCCTCGCTGTACTAACCCCATTTGGCTTTTCTTAAAAATAACGAACGTTGACTATAACCAATCAAAAGGCTATAAACGACCGTGGAAAGATCCCTGTAACCCCAATAAACGATTAATTTAAAACCACCTTAGCCTTGTTTTCATCACACCGACTTGATATTATGGTCATGCCAAGGTCTATGAATGATATGATGAGCAATTTGTTTTATACGTATATTCGAAGGAAAGTTCATTCGTTCGCATTGTTTTATCAAGTTATATACAACAAACCTTGATTAATCCATATATTCAGTAACATTGCAATCTAGTAGTGATCCTTCTAAAGAAAAAGAAAAAAAGTGTACCCCCATCCACCCTCGTGTACTAACCCATTTGGCATTTTTTTTAAAATGACGAACACTGACTATAACCAATCTAAAGGCTATAAACGACCGTGGAAGGATCTCTAAAACCCAAATAAACGATTAATTTAGTACCACCTTAGTCTTGTTTTCATCACACCAATTTGATATTATGGCCATGCCAAGGTCTATGAGTGATATGATGAGCAATTTGGCTTATACGTATATTCGAAGGAAAGTTCATTCGTTCGCATGGTTTTATCGAGTTATATACAACAAACTTGAATATTCCATCTATTTAGTAACATTGCAATCTAATTGTGATCCTTAAAAAGAAAAAAAAAGAGTACCCCATCCACCCTCGTGTACTAACCCTTTTTGCATTTTCATAAAAATGACGAACACTGACTATAACCAATCAAAACTCTATAAACGACTGTGGAAGGCTCCATGAAACCAAAATAAAGGATTAATTTAACACCACCTTAGCCTTGTTTTCATCACACCGGTTTGATATTATGGCCATGCCAAGGTCGCCGAGTTATATGTTGAGCAATTTGTATATATGTATATTAGAAGGAAAGTTCATTCATTCGCATGGTTTTATCGAGTTATATACAACAAACCTTGAATAATCCATCCATTCAGTAACATTGCAATCTAATTTTGATCCTTAAAAAGAAAAAAAAAATAGTACCCCATCCACCCTTGCTTACTAACCCTTTTGGCTTTTCTTAAAAATAACGAACGCTGACTATAACCAATCAAAAGGCTATAAACCACCATGGAAGGATCTCTGAAACCCCAATAAACGATTAATTTAACCCCACCTTAGCCTTGTTTTCATCACACCGACTTGATATTATGGTCATGCCAAGGTCTATGAATGATATGATGAGCAATTTGACTTCTACGTATATTAGAAGGAAAATTCATTCATTCGCATGGTTTTATCGAGTTATATACAACAAACCTTGTATAATCCATATATTCAGTAACATTGCAATCTAACACTCATCCTTCAAAAGAAAAAAGAAAAACGGAGTACCCCATCCACCCTCGTGTACTAACCCATTTGGCATTTTCTAAAAATGACAAACACTGACTATAACCAATCTAAAGGCTATAAACGACCGTGGAAGGATCTCTGAAACCCAAATAAACGATTAATTTAACACCACCTTAGCCTTGTTTTCATCACATCGATTTGATATTATGGTCATGCCAAGGTCTATGAGTGATATGATGAGCAATTTGTCTTATATATATATATTCGAAGAAAAGTTCATTTGTTCGCATGGTTTTATCGAGTTATATACAACAAACCTTGAATAATCCATATATTCAGTAACATTGCAATCTAACACTGATCCTTCAAAAAAAAAAAAAAGGAGTACCCCATCCACCCTCGTGTACTAACCCATTTGGCATTTTCTAAAAATGACAAACACTGAGTATAACCAATCTAAAGGCTACAACGACCGTGGAAGGATCTCTGAAACCCAAATAAACGATTAATTTAACACCACCTTAGCCTTGTTTTCATCACACCGATTTGATATTATGGTCATGCCAAGGTCTATGAGTGATATGATGAGCAATTTGTCTTATATGTATATTCGAAGAAAAGTTCATTCGTTCGCATGGTTTTATCGAGTTATATACAACAAACTTGAATATTCCATCTATTTAGTAACATTGTGTTGATACACGAAATGGCAATGAGCTGGATCGAACGAAGACACAAAGTTTGGTTTAGGTCTGTCGGCCGAACTCCGGCCGAACCTTGGCCGAGCCTTGGCCGAACTTGGGGTTCGGACAAGCTATGGAGTTCGGACGTCCTTAGGTCTATATATATGTTTGTGTCTTTGTAATTTGTAAGTTTCTGAGAGAGTTTGAGCGAACTTGTCTGTGAGTTGTCTCTGTGTAATTCTCTGTAACTCTGATTCTCTATCAATAAGAGATTGAGTTTTATTTACGTTTTATGTGTTGATTCTCACTTGATTACGTTTGCATTCGATCAATTCGTCCAAACCGATCCGTATCCAGTCACTTTCAAGGACGGTTTGGGGTGTAATGAAGACCCAATGCGTTTCTTGAATGATGATCCTGACCAAGATGACCCTGAAGGGAATGTTGGTGGCGGTCCAGGCCCATCTGGAACTACGGGTTCGGTTGCTGGTGCATCATCATCCCAGGGGGAGAAGGATTCAAGAGAAGCAGTGCCAATCTTGGTGATTCCATCTAGTCAAGCAGCAAAAAGTCTGAATGAATTTGCTGAAATGCTACAGACGCTTGAAGAGGGGGAATTTGTTGGTGAGTTGACGGTGGAGGAGTTAAAGCGAGTGTTTGAATTAATGAAGAAGAGCTTAGAAAGACAGCTGAGAAAGAACCTGAGAAATACAATGAACCAGAACCAGAGTCTGATGAAGACATTGATGGTATATTTGAAGAAGAAGTTGAAGTGGAGGATATTAAAGAGGAGGAATATCCAGATCTGTACTCCAACTTCAATAACAACCAAGCTGGTTATGAGTTTGAAGTGTTTCCTAAAGAGAAAGATGCTGAAGCTGAAGAGGTTTTGAAAAAGAAAGAAGCTGAGAAACCTGAAGACCCGATGGTTAAAGAGACACAGGTTCAGAAACAGAATCAGACATTTAAAGAATTTATGAAAGCATTTCATGAAAACTATGTCCCGCCTCCGAAACCAGTTAAGCAAAGATCGTCTTTTAAGTTTAAGGGTCGAGTGTCAGGAGAAATTATTAGCTGGATGTATGCTTCAAGTTTGGGGTGCTATGGAATTAAACGTGAAAACGGGATCCAATACTTCAAGCGAGCCAAGGATTTCAGTAGTCTACCGGTTTGGGATGTTCGTGAACTGACGAGGAAACCTTTTTGTTGTTATGGCAATGATGCGTTAGGTATGCATTTTAAGAAGGTTCTCGAGAAAGAATGTCGAGAAGGATTTCAGTTTCTGGATCCGCAAAGACCAAAACGACGTCGATCTACAACAAGAGTTCATGCATTGACTGCTAAGAAGCTGATAATTCTGGTTTTTCAGAAGAAGCCTGATGTTATGAAAAAGATACCACTGATGAAGATGCAACAAGACTTTATCAAAGATCTGAGGTGGTGGTATTATAATGAAAAGACGAGTGAAGCAGTTATTGTTTTGAAGGAAGAGAATCGGGTTGTGAAGATCTACGATCCTATGTGGTTGATCAACTTGTCGAAGGCTGATATTGATGAGTTGTATCACAATCCTATCCTGTATCATCCTGATTTTTGGATCAAGCGCTGAAGTTCCAGAGGGTGATAAGGGTTTGCTTTGCGTTCAACATTTTTGCTGGAAACAACCATGATTTGGTTAGGAAAGGTAATGAGGCTACTACAGATGCTCGAGGCTGATGAAGAACGGTCCAGCTGTTGCCAAGGGGGAGTTTGTTGATACACGAAATGGCAATGAGCTGGATCGAATGAAGACACAAAGTTTTGGTTTAGGTCTGTCGGCCGAACTCCGGCCGAACCTTGGCCGAGCCTTGGCCGAACCTTGGCCGAGCCTTGGCCGAACCTGGGGTTCGGACAAGCTATGGAGTTCGGACGTCCGTAGGTCTATATATATATATATGTTTGTGTCGTTGTAATTTGCAAGTTTCTGAGAGAGTTTGAGCGAACTTGTCTGTAAGTTGTCTCTGTGTAATTCTCTGTAACTCTGATTCTCTATCAATAAGAGATTGAGTTTTATTTACGTTTTGTGTGTTGATTCTCACTTGATTACGTTTGCATTCGATCAATTCATCCAAACCGATCCGTATCCAGTCACTTTCAAGTGGTATCAGAGCTGTTCTGGTGCTGTTTGGTTCGAATTGTTGCGAAACGTTGAATCAAAGTTCGTTTTCGTGTTGCTCTCTGGAATTTTACATGAAAAACACTATGTTTTGCGTCAAAATTCGTTGTTTCTGAGTGCTAGTGTTCATTTGAGTGTTAGAGTTCAGTTCTGAGTGATTTCTGTTGAGATTCAAAAATTTTCCGAATTTACGTTCGGCCGAACTCCAAGTTCGGTGAAACCGCTCCGAATCCCAAGTTCGGAGTGAAGTTCGGTCAGTTTTCCTATTCGGAGAGAGTTCGGAGTCCTATCGGTGAGAGTTCGGAGGATATTCTGTCTCGGAGGGAGTTCGGACTAGGATCGGAGATAGATCGGTGTTTCTGGGTTCGGTGATACGTTCGTTGAGGGTTCGGACTTTTGTCTTTCAGTTCGGTGAAGGTTCGGAGGGTGTGTAGAGTTCGGAGCTAGTTCGGAGCAGAATTCAAATTTTTCAATCATGTCGGACTATAACGCGTTTGCTGCTATTCAAACGCAGATGCAAACTTTACTCAATTACGACAATGAAATTGGAACAACGCAGAAAGTTCCAAAGTTGCTTAAATTTGAAGACTATGCAAACTGGAAGAAACGATTTGAGGCATATATCAGAACAACGGATCCAGATCTATGGATCGCTATGGATGCACCATATGTGTATCCTGTTGGCCTTAATAATGTTCCCATTATGCAACGAAATTTGGATCTTACACAGAAAGCTGATTTTGTTCGTGAACAGAAAGCGTACGGTTTAATCATTCAAGCTTTGCCAAAGGAATTATTACACCAATTCAAGAGTTGCAAACACTCTCATGAGTTATGGACAACTCTGAAAGAGAGGTGTGAGGGTAATGAACAGTATAAGAAAAGCAAAAAGAAGGTGCTTAACAAAGAATTCGACAACTTCAAACATTTTGATGGCGAGGGCGTTCCTGAACTAATTTCGAGATATTGTCATTTATTGTCTGAAATGGATAATGTCCAAATTAAGAAAGATGACGAAGAGCTGAAGGAAAAATTGTTGGAAGGTTTGCCATCGAAATGGGAGTCATATGTTTTGATGATCATGAATGACAAAGACTATGCCGATTTGACTTTTGTGAAGCTTTTGGGTAAACTGCAAGCTCGTGATTTAGAAATGAAGAATGTTAACACTACTCCAGCAACAGTTCAGAATCCAGATGTCTATTATGGGTCAAATGCAGCAACTATTTCTAGGAAGTCAGCTAAGATAACAAGTTCTGCACCTGCTACAGCATTTGTGGCTGGAAATTTACCGGGATATGTTTCAAGTTCGGGAACTGGTTCAGGCTCACAAAGTGCTGATTACAATTATAGTCCTGGAATTAGTGGTACGTCAATCCCAGCAAGTAATCTGGTGAACACGGGCAAGATGGCTATGTAGGTGTCTACCACTGAAGATTACATGGCTCTTGTTTCTGCATTAGTGTCATCATATTATGGGTTGATAACTGGAAATGTCAGTAATGCTGAGTTGACTGAAGAAGACTATGATCAGGTGGATCCTGATGATTTGGAGTTGATGGACATAAACTGGCAGTTTGTTATGTTGGCAAGACGAGTGAAAAGATTTTTGAAGAAAACTAGAAGAAAGGATTTGAATTCTGGTGGCAGGATTGGATTTGATAAATCCAAAGTCAGATGCTACAATTGTTCCAACTTTGGTCATTTTGCTCGTGAATGTTAGCAGCCAAAGAAACAAGAATATCAGAAGTTTACTCCAAAATCAAATGTTTATGGATCTAACACTTCATCGAGTTCAGGTTGTACTTCTAGTTCCAAATCTGAATCCACAAAAGCTCTTGTTTCTCAAGTTGACAAAACATATAATTGGGGAAACCAGTTTGCTGATTCTTCTGCTTTAATTGTTACTCATGTGCAGGATGAAGAAACGATGACTGAATCCACTGACAATGAAGAAGAAGTGCATGATGAGAAGATTGAGGAAACTTTTGATGGAATGAATGTTGGCGATGAAGTCTTGAACTCAAGGAGTGATCATAAGTCTGTGAATGAAGAAAAATTTGAGATAAGTGCCCCATAGACAGCTACCTGAATTCATACCCTGCTAACTCCAGTGAAGCTAAATAATCGCGCTACTAGCACATCGAGATAATATTTCCTGAAGGGATGAGTTTAGAGATATACGTAAGGCAGGTATAACAAGAACCTCCTAAGCTAAGATAGAGGTTTAAGGACAATAAGATGTATTACACCACCTTCCCTATGCAACATACATCCATAGTATGGTCTCTACGCCCAGTTGTTCAATCCAGAATAATCCCGAGTAGCAATCAGCTCATCAAAAGTATAAACGTGATCCATCGATCTGATTAGACGTCTCGTCGTACATGAATGTTAAACAAGAGGTACACAACTTAGAGAGGTTAAGAAAGATGATTTAAGGCTAACCGGCTCCTCGCCGTGAGTATAAGGGGATTGGATGATGTAAACGACAAATCGTAAACCAGGTGCGTGTAGGAGTGAGTATCACGATGCATGAGAGAAATGTTTAAGTGCAACTAATGCAAAACAGTTACAGTCTAAGACGAATCTTAGTTCGCTGTAACCAATGGCTCTGATACCAATCTGTCACACCCCCAAAAATCCCACGCGCGATAACGCGCCACAGGGAGCGTGACAAACCAGGATCGCCGTCCATTAGTTACACCAAACGACCAGTAATTAATAAAAGTTGTATATTTCATTAATATATAAATTCAGAGTGTTACAATTACGGAAGCGTAAATACAATTAAATTATTTATGTAAAAACATCGTCACCCAAGGTGACGTGCCTTGTTCAAAGACACAAAAAGGGTTTCAAAGTCTCACTAAAATTCAAAAAGATTTTGTTTTTGCGTTATTTTTTATCAACTGATTACGGAAAACGGCAATTTCTTAGTGTTTGAACCACAATCGAAGCTTAAATCAGCTCATCATCATTAAAACGTACAAAATTAAAAATTTTTGTTTTGGGTGAAAAATGACAAAATTGAAAAGTTTGGGGGTTAGAAGTGTAACATTTCACTGGTACGCACGTAGCAAAGTGATACGCGAGGTGGTACGCCCGTACCAAGTGGTACGCTAGGCCAGACCACCAGGTGTATAAATAGGGTCAACTGGTGCGCATAGTTCATAACTCGCGTACCACATTCAAATCTCTCTACGAAACCCTAACCTCGCCGTAGCTGTTTTTCTTTGATTTCTCAATCGTTAACGAACCTCTGTTCGGAATTTTTGTTGCTACAGGTAGATTATTGGATTGCGCACACATTAATGGTCTTGTTTTGGTAAATGATTCTCTAAAACTCATGGAAATTGAGTTTTAAGTTCTAGGTTTTTGCGAAACTGGATATTTCTCTGGTTCAGTTAGTTACCAAGCATCTCCATTGCTTTTAAACACATGTCTAGACTCTAATTTTGATGTAGAACAAAACCTCAATGCCTAGTTTTACAACCCGTACAAATTTTGGACTCAAAATTGCGATTGACCATTCGGTGACTGTTCTTCCGCCATACCAGTTGGTATGCAGGCCTGTACCAACATGATACGCATACCCTTTGTGGTACAGTGGATGGCATGTACCAGTGTGGTACGTTTGACTTTACTGGTTCGGTTAATGTTCTCCATTTAAACTGGTACGCCCGGACCAAAGTGGTCCGGATGACCAATGTGGTATGGGACGTGGTACGCTGGCTAGATTTTTCACAAAGTTCAATGTTTAAGCGTTTCGAGTCAAATGTTAGTGTTTTTTTTATCATTTAATACAAATTTAACACTACTTGTTTTTATGGATTTTCAGAAATGGCTGTTGTAGTACCGTCTAATGATGAACACAACATTTGTGCACATCTCGGTGCTTCTGACAAATGGTTGTCTCATTTTGGAAATAATTTTGAGTTCATACGACGGTCGAGGATTTATTATGCAGCAACACATGAGTGCACACCATACAAAGACATTCTGAATATGTTCTAGAATGTAGCTCAGGTAGATTGTTCGGTTGCTCCACCGGTGATCAGATCGAGGGTTCATAGACTGATATTGTAATTTCAGAGGATGATGTTCGTAGAGTGTTACAACTCAATGATCAAGTTGATTTTCCTCTTGAATTTGATGAGCCAGATTTGATTGGATTACTTCGAAGAATCAAGTATGATGGAAATATAACCGCAAAGTGGTTCGTCAAGGCAAATCTTTCTCCACCATACAAGTACCTGATGCATGTGATAATAAGGTGTTTTGGAAATAGGTCGAGAGGTCACGAAGAGTTTGATATGAAGCTTCTGTCATTCTTCACAGCTCTAGTGATGAACAGAGAGTTCAATTTCTCTGGTTGGTTGTTTGTTTACATGAAAGAGAATATTTTGGTAACGCAAAAGAAAAGCCTAATGTATCCAAGATTTATCCAGATGATTCTAGATGCTTCGTATCCACATCTTCTGTCACACCCTGAACTTTCGGGAACGGAGTCGTGTGGCGTCATGGAATCATACTCGTGGATACTTAGAACAATTAATAGTAAAATAATTGATAAACATAACGTCATTTGGATTGCAGCGGAAATTGTGGTAAAATGACATTGTCTAACAATTAATAATAAAGATGAAAATAGTTCTTAAAAGTTAAGATAGTTTCTAATATACTTGAAAAGGGTTGGGTCGTTAAAACGAGACTATGACATCAGCAGGTCCGTTTATGAGTGATGGCCCCGTTTGCACGTGCGGAT
>JBCNJP010000006.1:35528395-35552138 GCA_039602395.1 Deinandra increscens subsp. villosa
ATCCTCCTCATTAATCACTTTTCCTTTTCCCTTCTTAGCCACTAACTTCATTCTCTTGGTGGGTGGTTTTTCTGGTGACTTGGGTGGAGATGAGGGTTTTCGGGGTTTGTTTAGGTGAGGATACGGAGATGGAAGGGTATGATCAATTCTAGGCTGTGGTACAATGGGTGTGAAGTTGTATGTTCTAAACTTTGGTGGAAGAGGCTTTAATGTTACAGGTTTAGGAGGCTTTACAGGTTTAGGCTTTTTTTTTCTGGTCTACTAGTTCTAGGAGGGTTTCTTTTGGGTTGCTGTGAGGCTAGAGTTCTGTTCAGATCAGAAAATGCACCAGTGGTATTGGTTCACCTGTTTCCTTTGAGATTTTATTCTGTTCATGTATGCTATTTGAATATCTGATTCTCAAGCTATTAATAGCAGAAGGATTGATCTTTTTTGGGTCCTCCCCTCTCATCTTAATGAAATAGCATTTGAGAAGTTTGAGTTCTTCTTCCTCTGTTATAGGGTTTTCTAGGATTTTCTGTATCTCTTCTTCCCTTTTTATCTTCTCTTGACTTTCATCAGCATCTATCTTTTCCTTCGGTTTTAATTCACCATCCTCTTGAACAACCATGGAGATCATATCGCATAACTGATTAGCAGTCATTAAACTTGCTTGTTCAGGAGTTGCCCATCCCCTGGATATGATAATATCTATGAACTTCATAAGGAGTATGGCATTCTGAAGGTTATCTGACAGTCTGATCTTTTCTTGTTCAGCTTTAATCTTCTTGTCAGATTCTGTGGCCATTCTTCTTTTTCTTGTCTCCTTCTCAGAGTCCATTGTTGCCATTTTCTCCTCAATTGACCTTTTCCTGATTTCATTTATCAGACCCATTATTACTTTATCATTTGAATAACGCAGCATATCTCCTTCTAGTTTGAATGTCAAGGCCATGTCTCCATCCCTTTTTATTTGTTCAGCTTTCTCAGCATCTGCAAGTGCATGTTTTATCATGTTTACCTCATCTTCAGGGAGACATACCTGTTGATCATCAATGAATCTTGGAGGCTTTGTCTTCTTAACAGCTGCAAACACCTTGTCAAAATCTGATTGGTACTAGGGCATCACTAATTGTTCTTTCCTGAATCTGATTGCTTCAGTAGAAAAATCATTCTCATCAGTAGGTTTAGTCTTTGGCTCCACAGGCTTTATCTCTTTAATAGCTGCAAACACCTTGTCTTTGACTCCATCTTCTTCAACATCAGCTTCAATAACCTTTTCTGTTTCAGGAGTAGCAAGGGGAGCACAAGGCTTTAAAATAGGAATGATGGGCAGAGATGGAGCACTAGGCTTTAAAACAAGAATGATGGGCAGAGATGGAGCACTAGGCTTTAAAACAGTAATGATGGACAGAGATGGAGCACTCCTTAACCAAGTGCAGTTAACAGTATTCCTAATCATCATTTTTCTCATGAAAGATAGAACTTCAGGAGCTATCTCCACATTTGTGGTTGCAGATCACTCATCACACTTGTGATCATCTGTTTATCAGCAGTCACTTGCACCAGATTAAGTTGTTCAACCGGATCAACTAGTTCAACTGGATCAACATGGCCTTCTTCCTCCGTATGAAGTTGTTCAACCGGATCAACTAGTTCAACCAGATCAACGTGGCCTTTTTCTTCCGGATGAAGTTGTTCAACCGGATTAACTTGTTTATCTGGATCAACTTGTTCAATGTCATTAAGATCTGATGAAGACACCCTGTGTAAGATCCTATTTTGAATTAAATCTACTTTGACATGTGAATATTTCATTTCAACGTATGGTTGACAACCTTATCTAACAGTGGCTTTCACAGATTGTCCTGCCTTTAACCATTCAATTTCTTCTCCTTGAGCTCTCACAATTGAACGGAGAGCTGCCAATTCATTTTCAAGTTTTGTACATCGAACCGTCAGTTCAGTATGTGTCTTGCTGCTCTCAACTAGTGTGTCGCCATTATCTTTGAGCAAAGAAGAGCAAACAAGCCGACCTTGTTTATGCTTAGCACCCATGGTTTCTTGGCACCTGGGATTCCTGTTTTCAATCAAAGGTTCTTGAATAGGTTCCCTGACTGATACATCTGCCGTGGATTGGGTCTAAGGATGTTGGCATTGTCATCAGGGTCTAGTGCGACATCATGAGTAGTGTCATCCCTTTCCACCTGACTTGGTTCATCATTACTGCAAGTCACCTTATAAGTAGAATGTGGGTTGGGTGATTGAACCAAGTCCAACAGTATATTCCCTGCAATTAGGGTTGGGGAATCTACTTCATGTGGCCTAGGTGATATATCACCCTCATTCTGAGGTAGTCCTGTGGAGGCTCTAGGTGAAGGAGACCTAGTCCTCTTCCTTTTGGGTGATTATGGAGTGCGTGTGGTTTTTTTGGGTGTGGTTTTTGATGTGGACATCCTCTTCCTTTTGGTGGGAATTTGTATATCAATGGAAGATGATGGTCGGTCTGGTGTGGGCTCAACACTTGTTGGTGTAACAATGTTGTCACCAGGAGCAGTTTGCTCAGGAGCAGTCCTGGCCTTAGGCATAGGGTGTGATGTGTCTTTACCAAGAAAAACAGTTTTGTTCATTTGCATGTTAGAAAGTGTTTTACTTGTAAAAGATTTTAGTTCAAGATATTGATCAGAGATTTGCAGATTTGGAAATTCATAATTGAGAATGTGTTGGATGAATCTGGGGTAGATGTAAAAGATCCTTTTAGGTTTTAGATTTTCCAGCATTCCATCAAATATCATTTTTTAAAAGTTAAAGTTGAGCCCATTTACCAATCCATAAAAAGCGGATGATTGAGGTGCAGCAAGTTCATCCCACGCAGTTTTCTTGTGAAATAGGCAATGGAGAATGGTATGAGCAAGATATCGCTAAACATAGGGTGGTTGTCCCTTTTTGATGGTCCCACAAGTTAAGTCACCCCCATACCCAATTGCTTCGTACGTCTTCAAGTACAATTCAGACTTGTAATCAGGATCACCTCCTGCATCATTGAATTTCAGATGCTTTCGGATCATTTCTTCAGTCACACTACAAAAAAAATTCCATACAGTGGCATACATGAAGTGCCATAGAAAACAAAAAAAGTGCCGCTAAAGACCCCTGCAGAAATGTGTGGCACACAAAAAAAGTGTCACTACAACCAGTGCCACTAAATCCTTTCAGTGGCACTTTTTTATGTGTCACACATTCCTTCAGGGTCTTTAGTGGCACTTTTTTGTATATCTATTCTATTTTCAGTTACACATTTTTGTGTGCCACAATATTAACGGCATAATATGTATAATACTTTTCAGTGGCACTTTTTTGTACCATAATATTAACTATTAAATATCTATAATACTTTTGATTAATTAAATTATAATTTATTTATGACTTAAAATAAAAATAAAAACATGTAAAATTATAATGTTATAACTTAATTATAGTTTCGATCCACAGTGAACAAATACGTAATCAATTTTAAACATGTTTCGATTGTTTCCAATAAGAAGTCAAAACATCCATTCGGATTGTCAACTATATCTCATAAATCTTGTTATCTCCATTCCACCAAGACTTTATATTTTGTCAACTTTATCTCCATTGACTCTTTGTCAACAAATAAGTAAAGGGTATCTTTAGGATTGAAACACGCCGCCTATTTTCTAACACGGATCTCTATTGGGATGTTGTACCTCCTGATCGGAGCGCGCCAACCTTTTCAAGTAGCATTACTGTGGAACTGCAAAAGAAAAATTAAGAAGTTTATGAATGGAAATAAGGAAATGGAAGACGTTCAAATTTATAAGAATTAATCATCAGCTAGAAATTGTGATATATATAAATAGAAGCTGAATGTGGTTTAATGTAAAACATAGATAAATAGTAGTGCAGATGACAAATTACTAAAGGCAAGCAAGCATAGTAAAAAGTATAACACAAGATATGAGATAATAAAGTTATATATAGAACTTAATTATTGAAGAGCTGCAAATAGTAAGGTAATATTAAAGATGTTTTATATGTACGGAAGAGCTACGAAGTAGGAATGATTAACAAAATAGTTCAGTGTAAACCTGAGGATCGAAAATACTGTAAAGCTTAGCTAAGAGTTGCAAGAAGATAGTAACAACCTAGAAAAAAAAGACAGTTAATAACAACACCTAAGAAAAATAGCAGTATAATATAGGAGAATGACATAGTAGATGGTCATTTAATAAGGGAAGTGAAAAATGGTACACCACACAGCCACAACAAAAAATTAAGCAATTTAACATGATTAGTTTAAACCAAAAGTTAACAGATTACTAAGGCCCAAAAGATGTTTGTATGGGGCAAAAAAAAGGTGTATGACAGGAAGAGCCAATGACTTTTAAAATATCTATGACATTTATAGCATCTATGGAAATAGGAGAATGTTAGAGCTTTAGATAAAGTGTAGTAGCGAAGTAGCAAAGGAAGCAAATAATAAAAGAGGTAACAACAACGTAAACAACAACAGGGGTAGTGGTTAACAATAGAAAATGTGGTTGCTATTAGGTCTTGAAGTAACACATTATTAGTTAAAGTTAAAACATGAACAAAAAGTAGATTTAGTTTAAGTGCAGATCAGAAGTGATAAGTGGTTTTAAGACATGAATTAGCAATCTCTAATTAGCTATTAGTCAAAAAAGGTACCAATCTAGGGAGATACTTAGACATGAATTAGCAATCTATAATTACACACGAGGCATAAAAAACCCAGCAGAATGTTTTATTTCAAAGCAATAATATAAACTAAAAATGAGTACGAACATGTATGAAAAAAAACACGTGGCAGCAGTAAAAAAACTTAAGAGGATTAGAAGATGGTGATACGGAGATCCTAGGTAAGCTAGAGGCCTTAAAACCTAACACGAATGAAACAAAACACGTGGCAGCAGTAAAAAACCAACATTAACACCAAGATTCGAAACTGAGTTTAAAGGTCAGCTCATATGTAGACTGCATAAATGTTAATAGAATTGTTGTGCACTTAAACTTCCATGGTTCATCTTAGCATTTGACTTTTTGGTCAAACACCCACATGCTTTGTATACGGGTACTCTAAAACTATATTGTACTAAGATATCATCTCTATTAATGGACGGATTTTGTTAAAGAACGTTTCATCTTCCCCAGAGGTTTGACATTTTGAACCAAAAGCTATGGCTTTTTCTTTTGACCAACTGGCCCATTCACCGAATTTGTAGAATGTAATATTGTAGCAACCAAAAAGCAATACACTTATCATATTTTTCATCTTTTTAGAAAAAGTGATTATGTTTAACCCCAACATATGAAAAGATAGTTGTACGTATGTATATTAATTGGAGTAAGGTAATAAACAATCATTGTCAATTACCTGGAGTAGGATCATATAACCTTTCAATGAGGGAAACCATTGTGCTTTTTCCAGAGCCACTGCTTCCAGCCAACGCAATGATCTTCCCAGCAGGAACACTTAAACTAAACCTTTTAAGAACTTTATCTTCCCGTCTTGAAGGGTATGAAAAGTAGAGATTTTCGAGTTCTATGAGTCCCATTACAGAGTGTGATTCAATACCCGATTCACCATCCTTGTCAACACTCTTGTAGAGGCTAGATTATGAGGCTTGTAATATTAAATAAGTTGGGCTGGGCTTAGAGGGTTTAATTAGATTAGTAGGCTAGTTTTATTATGTTTAGGCTAGTTTACTATTAGATTGGGCATGGGCTTGGGTTTATGATTGGGCTAGTTAGAGTTTATGATTGGCCCAAGGCTCATGTATGAGGTGGTATAAATACCACCTCATGTGTAATCGATTAGATTAAGCTTTGCGGTACGAACCTAGTTTACGATTTCTTGTTTGTGTGTGTGATTCCGATCGGTGTTCTAAGCTTCATAGTAGACGGATTTCCATTCAAGATTCGATCTTTCTCTAAGATCTAATCTCTTCATCTACTATTTTCTTGAATCAATCTCTCACGAGGATTCCGCACTCGTGTTAGATCATTATATCGTGTGTTTGGGAGATTATCCGGACCTACAATTGGTATCAGAGCCAAGAATCTTAGATTCGAGGCTCTCACGATATTGATTCGAGTATTTTCTGGGTTGTTGTTCGTGTTTTGGTTGAAGATTTGAAGGTTTCTGGGGGTTTACGACTGTTTCTGCTGCTGTTCTTCGAGTTTCAGTGGGTTTACGACATTTTTCTGGGTAGAAATTGGTGTTTGCGACCTGCTGCTGTTGAAGATCTTCATCATCTTTGTGTTTACGAGTTCAAGATTGCATTTTTCGGTGTTTACGATCCGGAAAAGAGTGTTTACGATTGTACTTGGTCATCGTAATCGTGTTTACGATTTGGTTGGCTCGGAAACGGCGATTACGACTTTGTCAGATCGCAAACGGTGTTTACGACTTGGTTTATCGGGAATAGGTGTTTACGATTCCGGTGATCGTAATCGTGTATCGTAATCTCAGTTTACGATTTTTAAAGGCGGTTAAGTGTTTACGATTTGGGGTTGAATCGGAAACACAGTTCACGATCGTAATCATCCATTTACGATCGTAATCAGGTGTCTTTTATCGTAATCTCATATTTTGGACATTTGGACTTTAGTTTTAAGTTTCCCAAGCTTTTGAAATGGATTTTGAGCCGAGTATGTACCAGAAATTGGATTTCGAGATCGGATCTATAACTCGCCCGCCAAGACTAACTTCAGCGGATAATTTCTTAGAGTGGAAATACAGATTCGAAAATCATTTGAAGAGTGTGGATCTGAGGTTATGGAGGGCTGTTGTGAATGGACCATTTACACCTACTCACGCAACAGGAACAAATGCAGGGAAAGAGAAGAAAGAAGATGAGTATGATGATGATGACTGGGAGAGGTGCAACAAGGCTGAGAGGGCATTTGCGATAATGACTATGGCCCTAACTCCAGATATTGCTCAAGGATTCAAACACTGCAAAACAGCAAAGCAACTGTGGAATGCTTTGATTGTTGCTTATGAAGGGAACCCTGATATTAAGGCTAGTCGGAAGCAGATGTTGAAGCAGAAGTTTAACTTGTTCAATCATATTCAGGGTGAATCGTTTGAAGCTCAAGTTCAGAGGTATGTGTCACTGATGGCAGAGATGTCAAGTTATGGAGTAGAGCCAGATACTGAAGACAAGAATTTGAAGTTGCTGAACAGTCTGCCTAAGTCTTGGAACACCAATATATCTATCATCAAAGACAACAATAGGCTGAGTGAAGTGACTTTGGATGAATTAATCAACAAGCTGAAATCCAAGATGATCGATGATAAGCAGAGAGAGCTGAACCACATAAGTTCTCTAAGTTTGGCTGGAAAGTTGAATCAGGCTTTGCTGTCAGAAGAAGTTGAGGGTAAGCATGAAGGAAAGTTTACAGGGAATGGATCAAGCTCAGCTCCTATGTCTAGTGCATTTGTTGCACAGCCTCAAGGTAGTTCAAGCGGAGGTGTCAACTCTGAAGATGTCAATGATCCTAACTTTGCCCTTGGTATGGGTTTCATGAACAGCTATCATGCCCTTGTGGCCGGGAATCTTGTGCCTTCTGATATGGTGGCTGGTGATCTTAATCAGATAAATCCTGAGGACGTGGAGATGCTGGATGTCTCTTGGCAAATGGCCATGGCTGTCTTCAGAGCCAAGAAATTTATGGCCAAAACGGGAAGGAACGTCTGGAAGGATCAGGATAAGATCAGAATGGGGTTTGACAAGTCGAAGTTAAGGTGCTATAATTGTGATGAGTATGGTCACTTTGCCAGGGAATGCACGAAGCCCAAGAAGGAAAGAGCTGAAGAAAAGAAGGTTGCTGAAGTGAAAGGAAAGGGTGATGCCAAGGCACTGGTGGTTCAGGGAGGTGGAGGTTATGACTGGACCCCCCAGCTGAGAGATCTGACCCCCCAGATGAAGGATCTTAGTTTGTCACATGCTTTGATTGCTACTGCAGAAAAGGATAATGAAGAAAATCATGCCTTTGTGGTCACTGATGAAGGAAAGCCTGAGGAGACTCAGATAGAAGACAAGGAAGCGTTCGTTGCTGATGCTGAAAACCTAAAGGTATGTTCTGATCCCACTTGTGCTCGTATTATTCCTGGTCTTAGACAAATCTGTAAGAATTATCAAATAGAATTGTTTGAGGTCAAGTGTGAGAGGAGCTCATTTAAGGGTAGATGGGTAAAAAATGAGGAAAAGGTTAAGGCACAAAAGCTAGATATAGTGAAGTACCAACAGATAGCAACTGAGAAATCTATCCTGTATGATAATGCCAAGTTAGAGATAGCTGACCTTAGAAAACAGGTAGATGAATTGACTCATAAGACTAATGAGATGCAAGTTCAGTTAGATATGAATCAATTGAGAAACAAGAGAATGCTTCAGGCAGGTAAAGAACTATCTCAGGCAGTTGTTTGTGGACAAGTAGGAAAACACACACCAGGTTTTGGGTCAGAAAAGTCTGACAAATCCATGGCCGCAAATGTTATAATTCCCCCACCTATCCCTAGAGATATCATAGGAATGCTCTATGAGGAGGACCAGGTAGATAGAACTAGCTCAGGATATCATGAAGCAGGTCCTCCTATAGATAGCTTGATGGTTGGTGTGACCCCTATGACAGAAGTAGAGAAAGAACAGGAGAAACTTGGTTTATATAGGACAGGTAGTCAGAACAATGTAGTTGACCTCACAACTAAACCAGGTTCTTCCCAGGAATCTTTAAACAATAATGTTAGTTCTTCTAATGTTTTTGTTACATGTGCAGATGTTGTAGGCATTGAAGATGTATCTGGGGAGGATGCTGAATGCTTGAGGGTCAATGAGTGTCATGAGTCTAGTTGTTCTGTTTTTAGTTTACCTAAGGATGACGTTCTGGCATCTGTGTCAGAACTTGAAACATCCAAGTCCAATCAAATTGTCTTGTTAAAACATGTTTCTAATCCTAATGAAGTCGTTAGTTCCTTTAAAATGCGTGTTCCTAACACAAAGATTGGCCGTAAGTTTAAGCCAAATGACTTTGTTCCGTATCCCCAGGTTGTGTCAACTTATAATAGAACTGATAAATCAAAATCTGAACAATTTTGTTTAATAACACAACCTGAAAAACATTCAAAACGTGTGATACACAAATGGGATGATCAACCGGAATGGAAGTCGTCTTACCCAAGACGCTCATACTTGTGTAGCAACGTCAATGGGCCTAGACAAATGAATTGTTTTCAATGTGGTCAACCAGGTCATTTTGCTGCTAATTGTATGAACAGACCCTATGAGCCATATTATCCGCAGAACAAGCGGACAACTATGCTTGAGAAAATGATGAGGGGTGAGAACAGAACTCAAAAACAGCAAGCATCGTCACAGGGGAAGCAAAGTTCTGAACCAATGAAGACTCAACAGTCTAAGGTTCTAAACACAAAGGCCCCAGTGACGAAGCCTGTCAATGAAAGGAGAGATGTGGGCCAAACTTCCAAACCTGCTTATGCAGCTAAAGGAGTTTTCAACAAACCAAATAAATTGAAAACAAAACCTTTTGAGAAACAAGTACCTAAAGTCCATCAGGCTGCTAAACCTAAGGGGAAAGCAGTTATAGAACAACCAAAAGTTGTCACTCAATCAAAACAAATGGTTTATACCAAATTAAAACTTGAGTGGACACCGATCATCAAAACAAAAGGTAAAAAGGTCACATCTCCTCCAAGGAATGTTTCACCCACAAAGAACTCTGCTAGTAGCTCTAACTCCCAAAAACAACCAAATTGGAAACCAAAAGTTCATGCTAAAGTTATAAATGAATCCAAATCAAAAGCAGGAATGTCTTTCAAGATGGTTAATTACATTGACTCCAAGGGAGTGCCCAGATCTGTTATGACCTGGGTACCTGACTCTAACTGATTTATGGTTTGTGTAGGGACAGCCGAGAAGATCTGTCAACAATCTCTGGTATGTTGATAGTGGTTGTACCCGACATATGACCGGAGATCTGTCTTTGTTAGATGAGGTTGAAGATTTCAATGGAGGAAGTGTTTCTTTTGCTGGAGGTGTGGGAGGAAGAATTTCAAAGAAAGGAGTTGTGAAGAATGGGAGTCTGACTTTTTCAGATGTGCATTATGTAGAGGAGCTGTCCCACAGCTTGCTAAGTGTGTCACAGATATGTGATCGGGATTTCTCTGTGATGTTCAACAGAAAGGAATGCATCATTCTTAAGCCTGGTGTAAAAATTCCTGAAGAATGTATCTTAATGCGTACACCAAGGCACGGGAATTCTTATCAATTGAACATGGGAAAGCCTCCAACATCTGAAGCAGCTTGTCTAATTTCAAAACAGACTGAGAATCTTGCATTGTTGTGGCATCGTCGTCTGGGACATGCAAACATGAAGAATCTATCCAAGCTGGCTAAAGGAGAGCATGTCAGAAATCTTCCGATCAAAGACTTCTCTTCAGTGGAGAAGTGTGTGGCTTGTGCTAAGGGGAAGCAGCACAAACTGCCACATCGTCCAAAGGTTACAAATTCTGTCTCTTCTGTGCTTCAACTCTTACATATGGATTTGTTTGGTCCCATGCAGGTACAAAGTGTCAGCAAGTTTTCATACTGCCTCGTGATAGTGGACGATTACTCGCGGTTTACTTGGGTCTTTTTCCTGTCAAACAAGTACGAAACTCCAGCCCTAGTAAAGCAGTTTGTGACGCTTATTGAAAACCAGCTGGATAAAAGAGTGAAGGCAATCAGATCTGACAATGGGACGGAATTCAAAAATGCTGAGCTAAATATGTTTTGTGGTGAAAAGGGGATTGAAAGGCAGTTCAGTGCTCCTTACACTCCTCAGCAGAATGGAGTTGCCGAAAGAAGAAATAGGACACTCATTGAAGCGGCTAGAACAATGATGTGTGAAGCAAAATTACCGATCTTCTTTTGGGCAGAAGCTGTGAATACTGCTTGTTATGTACAAAACAGAGTTCTTCTGAACAAGCGTCACGAGCAAACTCCATATCAGATCATTTATGGAGAGAAACCAAAGGTGGGTTATTTCAAGACGTTCGGGTGTCCGTGCACGGTGCTGATCCAGTCCGATGTAGGGAAATTCGAAGCGAAGGCCGATGAATGCTATTTTGTGGGTTATTCTGCAAATAGTGCTTATCGTGTCTATAACAAGACCACTGGGTTGATCATTGAGGCATTCAATGTAGATTGGATGGAGGACAATCCTACTGATGCGGGAACTGGACCTAATTGGATCTTCGACTATGGATCATTGTTTGAGGGATTTAATTTCTCGAATGTTTTCCACAATTTGGGCGAAGAAGAAGACATTGTAGCTCCTAGTGCAGATGTAAGACCTCATGTGGATAGAGCATCAGCTGAATCTTCTAGGAATGCAACTGCTGATATTCCAGAATGTTCAGGAACACGTGATGCTCCAGTGGATTCTCAAGGCTCAGGTATGTCTGAAAATGTTGTTAATACTAATCTGCCTGTTAATGTTTCAGTGCCTGATGTCCAAGAGAGCAGAATCAACAAGGATCATCCACTGAGTAATGTTGTTGGGCCAGTGACAGCGGGTGTCACCACAAGAAGCCGCACAGGACACATCAACTTTTGTATGTTTTCCTGCTTCATCTCCCAGATTGAACCTCCCAATGTGATGGTTGCTCTCAAAGATCCAAACTGGATGGAGGCCATGCACAATGAACTCAATCAGTTTTCAAAGCTGGGAGTGTGGCGTCTTGTGAAGCGGCCAGAGGACAAGAAGGTGATTCCCACGAGATGGTTGTACAAGAACAAAAAGGATGACTCGGGGATCATTGTAAGAAACAAAGCAAGGTTGATAGTACAAGGGCACAGGCAAGTCCACGGTATCGACTATGATGAGGTTTACGCTCCGGTGGCAAGATTGGAAGCAATTCGGATCTTTCTAGCTGTGGCTTCGTATCTCAATTTTACCGTACATCAGATGGATGTGAAGACTGCCTTCCTGTATGCAGAGATGAACGAGGAAGTCTATGTTGCTCAACCACCAGGGTTCATAGATGAAGAAAATCCAGATCATGTTTATCTGCTGGATAAGGCTTTGTACGGTTTGCATCAAGCTCCTAGAACCTGGTATGAAACGTTGTCCAATCACCTGGTGGAGAATGGATATACAAGAGGAGTCGTTGATCAAACATTGTTTAGAAAAAGGGTGGAAGAAGACATTATCATGGTGCAAGTGTATGTAGATGATATTATCTACGGATCGACAAACGAAGAATTGTGCACCGAGTTTGAGGAGATTATGAAGAAGAAGTTTGAGATGAGTGACCAAGGCGAGATGAGTTTCTTTCTTGCACTTCAAGTCAAGCAGAATGATTCTGGGATTCTTATTCATCAGGAGAAGTATGTGAATGAGATTCTGGAAAAGTTCAAGATGCAGGATTGCAAGCCCATCGCCACTCCCATGGCATCCAGACCACTCTTGTCAGCGGATCTTAACGGGGAGTCAGTGAGTGAATTCCATTATCGGTCGATGATTGGATCACTAATGTACTTGACAGCAAGCAGGCCAGACATCATGTATGCAGTTTGCGTGTGTGCTCGATATCAGGCTAACCCTAAACTCTCTCATTTAGCTGCTGTTAAACGTATCTTCAGGTATCTGAAGGGCAGGCCTAGGCTTGGTCTTTGGTACCCGAAGAACACTGATTTTCAATTATATGCTTTTACTGACAGTGATTATGGAGGTAGTGACCTTGACAGGAAATCTACTACTGGAGGATGTCAGTACCTGGGAGATAGGCTCATCTCGTGGCAGAGCAAGAAGCAGCATACCGTATCCAAATCAACTGCCGAAGCTGAGTACGTGGCCGCATCTGCCGGTACTTCACAGGTAGTGTGGATCCAAAACCAGCTCACGGATTACGGTATGGAATTCGTTAACACTCCCATATTTTGTGATAACGCTGCTGCTCTTGAGATTGTGAAAAACCCCGTCCAACATTCCAAAACCAAGCACATTGATATCAAGGTACATTTTATTCGTGATTGCTTTGATCGTGAGCTAATTCAGCTTCAAAAGGTAAGCTCCGATCAGAATGTTTCGGACATCTTTACAAAACCCCTTCCTCGTCCTAATTTTGAATCTTGTGTTGAAGGCCTGAAGATGATTGCCTTCGAGGAATGATCTGATCATCTATGTTTTTGTACAAAGTTTTTGGTTTTTAAATTTTACTTAAAAAAAATATTTAAAAAAAAAATAGAAAATGACTGAAAAATTGAGTCTTGTTTCAAAAGCCTCACAAAAACAGGGGAAGAAATGGTGCTGGTTAAACTGAAAAGTTTTTATGATGTCTTTTGATAGGACTTAAAAAAAAATTGCTTAATGACGGTTGGAGACTGACACGTGTAAGGCTGATGTGAAAGATTGCTCGAAGATGATATGTCGGTAAGCTCAACCAAAACAATGATCATCTATGTAAGTGCAGTAATCTTAAACTCTATACATGTTTAGTTTCCCATCCTAGTCTACATGGTTTAAAAAACTGAGTCCCGACAAAAACGGGTTGAGAGTGGTATTTACCTAGTATTCACTCTCTCACACGCCATGCTTATACTGTATAAGACAACACCACAGGAAAGAAAAAGAAAAAGAATTCAAAAAATTGAAAATTCTGAAAAAGAAAGAAAGAAAAAGAAAAGGAAAATAAAATTATTCAGTTGGTCTTCTCTGCGTGCTTGTGCGGCCGACCTGATCATCAACTGATAATGTATGAAAAATAGAAATAAGTGGTAGTCAAAACAGTGTTGCATGGTTCCTCAAGTTGGGGGTTTGTGAATCCTCAATAAACTCTGAGGTTGGGTAGGTTTTGCTATGGAAAATTGGGTGTGGGGACGGTTAAACATATCGGTAAATCTGTACTATATTTAAGCACTTTACTGGATGTGAGTTTATGTGTTCAAACCACCTGACAATTGTCTAGAGTGTCTAGTAACGGAAGCTGAAAAGGGTTCCTCAGTCAAAGACCTGTCTGATATTATCTGTGAAAAATACCAGCACCAGGTATGTAAATATTTTAAATTTGGTTTTGTTTTTATATGTTTTAATTTTTTAAATTCTGTGATTAAGTTTTATCTTTAAATGTTCAAAAATTTATTTTAAATTTTATTTTCTTGATCATGATCAGATACTCGGGGTATGAGTCTGAGGGGAAGTTTCGTAAATTCTTAAAAGTCAAATATCTTCAAATGTTTATAAGAATTATCAAAGTTTGGGGTAAGCTTGTGTGTTTTTTAAAAGTTGGGGGGGCCAAAGTGTAATTTTTGAAACAAACCCCTTATAACCTCCCATTTACGATCCAATCCTCATTTCCGATCCTCTCCCTCTCGCCGTTTACGATCTCCGCCCTGTGAAACCCTAGCCACCGCTGCCCTCACCGGAAAAGTGATCCGACCCACCTCCGGGCACCGTCTGTGTAAACCGTGTCCTCCACTGTGTTCGTAATCATTTTCCGACCTCGAACTACCCTTTAATCGACCGATTCTCTTCACTTCTTAACCCCGTTTCACAGTTTTCTTCACTCGGTGATTATTCCTAGTTTGCTGAAAATTTCGAGTCAATTACTCAAGGATTTGAAGTCGTTTTTGGTGATTGAAACTCATAAAGGTAGTCACAAATGTTCTTGCTTCAAGATTTATGGGTATTAACATGTTTACGAGGTGATTGCAGGTCAAAAATGGCGGATATGGGTGTTTACGATTATCGTAATGTTGAAGACGACTGTTGAGTGTTTACGATTTTCGTTTACGACCATCGTTTACGACTCCGTGTTTCCGATTCAATGTTTACGATCCCAGTATACGACAAAAGATGATTACGATCGGGCTTCGGGTTAATTTGGAGTTTACGATTGGGCTTGGCGTTCACGATTGGGCCATAGTAGAACCGATCGTGAACTTGTTTAAAATATCGTAAACACATGTTTTGGATCGTAATCTCATTATTAGGACTTGTTCACTTAATTTTTTTTAATCTCTTCAAACTTAAAATGTTCAAGTAAAATCAAATGTTTGTTAAATGTGTGCTTAATTCAATTATTTTCCCTAAAATGTTCAAATTGAAATTTTGTGAAGTTCAAAAGTAAAATGTGATCGTCAATTGAACAAGTAAAGGGTTAATAATCATATTTGCTTATTAAAGATTGAATATGTCTGATGCATATGTCTTGTATTTCTCAGATGGCTGAAGAGATGCTAATTGGAGATATAAAATATGAACCAGATCACTGTATGCCGGCTTATCTAGAAGATCCGCCAGAAAAACACATGGAGTTATTTTACTCACTGGTGGCCGGAATGAACACGTGCAAGATTAACCATGCCTTGAGGACAAATGTACTCATCGACGAGATGCTGGTCAGAGAATTTTGGGGAACTGCCAGGGTAAATTCTGACAAGACTAGGATTACCGCAACGGTCAATAACAGACAAATTGTCATTGAAGAAGAAGACATAAGGCAGGGCCTGAACATAACAGATGAAGCTTCTGATCCAATCACATACACAAAGGAGGTAGTTCTGGCGGGAGCTCAGTTAATGGGGTACGAGGGAAAGTTTCCGCCAATCTTCAAAAAACTTCTGCCGCACTACTGGAGGTGCCTGGCACATTATATGCAGAAGTCTTTCCTAGGGAAGAGAACCAGTTTCGATCAATTGAATCAAATTCATGGAACTGCATTTGTGGCCCTGGCATTAGATTGGAAGTTTAACTTCTCAAAGATGATGTTGCTAGACTGGGCAGTCAATGCCATGCTGAGCGCCAGAGAGCAGTTTTTAATGACACCTAGATTTGTGCAAATGGTGATAATGAAGAAGTATCCGATGATAGAGGAAAGAATTGAGAAGCTAGATGTCAAGGTTATGGATATTGGGGTCTTTGGTCTGCAAACCCAAGACAGACCGGGTAAGCAGACATTTGAAGGAAGATTGGAATGGACAAAGAGAGGTGCGTTCCCTGAAGTGGCACGGGAACAAGTAATGGATGACTCTGAGCCAGAGGCAGATGTGCCTAATGTTAATGCATCAATTGCCGAAGACCAAGACTTGCCACAGTAACTCAAGCTGTTAATGTTCAAGATGAAGATGTCATTCCATCTGATGAAGAAAATATCATGGATGACATCCTGGCTGGGCAGGACATCTCTGAAGAGGATATTTATAGAGATTTGGAGCCTCTAACCCATAAACGGTCAAGGGATGACATGATTGGCTCGTCTGGGAGTGACGACGACGCCTCCAGAGCTGAACCTAGACATGTAGATGATGTTCTTGAAGAAGAACCCGTCCCTGCTCGTGAACCATCTCCACGAAAGAAATCAGATCCAAGGAGCATACGGTTCAAATTCACCAAGACTAGCTCGAGCTTAATGATTGTAGAACCATGCTGGACCCAGTTCTGTGGGACCCAGTGGTCAAGTAGAAACAACTGATGAAGTCTTTCAAGAGCAACCTTCTGCTTCACAGACAGAAGAGGTGCATGATCAACCTGCCCCTGTGCAGCAAGCTAGTCCGATTCTGAACGTGCAAAGCCCTGTACGTGAAGATAGGCAATTTCTGGAGGTTGAGAGCACCTTCGTTGTTCCAAGTCCGGTAAGAGTGAGCGTCTCTACCGCGACCAGCCAACCACTCGCGGCTCCAGGTTTCCGCCCATTGATGGCTGCTGAGCTTCCAATAGATTTGAGGATTAGTGCTGATCCTCAGATCAACTTCCTGATCTCTCAGAATAGGATCAGACAGAATGAGATCAAGGCTCTCATGGAAGAAAACCAACGTTTGAGAGAGAAGGAGGAGGCAAGCAACAAATATATGAGAGAGTATGAGGTGGCAGACAAGGAAAGAATGGAATATCTTTACAAGATGATAAAGGACCTGAGAAGGAAGGTTAATGAACTGACAGATGGTGCAGGGCCTAACAACACAGGTGCCCCTGGTCAGAGTTCATCTCAGGGAAATCAAGCTGCTGATGCAATGGAGACTGACGAAGGTGATGAGAATATAGTGATGCCGGATTACGCCCACTGTGGCAGGATCATCTCAAAGGCTCCAAGATTCCACGAAAACTGGTTCAAGGAGTTTTTCCAAGGACCAGCTCCCACACAGTACACCATTGATGTTGGTGAAAGCTCGATTGATAGACGTGGGAGTCGTGAGACTATCTTATGCTGGCATTACGATATGGAGAAGAAAATCTTTGCCGTGATCCGTGACGGTTATAGTCCAGTGGAGTACTACTCTTCACGTGCTCAATTCCACTCCTGGACTGAGCCTGAGATCAGGAGCCTTCTGAGAGCTCCATTTATTAACAGGTGGAATGGACCAGAAGGTAATCAGATCAGAGATAATCTGCTAGGCCACATGGAGAATGATTTCAGAGAGTTCGAGCTGAAGGAGGTCAGGTGGAGAGAGACCGGGACTGACCCTGTGACAGGGCAGTCTATTGGAGAAGCACGGAGGCCACCAACTAAGCGCACAAGGGTGATTAATATGTTGGACGAGATCGAGGATGAAACACTGGTAAGAAACTTTGATTGCTGGTATTACGATCCAACAACACATGAAGTGGTGGTTCTCTGCAAGCCGATGCGTCAATTCAGATTTTATGACCCGGTGGATTTGCTTAGATTTGGTGAGAGAGATATCAAGCTTCTGGCCACCCAACCCATACTTGGAGACGAGAATGATATGGCAAATGCTATAAGGGTTGGGATATTTGATGGAGCAGCGAAGAAGATTGTAGAGAACGGATGGTGGTCGAACAACGTTCAAACATCATTCAGGTTTGACTTGCTGCTGCCGTGAAGTGGTCTAATGGTTCATGCCTAGGGGAAGATTGTAGGGCTATATTATGTAAGGCATGAACATTAGTTGGGCTTTTGTATATTGGGCTTAATCTAGCTTAGTTAATAGGCCATGTGGGCCATTTAAATGATTATGATTGGGCTAGGTTAGTGTTTATGATTGGCCCATGCTCATGTATGAGGTGGTATAAATACCACCTCATTGTAATCGATTAGGGCAAGCTTTTCCAATACAACTTCAAGTTTACGATTTCTTCTAGCTCATTGGTGTTTACGATCAGTGTGGATTGCTTCAATAGTAGCTTGTTTCTCATTCAAGATTTGATCTTTCTCATTAGATCTAATCTCTTCATCTACTATTTTCTTGAATCAATCTCATCACGAGGATTCCGCACTCGTGTTAGATCATTATATCGTGTGTTCGGGAGATTTTCGGACCTACAACTCTGTTTGTGATCAATTATATGAAAGACTTTCGATGCGACTACTCAAGCTTTTGGCAAATACAGACATACTTAGGGTAGATTGACCTAAAGCACTGTTTAAATTTATGTTTAGAAAAATGCAAGATTTTTAGTTTTTATAAGAAAGAACTGAATGAAATTTGGAAGCATACAACCCACCAATCATGACAGAAAATATAGTGGCAATGGCGAGCCCGCCATTGGTGTGATTGTTTTTAACCAGATAGCCTCCTTACCATAGAAGAAGTGCATAACAACAAAAGACAGTAAAATGTGTTGCTACTAATCCAAATCCTTCAGAAAATCCAGTTTTATATCCATATCCTTAATCCAGAGGAATAAGCTTGTAGTGCTCTTGACTCACCCACATATGCCAAAACTGTCCGAATTTGTACAGTGGTCTGCAAAATTGCATATATCAAAAAAATCCCTGAATGGTACCACAATAGATCAATATATATATGATCATTCTAACTTGAAATTGGCTTAAAATCAGGAGCACCCGGATGAAAAATGGGAGGAAAATAGCAGTTGTTTTGATTTAGATCATGTTCAACACAATCTGGGTAGAAAACAGAAAACAAACAAAAGTAAATATTTTTCATAGGAAAGCATGTTTCCTTGATTAGGAAAACTTCTTGTTTTCTCATTGAGCTCAAGTCATCACACCCAAACGGGGAAATAAACAGAGATATTGTTGATATCTTGAATTTCATCAAAATTAATATTAGTAAATATATACTGGCAAGATTAATAGTGAAAATTTTGCTACATGTTTTTAGCCCCTAATTTAAAAGGGGGAAATATATTTAAAAGGTAAAACAATTAAAAACAGGGTAATTTCATGGTGACTCGCCTGCTCATCAATATTTCCAGCTTGTGAAAGAGCATCTTGATTCTTAGAAGAGGGTTTAGCTATTGCTACCAGTGCAACCAAACTGCTGTGAATCCCACCACAAACCCAGAAGCAATTGTCGCCATGTAGTGTATGAATTTCACAACTGCCATACAAACACAAAACCAAAACACACAGTTATAGGGTAATTACAAATTCCAAGAAGAAATAAAAAGAATTGACTTTTACCTTATCACTAATGGCATCCTGCACTAAAACAACATTATTGTTGATGGCAAACACAACATCTGAACTTCTAACTTCAGTGTCAAAGAACTAAATGCCTTGACTGAGTGCTGCTTCTAAGTATTTGATTCTCATTTTTGTTGTATGTCTCTTTCTGTATACATCCAACATGATATCTCTGCAAACACAAAACATATCAAATTTATATTCCTTTTCAATAATCTTTAAGAATAAAATCCTAAACTTATAAAAAGTTGAAGACCTGCCCATGAAGATGCCCATATTGCCACTCCATCCAAAAGTGAAAAACCGTAATACGGATCGTTTCTATGGATGAGACGGAAGTTTTGTCATTGAATCATGTTGAATGATTACATAACGAAGGAGTATACAACGATTAAGCTTTGGGGGAGGTCGGACAGAACCTCCCCTCTCAACACACAGACACAAGACAGAAACTTACAAAGAAATACAAAGACGAATCTATTTATACTTCTTTGTTCTGGGCCGAACCTGGGACCTCCGAACCTGGTCCGAACTCCCTCCGAACCTGGAGTTCGGCCAAGGTTTGGAGCCACCGAACCTTGAGTTCGGCCGGGGTTCGGACCCCAGACTTTGTCCACTCTCAAATCAGTCTGTTCGTCAATTCGAACAGTAACGGCCACACAAGGTTCATGCACTAACAAAAAGAAAGTATAATGCATAATACAAAAACTCAACAAGAAAAGAAAAGAATTTGAACAAAACGAATCAAATCTTTTTGAAAAAATAAGAAAGGTGTTACCTTTAAGACTTCTTGAGTCATTTTGTCAATGTTATTTGCATTGGACCCAAATAAATTAACAAGATCAACAAAGAATCTGAGGAAAATAAGCAAAGAACATCCATGAACAAAGTCACCAATTATTCCAATTCCCATTAATACATAATCTAATCCATCTGAAAATCTAAATAACTCTCCAAATCCAACTGTTGGTGCACTGCCGTTCTTCTTCTCTTTCTCTCCTCCATCGTTATTACATGTATCACTCAACATTCAGCAAATTAACAAGGAATAAAGAAGAGTAGAAGAAAATTAAAAGGAATTACGAAGTAATAGTAGTTGTAATAATTCAACAACAATTGGGATGTTATGAGAATCACCAATTAAGCAAAACATGTGTAAGAGGGAGACTAATAACTTGTATCTAAAATCTAAGACAACTTTTGAGATAATCGATTTTGAGCAGGTGTAATTTGTTGCAGATTTTCCCTATCTTAATTGATCAAAATCAGCATGCAATAATACCATAGAAACTAAATGATCAAGAAATTTGCAAAGAAACATGAAAAAAATCGGTGATATCAAACCTGAATCTGAGTATCATCAAAGAGTATAGAACTGTAGAAGTTGAAAAGAGGGAAACCCTAGTTGCTGATAATGCATCTATTGATGTTAATGTCGCCAACCTTTGCTAGAAACGGAAGGGTCCAATTATAAACAACGATATGCGGTGGTTGTTGTAGTTTTCGAAAGGTGGGAGTGACCTAGTTCTTTCTTGGGTGTGGTGACTAGAGGGAAGAATGTCAATGAGAGGGAGAGATTAACTTTCAGAAAATATTTACAAAATGGTTAGAGGGAAAATATTTAGATGGAGGGAAAATTACAAATTATTTAGAGGGAAATAAAAAAATATTTGTGTCAGAAAAGTTTTAGAAGGGTTTCTAATGTTGAAAAGTGAAAGAATAAATTTAGTGGCACATAAATATAAGCCATAAAGTATAAGTTGGGTAAGTATGGCATACTTAAAGTGCCACTAATCCTTTAAAATAGTGACATAAATGATAAATAACATAAAAAGTATGGCTCAAACAAGTATGGCACACGCAAAGCACCACTAAAACTTATATTAGTGGCACAAAATCTAAAAGCCACTAAGAGTGTGTGCCACTAAATGGCATTTTTTTTGTATGTCACCCCCATACCCAATTGCTTCGTACGTCTTCAAGTACAATTCAGACTTGTAATCAGGATCACCTCCTGCATCATTGAATTTCAGATGCTTCCGGATCATTTCTTCAGTCAAACTAATCTCATTCCTATTACTATCAACAGATTCTTTGGCTGAGTCCCAAAATTCAGCAATTCTCTGCTTGCATATTACAGGATTCACAGTTAAAGCAAATCAACTTTTTATACTAACGGCAGTTCTTTTGGATCACAATGAACCCTAAGAATTGAAACAGGGGAAATTATTGGAGTTTGTCCACTTAGTTTAAATTGGGATGGGGGAAATTTTTTATAATTTAATTTGGTTTAGAATAATATTATTAATTTATTTTAATTGAATCCACATCAATTAGGGTCGATTAGGACTGATGAGGACTAATTAGGACTAACGAAGCCACAAGGCCCAATTAGGGTAAATTTGGGGTCAATTTGAGTCAATGAGGATCAATTAGGGTCAATGATGAAGACCAATTATAACTAACAAGGGTCGATTTTGCTCAATGATGCCTTATGAGGACCAAATATGACCAATTAGGGTCTATTAGGCCGATTAAGGGCCAGTTACGCTCAATGAGTACCAGTAGACTTAATTAAGGTCAATCATGGTCATTTCTGACAAATGAGGACCAGTGAACACTCAGGTAGGATGAATTAGGGCCAATGAAGGTCAATTATAGTCTATTAGGCTCAGTTAGGTTCAATGAAGATCACTTACGGTCAATTACGACCAATTAGGCTTATTTAGGACCAACTATAATCAATTAGGGTCAATTAGGCCTAATTGACTCAAATTTGTTGTACCTCAAAGTAAATTGTCCTCGATGAGTCTAGTTGGTCCTTATTAAGGCTAGCTGATACTAATTGGCCCTTATTAGTCCAAATTGTGCAAATTTCTCCTTATTAACACGAATTGAGCCATATTGGTACTTATTCTGTCTAATTGGCCCCCATCGGTCCTAACTAGCCCTAATAGGTCATAATTCATCCTTATTGGTCCTAATCGAGCATATTCGACCATCATTGGTCCTAATGGGTCCTCATTGACCCTAATTGAACCTAATTGGTCTTAATCGACCGTCCCTAACCGTGATTTACCCTTATTAGTATCATTGGTCCTCATTCAAACTAATTGGCCCCAATTAGTCCTAATTGGTCATACTTGATCATCGATCCTCATTAGTCACTTCTTTCATGCTCCGTCCTTATCGGTCCTATGAGCATAATTGGCCTTCTCATTGAATTGGTCCTAATTCGTATTCATTGACCATATTAATTGACCATAACTGGTCTTCACTAAATTATCCTAAATGACGCTAATTGTCAGTATTTAGTCCTCATTCAGTCTAGTTGGTCCTAATTGCTCCTCACCATCCTAATTGGCCATCGTTTAATATTTTTGGAAACAAAATTATTATACATGAGAAATTCGCAACATGGCGGTCTTTTCGTATTTTTGTTCTGAATTGCATAGTAATTTATCATTTTCATTTTTGAGTTGTGTTTTAGTAATGTCACCGTTTTTTGTAGTTGCGTTATCCCGGCCACAAAGAACGTGTTAGTAAAATCTTGTTTATTATATCTAAAAGAAAATAATAAAATTAATATTAAAACATAATTTTGTTAAGGATTTTAACTCCGATCGTCGTCCAGATCTGCTTAAAGGATCATAGTTATGTCAACCGTAATTGATGTACTCGCACAATTTCACAATCTCATTATTTCAACACCTCAAGAGGATGAAGCTCATCTTGAAGAAGAACCTGCAAACCACAAGAAGAGTGACTTGAAGACTTTTACGAACTGGATGATGAAGTTCTGTAGGTCCGATGATCTCCCAAACACACGATATAATGATCTAACACGAGTGCGGAATCCTCGTGAGAGATTGATTCAAGAAAATAGTAGATGAAGAGATTAGATCTTAGAGAAAGATCGAATCTTGAATGGAAATCCGTCTACTATGAAGCTTAGAACACCGATCGGAATCACACACACAAACAAGAAATCGTAAATAGGTTCTCCCAAAGCTTAATTGATCATAAACATGAGGTGGTATTTATACCACCTCTTACAAGGCCTTGGGCCAATCATAAACTCTAACTAGCCCAATCATAAACCGAAGCCCATGCCCAATCTAATAGTAAACTAGCCTAAACATAATAAAACTAGCCTACTAATCTAATTAAACCCTCTAAGCCCAGCCCAACTTATTTAATATTACAAGCCTCATAATCTAGCCTCTACAATCTTCCCCTAGGCTTGTGATATTAAATGTCTTCGATCTTTGAAATTCTTCTTCTTGAGTGGCTGGCATAGATGCTGATGAAGATTCTTTCCGC
>JBCNJP010000006.1:35552638-35670554 GCA_039602395.1 Deinandra increscens subsp. villosa
CTCTCAGTTTACACAGAAGTGTGGTTATCACTTGTAATAGTGTAGCTTTGAGTTAATGCAAATAGTGCCGAATATTCGATATTTCGTTGTCTCTACTATTCTACAAATCAAGCATTTACATTATACAAGAACTCTAATTTGCTTAAGAAAAGTAAAATATAACTTAATTCCCCAAGGTTATATTTGCAAGTAAAGGAAATTGTTTAAGTTTAACTCTGACTTATATCGATCCTACATAAATTGTCTGAGAAATTTGTCGTTTCTCAGAAGGAGTTACTGGAAGCTAATACAAAGATTTCTGAAAAAGATTGAAATGCTTGATCTGCAACGACAACTTGAAAATTGCAATACGTCAAGTGTAGTGTTTCAGAATTATTTGTATCATCTGGAACGGAAAGGGAAATCTAGTAAAGATGTTGATAATCATGAAGTTCATGCACCAGTAGTTGTTATGAAGAATTCATCTAATGAAACTTCAAGTCAGAAGCTGCAAGATTATCCAAAAGATAATTCTTTACAGTCAAAAAAGAAGAAGAAGTTGAAATATAAGAAGAAAAAGGATGACGAAAGATTTGATTCAAGCAAAGTTCCTAGGTTTGATTACAAATCTAACCTTCTTGATAAAAATAAAAAGCTTTTTGAAGGAAATCCAGGAAAGGTGAAAGTTGACAAGCTTTCAGAGATTGTGATTGATGATTCATTGATCTCTAAGAAAAATGATCTGAATCAATCAAATCTAAATTTTCTCGACCCGCATTACAAGGTCACTCTGTGTAAGATTATCCTAAGCATAAGAATGGTGGATTGGGGTATGAAAGTAAAGAGGTTCAAATGAAAAATAACAACAAGAAGGTGCAAAACTAAGCAGAAAATGTAACAGAAGGTGTTAGCAGATAAGAAGCCTCAATTCTAAAAGAAGGTAGTGTCTCATACATTTCTAAATGATAAGATGTCTACTAAAGAATCCTCATGCATATCTGATGTTACACCAAGAAGCGGTAAAAATTCAGGTTCTGTCCATTCAGCTAAATCAAACAGGTTTTATTGTCATGATAAATTCTTTGGTTATGAGGATGATTTAGGTTTTTATGATCCACCATTTGAAAAATGTTTTCGAAAACCTTCAAAACCAAAAAAAATAAACAAGTAATGCTAGTTAAGTATGATGATGGATCGACTGATCAAAATGGTAATTCATTCAAGATTATTGGTCGTCCAGTTTCTAATGTTTGTCGTAAAAGAGGTCATTTTGCTAATAATTGTCCTACGACTGCTAACAATTCCTCATTTTATACCAAAAATACAAAAATTGTAAATCCGGAAGGCATAATTTTCAATGAACCAATGCCCAAGAGTAAAATATCTGGAAAAAGAAAGTTATTTCTGACTCATTGGGTAGTTTTTCGATTGATAATGGTTCATTAGAAAATACAAAACCAAAATTGGAATGGAGACCAAAGGTTGTCTCTTTGGCCTACAAGGATTTCGTTCAAGACACTAGACGACCTACCACACCTGTGGATAAGGGATGGTGTTTTAAGAACTTATTATTCCAGTGTTTTCAGGTATTTCAATAAGACTTGTAAGTAATTGAAAGATTGCTAACAGTGGAATACTTATGGGAGATTTGAGTTAAATTTCAATGTTTCTATCTTTGAAAAACCGATTTTCAAAAGTATCATTAACAAAAAGATGTCAAGTGTTGATCAATCATTATCATTTCTTTTCATTTTCTTTCTTTGTATTTTTTAGGGGGAGAAAATTTTAGAAAATTAAAAAAATAGAGTTTATTGAATTTTAGGAAGGGGGGGGGGGGGAATGGAAAATATAAAAATATAGAAAATTCAAAAATCAAGAAATTGATTCGACCAAGCAAGAAATGATAGTACATCAGCATATATGTTTATCTGCCATTGATAGAATAAGTCTAAAGGTTGTAGGTACTTGCATAATCTGTAAATGTGCACGACTGGTCTAATATCTGCAAGTAAGGTATAAACATAAAGCTTGCCTGATGATTTTGGTTATTTGCTTATTGATGAATTCTGAGTGATGATTCTATAAAAAAAAATAGAATAAGAGATATCCTGATGAATGCATATTTTCATTTTGAAACATTTAAACTTGTTTAATTTTCTTTATTTTCTCAAACGATCGAACATTCTATGCACATCAAAAGATCGACCTGATTGTTGTTCGTTTGAGGTTCTGCTTTATTTTCTTTGGTGTTTTGTATATCTCATCGGACTTTTGCTGCGTATACGGAAGTACCGACCTGATCGTTATTGAAATATACAATTTCAACTTGTTTTGCTTTCTTTCTCAAATACACGGGCCTTCTCTGCGTGTC
The DNA here is from genome assembly GCA_039602395.1 of Deinandra increscens subsp. villosa. Taxonomy (NCBI): domain Eukaryota; kingdom Viridiplantae; phylum Streptophyta; class Magnoliopsida; order Asterales; family Asteraceae; genus Deinandra; species Deinandra increscens. The sequence goes on from JBCNJP010000006.1 coordinate 35,554,989, forward strand.
CACAAGACCGACCTGATTGCTAGGTATTTGAGGTTCTGCTTTATTTTTGCATGATTCATCAAGGATGATTAAATCTATACAAAAATTGTTTCTATATGATAAAACATGATGATTTGCCGGTAATTCTGATAGAGTGGAGTCAGAGTTATCAGTGCATGATATAACTACCTTAAGGATATCTGAAAACGATAAAAATGATTGGTTCGTGCGGAAATAAACATAAGTGTTGTATTTGTGATTATCTTTTCTTGCATGTTAATTAAGGCCGAAATTGAAATGTCCTTGATGCGTTATGTCTGATATGATCTCACGCCAGGATCTTTCTCACAAAACTAAAAATACAGTGAAATTTTGTATAGCATTTTCTTGCTTTTCAGAAAATCAAAAAGACTTTTGGTGTGTTTTAGCATAAACTTTGTAAAAGCCAAAAAGATTTTATTTCTTCTTTGTTTTTGATCAATTGACACAAGATACGAAAAACAAATTTTCAAAACATATATCTTGGTTCTCCGAAGGAGATTTTTGCCCAAGATTAACTTACGTTGGCTTGAAAATAGAAAACCGCGTTTCTGTCTGCTGAAATCGCAGGTGAAAAGGTTGACTCAAGCATGGTGAAAACATGAAGTATCTTTTTCAAAGTGGTTCAGTTAAAGAGTGTTGTTCCAGCCATGCGAGCTGTACTGCAACTAGACTCAATTTTCAGAATTGAAGATCAATTACTGATCGAAGATCAGCTCTTGAAGATTAGACTCAATGTGTTGGAATAGATAGAAAAGATACATCATATGCCAAGGGGGAGTTTGTTAGTGCATAGGGGCATATGTGTCAAATAATGTATCGTTTTATGTCTGTAATAGTTGCTAAAGCGTTCTGACTCATTGTATTTTGTGTTGGAGAATGAGAGCCACCGATTGAGTGGAGAATGACCACCGAATGAGTTCATTCGGTGGGAGCTCTACTATTAATAGCAGGCTCATTGTCCGCATTTAGAACTTTTGCTAGTTGAGTCTTCATTCGGTGGGTCTGTGTCTGTCCTGTTCTCATTCGGTGAAATAAAACTCAACTTATATTTACTGATTGTGTCATCTTCTAAGTTTGAAACACTGAACAAGGTCCTGTCTAAGCAATTACACAATGATCAACGGATGAACAAAGAATTTAAAACTAAGTGAACGAACCAGGATGTCAACGAACGGACAAGTATGTCAACAAACTAGGAACGAATGAAGTTTAATAAATGAAGTTTAACGAATCAAAACTTATCGGCGAACGAACCTAGAAAGTATGAATACTCAATGAACAAACCAAAACCAATGAACGTAACAACGAACAAAGATCAACGAACTGAAATGCACTAAAAAAACTAAAAATTGATCAACGAATTCGTTGTTCGTTGGTTTGCAGGTCAATGAACTGGACCCAATCACATAAATTTTTTCTAAAAATTGCCAAATTCGAATGAACAGAAATGTAGAAATGTGAAACTATGTGAAACAAGACATTTTCAATGGATCAGAACTCAGAAAACTCAATATATGGAAGAAAGAATGAGGAAATCACTTGAAAGTTCAAATTTTGACAAAATGACACCAATAATCAAGTAGATCAGACCAAATCCTCTGATACCATTTGTAAAAATATGTAATTACCAAAATGACAATTAACAGTGGTATCAGAGCTGTTGATTACCTCCAGCTCAAATTTTGTGGATCTAAGTGTTGGTTATGGACGTTAAACATATGTTTATGTGCAGATCAGTGAGTTTCTGATTGGTTTGAGAATAAACGAGTCTACATTTAACATATTTGCACCTAACACAAGTGAATTCATGAGAAAATTCAACTACATGAAGAATATGGATCGGATTTGGGTTAAACAGAATTCTGGTTTGTTGATCTGCAGTTCTAATGAACTGAAATCTTCATCCAATGAACCGGAATATTCATCAGGCGAACTGAAACCGGAAAGGAACGAACTGAAAATATCAATGAACGAACTGGTGGGTTCGTTGGCCTCCTGGTTCGTTGAGATCCTTGAGTTTGTTAAAAACCAGTTCGTTAAACTCTGGTTCGTTGACAATTATTATTTGTTGGGCTTCGTTCATTGAACCATTCTTTGATTAGGTTCTAATGAGATATACATAGTTACCTAGAATTACCCCTTGATTCAGTAAATCTACATTCCGATGAGCTTTACTAAAACGGGTGTATCTTGAGCTACGTGTAGAGTTACGGGTTCTATTACCTGTCAAAACCAAGCTCTCAACGAGATCTACACTTTCAATTTCCTAAAGACCATTGTTGTCCATTTTGAACCCAAAATCCATTGTTATGACCTTCGTTTTTGTTCCCTAAGATTTTGGGTTTTCCATAGGCTTTTTCATGATCGAGATGTCGACTTTTAGAAATATGATTTTGGGGTAATCATGGTTTTTGATGATGGGCATGGATTCAAAATTGGGTTGTGATTACTACGGACCGATGCTAAATATCTCACTTTTTGAGGGGGAGAATGGCCCCAGGGTTCAAAAGTGAATATTCAAGAAAGCAAGCATGTCAGGGATATTGATGGTGATTTTATGATGGAAATTTCAAGATCTATGTGAAAGTGGTTTTGCATTATGGTTTTTGTGCAAGCTGATGTGTTCAAAGTTTTCAATTATGGACTGGAACTTTTTGTCATATGCATAATACTTATTGAGTCGTGGGATCTCAAAGGAGGTTGCGACGTGATGTTCTTTGATCGAGTTCTACATTAGGATATAGTTAGCACTGAGGGGGAATGTCTATGATCGAATATATTGGATGTGTTGGTTTTCATGAAGATCTTGGTGCATTATTATTTATGAAGATGGATTCAAAGATTTACTTCCGTCAGAAATATGATATGTTTCTACCGATGCGGCTGAGTTTCGTCGGACATCTTTGATGCATAGCATCTTGTATAGAAATAAAATAAATAAATTCCCTCATTTAAATTCCTTTTAAATTTGAAAATATCAAATTTGGTGCTTAATCGTTTAATATTTGAATTATTGATTTTTGATTGGGTTTTCTACTAATATTTGAGAAATATATAATTTTCAAATTAAATTTGGATTTATAATTGAGTTTATTAGAAAGTGATATTTATTGGTGGGTTTATTTGTTGAATTTTAGGTGATTGGTGTGTTCGCGATGATTTTAGAAGAAAAATACAATTTACGGTAGTCGATTCGGAGCTCGGGCTTGAAAGTTATGAAAGAAAAAGCAAAAATTAATAATAACAATAGCAGCAGCTACCAACCCAGTTCAGTCTCTGGCCCAGCAGCGAAGACTCAGCAGCAAAACCAGCCCAAGCATTTAGCAGCCCAGAAGCTGCGGCCCAGTCCCAGCGAGTCTAGCAGTCCACAGCCTAACACAGAAAATTGATGGAAAATCATGGAGGCCGCGGGGATCGAACCCGTGACCTCCTGGTTAGCGAGCAAGGGGTCCAGGCACTGGAAAAACAATGATATTGATTTATATCTGGTTCATATTTCTTTTATTACGTCCCTGTCGCGACCAGAAATACCAAGCTCACTACCTGAACGTGCAGCACCCATTTTTTTCCCTATAAATTTGCAGCAGCCATTATTTCTCGATAGGAGACCCCCATAAACCTCTAAAAACCCCCTAAAAACTCTCTCTACGATTTGGAATCATAAAGGGAAGATCAGGGCTCAAGATCAAGACTTTTGGAGAGGAAATTTGAAGATTTACACATTTTCGGTTTCCATTTTCTCTTCGAGGCTTGTTTCTCCTTCCTTTTCATCGTAAATCTCGTTATGAACATGTTAAAGATTGGATTTTTAGTTGTTTTGATGATCTTTAGTGGCTAGATCTCAGATTGTCACTTGGATTTGATGAATTTGAGCATGATTTGACTTTATTATTTGACTTTTCAATGTGATATGATGAAATAGTCTATTGATTCTGATTTAGACCTCTTGAATGATCATATATGCTTGATTAGCCTCCGTTAGATTCATATGATATGGGAAATTTGATATAGATTGAAGAACTTCAACTAGTTGTTTGATTTCTCATTGTTAAACTTTGACTTTTTTTTAGTTTTAGCTTAATGCATGATCCGATGACCATCTACATGATTATATGAGTATGATTTAGGGCTGATTTTGTTTATATTTGTGTTTAGATTGAGTTGACCGATTTATTAGCACATTAGGTGGTTGTTAGGCATTGTTTGACTAGTTAGAACACTTATGACCGTAAGGTTTTGACTTTTCAATTCGTGTTTAGCATTGCCTAAGTTCTTGGGGTATTAAATCAGAATTAGTCACGTTTAGAACCTACTTAGAGAGACCTTTCTAGTGTATTTATTTTCGTGTGTGTTTGGTTAGCTTTGACCAAAGCGATTAGGAAATTAGGCGGTTTCATCTAGTTTACTACCTGGACGTTTATTTGGGATTGCCTTAGTAATTAAGATGTGTCTGTAGTCTTATTGGCCTTGGTTATCATCATTTGGGGTAGTTATCACATTGATTAGTCAGACTTAAGGTGAGATTTAGGCTTAGAGGATTCTTATCCGGGTGACACTTATCTTATATTGTTATTCCGTTTTGTGTGCTGTGTTTGCTTACTAGGTGTTTCTATCAGTTCTCCGTCTGTTTTCATCATTAGCTCTAAATCTATTTTAGGTTAAATATTAGCAAAGTTCGTATATCGAGAGCCTGCTTTACGCGTCCTTGGATTGATACCCGATATTTATCGATACTATGCTGCATTCGATGAGTATATTTGCTCGAAGCGTGTAGTAGTCACTCGGGATTTATCATTTTAAAACTTGACTTGTTCTTTTAGACTACATCTTACGCATCAAGTTTTTGGCGCCGTTGTCGGGGACGCGCAGATTTCGAGAAAGTTCGGAGCTAGTAGTTTACCCATTTTATTTGCTTTCATTACTTGTTTATTTGCATGTTTCTAGTATGTTTGCTTATTTATGTGTTTGCTTTCGTGTCAGTTAGTTTATTAGCATAGTTTAGTTTCTTTTTGTTCTGTTTCTGTATGTTTGTTTCGTTTTGTTCGTCGGTTTATTTGCATTCGTCGGAGGAGGAGTCACTTTTCACCGTTGTCCGAGCCTGAGAGGGCTTTTCACAGACTTCGACGTTTGGAGGCATTACCAGTTCCATTTCCAATGGCGGTTCCGCCGAGACGCACGCTCGCCGACTACGCTCATCCCGACATCGCGGGGGCGCAACCCAGTGTCATACGCCCACCCGTGGAAGCTAACAACTTCCAGATCCAGCCTCAGACCATTTCCATTATCTTAAATTCTGTTCAGTTCGATGGATTTCCGAACGATGACCCGATGGCTCATATTTCTAAATTTTCTTGAGGTTTGCGACACGTTCAAACTCAATGGAGTCACATCAGAGGCTATTAAGTTGAGACTCTTCCCATCTCCCTTCGTGGCGCAGCGAAGGCGTGGCTTCAGTCCCTCCCGCCAGGTTCTATTACTACCTGGGATTCTTTGACTCAGAAATTCGTTTCCAAGTACTTTCCTCCGTCCAAAGCCGACATGTTCCAAAACAAGATTTATTCATTCATGCAGGAGGACACCGAGAGTGTGTATGAGGCATGGGAGAGGTTTAAGGAGTTGTTAAGGAAACGTCCGTCTCATGGCATCGAGTTGCATCAGCACGTGCAGATTTTCTATAGTGGCCTAAACGCCCTCACGCGACCGACAGTTGACAGTTCGGAAGGAGGATCTCTGAGCAGCAAAACGCCAGAGGAGGCGCATGATTTACTCAAGGAGCTTGCACTGAATGGCTACCAGTGGTCTACCACGCATACGAGTAGACAGCCCCAGACTAGAGGGGTTCATCAAGTAGATCCCGTTACTGCTCTCTCAGCGCAGGTCGAGGCGCTATCGCAGATGATGAAAGAGATGCAGACGAGTCAGAAATAGATGAGCCAGGCACAGGAGCCTCAGCAGCATGTGAAGTTTTGTCAGTTGTGTGCTGGACCTCATGATATTACCAGTTGTCCCATTGTTGGTAGCACCGAGCTACCTGAGCAGGTCGATTACATGGCTAGCTAGGCTCGCCCACTGTCCAACAAGTATAGATACAATCAGGCTTGGAGACCAAACCAGAATTCGGGGTGGAGGCAGGAGCCGAGCAGTTCGAACCCACCAGGGTTTCGGCCACGACCGCCACAGAGACAACATGGTTCTACAACCCTAACCCCGAGAGCACTAGACAGATCCCGATTCAGTCTGAGGATACGGGTATGAAGAATCTTACTGACATGATAGCTCAGATGATGCAGCAGAATCAGAAATCAGCCTTGGATATTCAGAAAGTTGCTCAGCAGAATGAATTATGTTTTCCTAAAAACGAGCAGGATATGTCCACTGTTGTGAAAGAAATGGGAAATATGGGCACTCATATGTAGAATCTTGAGAGATAGATGGGCCAGCTTGCTAAATCTATGTCAGAGCGTCAGTAGGGAGGTTTGCCAGGTAATACCGAGACAAATCCGCGCCAAACAGCAAAGGCGATTACCACTCGGAGTGGCAAGACCACTCAGGATCAAGTACCGCCAGCCACTGCTGAGCCGGTTACTGAGTAGAGAGATGTTGAGGTTGAGACTGATGTTCCTGGGCAGGTGCACCCTACTAGGCTACGCCCAGCAAGTACAGCACGCCCCAAGGAGCCCGCGAGAGTCTGCACACCTCCTGTTCCATATCCCGCGCGTTTGAGACAAGATAGAGCCGAGGAGAATTACAACAAATTTCTTGCTCTGTTTAAATAGCTTCACATAAATCTTCCGTTTGTCGAGGCATTAGCACAAATGCCTAAGTATGCCAGCTTCACATAAATCTTCCGTTTGTCGAGGCATTAGAAAATTTCTTCACATAAACTACCACAGAAGATGAAGGATCCCAGGAGTTTTACTATTCCGTGTTTGATTGGTAGTTTGTCTGTCAGCAATGCTCTTACTGATTTAGGTGCTAGTATAAACTTAATGCCATATTCTATTTTTGTAAGACTAGAACTAGGTGCCGACACCCACGCGCATGAGTATTCAGCTTGCTGACCATTCGGTTAAATATCCAAGGGGAATTATGGAGAACATGTTGGTTAAAGTATAGCTACAATCAGGCTTGGAGACCAAACCAGAATTCGGGGTGGAGGCAGGAGCCAAGCAGTTCGAACCCACCAGGGTTTCAGCCACGACCGCCACAGAGACAACAGGGTTTCTACAACCCTAACCCTAAGAGCACTAGACAGATCCCAATTTAGTCTGAGGATACGGTATAAAGAATCTTACTGACATGATAGCTCAGATGATGCAGCAGAATCAGAAATCAGCCTTGGATATTCAGAAAGTTGCTCATCAGAATGAATTGTCTTTTTCTAAAAATGAGCAAGATATGTCCACTGTTGTGAAAGAAATGGGAAACATGGGCACTCATATGCAGAATCTTGAGAGACAGATGGGCCAGCTTGTTAGGTTATATAACAAATTATCACTTTAAACACGAGTACCCAACGGAATTAATCCTATGAATTAATCTAACTAACCGGTTAAAGAACATGTACCTTTTTAGCTCGGCAAGAGAAGAACCTTTAGGATTTGAAATAAATCCCTCTATGATCGTACACACGACACACCGATGTACGTATGCTAGTACTCGATCACGAACTCCTCTTGTGAAGTGGGCTTGGTCGAACCACACAAGAAATCGAAACCCCTAGGGTTCTTTCTTGTTTGCCGAAAATTAGAGAGAAAGAGTGAGATTAGGGTTTGCACTTTTATCAGATAAATGCAGCAACTAAACCTTAAACCCAGAGAGTCTATTTATAGGTTTTACAAACTTGATAAACAAGTTAGGGATTGGGATGGGGACCATCCACGAATTCGGCCCTATGGCCTTATCCCAATCCTTCTCTCAATTGCAATCCAATTACAACTCTCTCTAATTACAACTAACACCCCTGTTAACAATTAACTGTCAGTTTTTAACGATTCCTCGTTAAATGTTCGTGATAAATATTAATTAACTAATTAATTAATACAAATACATTAGTGTCGAGACGTGTAACCCCGTAGGCTTAAATACTTTCCGGACATACTCTTATTAATACGTGATCATATCCCTACAACTCCCACTTGAGCTCGTAGTAATAAAGGTAATAACATTGGTTAGCGTCTAGCAACACGTCAATGCCCCCGGAAATATTTAAGTACAGCTTCTCAAAGTGTATTTAAATGGTATAGTCATTTACTATCCCTTTGTTACCGATACCGTTGTTAAATATGAATATGGATCAAGTCATTTCATACTTTAACGATTCTGTTTCTCATTCCACAACCAATTAAAGATTACCAAATTCAAATCGAGACACATCTGGATTTCATTTGGGCATGGCCATGTAAACATCTTAATTAGTCCCAATGAGGGGCCCAGTGGTATCTGCTTCAACCTTTAGGCTGAAGGAACAAATCCTCTTGACTACACGTGTCCAGTCACATACTTCACTACACTTACTGAAAATATCCCTTTTGTACTACCTTATTCAGGATAGTTAGAACTATATCAAGTAGGTGCAATCCATATATGCATGACCTGCTTGTATCTCAAGTCTAAGGATAAGTAAGGCAACCATTTACGAATTTCACTTAAGGACGACGATCCATAAAATGACAATTCGTTAGTGGGGTTGTCCGATATGCATCCTATGAATATCATGTGAGTTTGGTGGGACCATCCATTATATATTCCAAGAATATTACCAATCACTCAGATTTGTCTTAGTTTAACTATATTCCCATTTAGTTAATCGACAATGGACAATTTAGAATACCTGACAAGTACTCAAGGATTAAACATGCAAATATAGGACACAATTTACTATTAAATGAAATCAAACATATCAAGTACTTTATTTCATTATATAAATAGAAATTGTTTAACATCCCTTATCCAAATACCGAACATCAGACATACATGATTTAACTAGCTAATTTAAGTCCCATGCCCTCGGCATGCCTTTCAAGCTTCCGCCTCGACAAAGCTTTTGTGAAAGGATCAGCTAAGTTAATATTTGTGTGAACTTTGAGTAATCTAATTTCACCTAGTTCGATTTGCTCACGAACATAGTGATATCTCCTGGCATAGTGTCTGGCGCCCTTCTGAACTCCAGGTTCTTTGGCAATGATTAATGCACTATTCACAGTACATATCAATAGGCAAGTTGCTTGTAGGGATCACGTCAAGCCCACAAATAAACTTCCTTATCCAGACTGCCTCCATTGCAGCTTCCGAAGCAGCAATGTACTCAGACTCTGTTGCAGACATAGCAACTGTGGTTTGTTTCTTGCTTTTCCAATCCACAGCGCCTCCATTCAGAACGAAGACGTACCCAGACTGAGACTTCGTGTCATCTCTATCAGTCTGAAATCCAGCATCGCAGTATCCGGTCACTTTGAGCTCTTGATCTGGATTTCCCCCATATACCAAAAACAAATCTCTAGTAGCCCGTAGGTACTTGAGAATGGTCTTAACAGCAGTCCAGTGACTTTCACCTGGATTCTCTTGAAATCGGCTAACGATATTTTGTGCAAACGCTATATCAGGTCTAGTGCATCTTACCGCATACATTATAGAGCCTACAGCCGAAGCATAAGGAACTCTTTGCATACGCTTCACCTCATCAGGTGTAAAAGCACCTTGTTTGACCGATAGACCAAGTCCTTCCTGCATAGGTACTATACCACGCTTGGAATTCTCCATCTTGAATCGCTTCAAGATCTTATCAATATAAGCACTTTGACTTAGTCCAATCAACCGCTTAGTTATATCTCTATAGATCTTGATTCCAAGAATGAATGCTGCTTCTCCCAAGTCTTTCATGGAAAAACACTTTCCAAGATGGGATTTTACATCTTGCAACATTGGAATGTGTTTTCCTATAATCAATATGTCATCTACATATAAGACAAGGAAAGTAACATTACTCCCACTAGCTTTGCGATATACACATGGCTCATCGGGATTCTGAACGAAACCAAACTTTTGATTTCTTCATCAAACCGTTTATTCCAACTCCTCGATGCTTGCTTTAGTCCATAAATGGACCTTTGAAGCTTGCATACTTGGTTGGGATGTTTTGGATCAATGAACCCTTCAGGTTGATCCATATAGACTTCTTCATCCAAGTAACCATTTAAGAAGGCAATCTTAACATCCATTTGCCATATCTCAAAGTCATAGTACGCTGCTATGGTTAAGAGAATCCTAATAGCTCTTATGTCAGCAACTGGTGAAAATGTCTCATCATAGTCAACGCCAAAACGTTGAGTATAACCTTTCGCCACGAGACGAGCTTTATAGGTGTGTACATTTCCATCCATGTCGGTCTTCTTCTTGAAGATCCATTTACTCCCAACGGTCTTCGCGTTAGGAGGAAGATCAACCAAGTTCCAAACTTGATTATCTTTCATGGATTTCATTTCCACGTTCGCAGCTTCAAGCCATTTGTCAGATTCCGGATCTGATAATGCATCTTTGAAGTTCGGAGGCTCATTGAGATCTCCTGATACGTTATCCTTGGATTCGACTAGACCAATCCATCTATCCGGATTACGTACGACCCTTTCGGATCTACGAAGTGGAATCGCAACATCATTGACTTGAGGTTCATCACTTTGAACATTCCCCCCCCCCAAGTTGATGATTGCTAGTTGTTTCAAAAGGTGACACATCTTCTAGTAGTTCTACAATTCTCCCACTGTTCTCTTGAGCTATAAAATTCCTTTCAAAGAATTCAGCATATCGAGCAACACGAACAGTATTTTCGGAAGGATGGTAAAAGTAGTAATCCATTGTTTCCTTTGGGTATCCTAAGAAGATGAACTTAGTTGTCCTGGGTTGTAGTTTAACAGGCGTATCACGCTTCACAAGTGCCTCACATCCCCAGACTCTTAAGTAAGACAACACAGGGACTTCTCCATGCCACAATTGATGCGGTGTCTTTTCAACCTTCTTGGTTGGAACCATATTTAGAACGCGTACAGCGGTTTCTAGAGCAAAATCCCAAAATGATATTGGGAGAGTTGTAAGGTTCATCATCAACCTTACCATTTCTAGTAAGGTTCGATTCCTCCTCTCAGAGACTCCATTATGCTGAGGAGTGTAAGGAGGAGTAAGCTGTTGGACAATTCCACACGCTTTAAGATAATCCTTAAACTCTTGGCTTAAGTATTCTCCACCACGATCCGATCGAAGGATCTTGATGGTCTTTCCGAGTTGATTTTCTACTTCGTTCTTGAACTCTTTGAATGTTTCAAACAGTTCATGTTTATGTTTAAGCAAGTAAACATAACCATAACGGCTGAAATCATCCGTGAAAGTCACGAAGTAGCTAGCACCTTTTCTTGACACATGCCTAAATGGGCCACAAACATCAGTATGAATGAGTCCAAGTAGGTCTTTAGCCCTTTGCGGCTTGTTCGGAAAGGGTTTTCTTGTCATCTTTCCTGAGATACAGGAAATGCATTTTTCAAATGATTCATCATTTGATTGTAAGATCCCTTCACGTTGAAGTCTTTCAATGCGGTTTTTGCCAACATGGGCAAGACGACAGTGCCAAAGATAGGTAGAGTCCAAACTAGTTTTGGCTCGTTTGCTAATATTGTACATTAAATTATTTGAAACACAACCACGCATATCAATTTCATAGATGCCATCACAAGGAATAGCATCAAAATAATGAACATTATTTTTAGAAACTGAAATACCGATATTATTAAATGCATTAATAAATCCTTGGTTTTTCAACAAAGAAACTGAAATAACACCTCTAGTAATAGAAGGTGCATAATGACAATTGTCTAATACAATGAATAACCCAGAAGGCAGAATTAAATGATATTCTCCTATAGCTTCTACAGCTGCTGGTAAACCATTTCCCACGTACAACTGCAAACCCCCAGGCTTCAGTTTCCTCCTCTTTCTAAGACCCTGTAACGAATTACAGATGTGAGTTCCATAGCCGGTGTCATACACCCATGAATCACACTTAGAAAAGGAAAATAATTCAATTGTGAAGATACCTGAAGTACTAGCCCCGCTAGTATTCTTTCTCTTCTTCATCAACTCAGCTAGATAGGTAGGACAGTTCCTCTTCCAGTGTCCAACTTCACCACAATGGTGACAGATCTGGTCTTTAGCCGGATGATCTTTTGCGGCCGGAGGGGTTTGCTTGGTTTTAGGAACAAACGCAACTGCCTTGCCTTTTCCTTTACCATCATTCTTGCCCTTCGCCTTTTGCGGTCGTTTAGCCTTTTGGATCTTTCCCCCTTGATCATAAGAACTTGGGGTGTTTCAGTGGCCTTCTTAGGAATCGTTTTTTCATACTCGGCAAGCATAGCATGAAGCTCAGGTATAGTCTTAGTCATACTATGCATGTTGTAGTTGCGCACAAAACCCTCAAAATCCTTCGTAAGAGATTTGAGGATCATGCCAACTGCCACAGCATGATTATACCCATAATTGAGCGATTCTAATTTGTCAAAGTAGCTCTTCATCTTGAGCACATGACTACTGACCGATTTACCAGTTTCAAGCTTCAAGTCGTGGAGTTCCACAACTAGGTCGAACAATTCAACACCAGCTTGTTTTTCATACATATTCTTTAGCTCTTTGATCATATCACAAGGTGTATGAAATTCGTATTGCTTCTGAAGAGCGGGAGTCATACTCGAGATCATCATGCAAGCAACCTCATCGTATCTGCTATACTCTGCATTGTAGAACGCTTTCTCTTGATCAGAAGCATTAGCAGCTAGCTCGGTCGGCCAATGATTTTCAAGGACATCGGTCCTCTGTTCAACTCTAAGGACAATCCTCATTTGACGGTACCAGTCATTGAAGTTAGATCCATTCAGCTTTTCTCTTTCAAACATTTGACGAAAAGCATGACCAACATTGTTTTGAGGAGGGTTTGTTGCCATCTACAAAACAGATTAAGTTCAAAAATCAGTATTTTCGATAATCTTATCCTTAATAAATTAAATTACCCAATGTTTAAACACTTTAAACAATTAAGTTTATTAAGGCTAGGATCCAATTGACATGCCATCATTTCATCAGTTGATCTGCTAGAAATGATGCACTCAAAAGGTAAGTGACGATCAATAATTGTACTCCACGTACAATTCCTAGATTTTATGGGACCTACAAATAATACTTGTGAATCTTGCACCAAGTAATTTGTAGTCATGTTTCATCCCATCTTTTGCCACGGGCCAAGGGTCTCACTGCTTAGCTCGCTTTAAGTCGTCCAACTAAGAACTCACAAATTGTCCACCATTGTGTACCAATGAGTGGGAATTTGCCATGTAAATGCCATTTTACCATTGTGTACCAATGAGTAAGATGACACCCACAAGTATCCTTTCCAAGGTGGATGGAAAAGACTTAAGTTTGGTTTGGGTCAAAACAATTTTGATGTGTGATCAAAATGTTATGTGTAAAGATTCATGCACATCTTCATCACATAATGTGTTTATAAAATTCTTAGTTTGTCTTTCAAGTCAAAGAGCTCGGTAGCTCCAGTTTGCAACACACAAAGAAGCGTAGGGGTGAGGTTTGCACTTTTGCAATTAAAAACCTACCCACTTTAGGGAAGCATGGAGACCCGACTTATACCTCTCTTAGAGTGTGTTCAAATGGGTGAGCCGGTGTTTCTTTTGAGTTTTAGGACACAAATTTTATTTTATAAACAAAATCATATTTCAATAGATAATTAAGCAAATTTCTATTTTCATGAAACAAATTTGCAATAAAACCTTTTATTATGTCACAATTATCACAAATAATCACATAATCTTAGGATTTCTAATTATCTAACATAATTTTAATTTTAATCCTCTTTGATCTAAGTAATAACCACGAACGATTTGCATGAAACATCATGGTTTTTACTTCTTTTTAACATTTAAAACAAAGGTACAACATGTTGATTATCAAATAACAAAAACTTGGGTTCTTAATTTTAGATCACAAAATCAAATTTTTAGACCTAAAATTAGGGTTTCCGATTCGGCTAGAGGTTTTCGATCCGTTATATAGTTTTTGATCGAAATCAGGGTTTTCGATCGAGAACATCACTTTTCGATTAGGGTTTACGATCGAAACATGTGTTTTCGATCGAAACTAGGGTTTCCTATCGAAAAACAAGGGTTTCCGATCAGGACTAGGGTTTCCGATCGGAAAACAAGGGTTTCTGATCGGGAGTAGGGTTTCCGATCGGAAAATAAGGGTTTCCGATCGGGAGTAGCCTGCGGGTCGAAAAGTGGTTTTCGATCGGGTCGAAAAGTGGTTTTCTATCGAATTTTAGAGTTTTTTCGTTTTTACCAATTTGCGAAACCTTTTCCAATTGTAAAACACGATTTTTAATTGGATCGAAAAGCTAGAATCTGATTTGTTTACCCCCCTTCCAAGTTTTTATCCCCGGTAATTAATTAAAATCATAGGTGACTCTGATACCACTGTTAGGTTATATAACAAATTATCACTTTAAACACGAGTACGCAGCGGAATTAATCCTATGAATTAATCTAACTAACCGGTTAAAGAACATGTACCTTTTTAGCTTGGCAAGAGAAGAACCTTTAGGATTTGAAATAAATCCCTCTACGATCGTACACACGACACACCGATGTACGTATGCTAGTACTCGATCACGAACTCCTCTTGTGAAGTGGGCTTGGTCGAACCACACAAGAAATCGAAATCCCTAGGGTTCTTTCTTGTTTGCCGAAAATTAGAGAGAAAGAGAGAGATTAGGGTTTGCACTTTTATCTAGTATAAATGCAACAACTAAACCTTAAACCCAGAGAGTCTATTTATAGGTTTTACAAACTTGATAAACAAGTTAGGGATTTGGATAGGGACCATCCACGAATTCGGCCCTAAGGCCTTATCCCAATCCTTCTCTCAATTGCAATCCAATTACAACTCTCTATAATTACAACTAACACCCATGTTAACAATTAACTGACAATTTTTAACGATTCCTCGTTAAATGTTCGTGATAAATATTAATTAACTAATTAATTAATACAAATACATTAGTGTCGAGACATGTAACCCCGTAGGCTTAAATACTTTCCGGACATACTCTTATTAATACGTGACATATCCCTACACAGCTTGCCAAATCTATGTCAGAGCGCTAGCAGGGAGGTTTGCCAGGTAATACCGAGACAAATCCGCGCCAAACAGCAAAGGCGATTACCACTCGGAGTGGCAAGACCACTCAGGATCCAGTACCGCCAGCCACTGCTGAGCCGGTTACTGAGGAGAGAGATGTTGAGGTTGAGACTGATGTTCCTGGCAGGTGCACCCTACTAGGCTACGCCCAGCAAGTACAACACGCCCCAAGGAGCCAGCGCGTTTGAGACAGGATAGAGCCGAGGAGAATTACAGCAAATTTCTTGCTCTGTTTAAATAGCTTCACATAAATCTTCCGTTTGTCGAGGCATTAGCACAAATGCCTAAGTATGCCAGCTTCACATAAATCTTCCGTTTGTCGAGGCATTAGCAAATTTCTTCACATAAACTACCATAGAAGATGAAGGATCCCGTGAGTTTTACTATTCCGTGTTTGATTGGTAGTTTGTCTGTCAGCAATGCTCTTGCTGATTTAGATGCTAGTATAAACTTAATGCCATATTCTGTTTTTGCAAGACTAGAACTAGGTGCCGACACCCACGCGCATTAGCATTCAGCTTGCTGACCGTTCGGTCAAGTATCCGAGGGGAATTATGGAGAATATGTTGGTTAAAGTGGATAAATTTGTGTTCCCTGTCGACTTTGTGATCCTCGATATGGATGAGGACGAGCACGTGCCTCTTATCTTAGGTCGCCCGTTTTTAGCTACCGCACGCGCTTTGGTTGATGTTTTCAGCGGTACGCATACATTACGCGTCGAGGACGAGACGGTGACCTTTGACATTCGTGATTCGATGAGACTTCCTCAGGGTCAGGATAATACCCTCTACTTTGTTGACACCATTACGCCACACGTGAGTGATCAGTTCGAGGAAATTTGTGATTCAGGTGTTTCGGATACGCAGCTTTGGGGTAGAGTTGACCTGCAGCTTGGTATGTATGCTGCTGCTGCATGTGAGGTGACTAGTGAGGAGACTAGTGTATTAGACACGAGCCCGGAGGTGTTTGAGTTTATTGACACCATGAGGGCCAAATCTAGACCGTCTGTTGAGTATCCACCGACATTAGAGCTTAAGGAGTTACCATCTCACTTAGAGTATGCGTTTTTAGAGACGAATTCATGTGATCATTTCATCAGATTTGACGGTTGATGAGAAATCTAGGTTGTTAGATGTGCTGCGAGAGCACAAACAGGCTATTGCATGGAAAATTATGGATATTAAGGGGATTAGCCCTTCTTTTTGCACACATAAGATTCTGATGGAGGATGAGTTTAAGCCTGTTGTGCAGAGGCAGAGACGACTGAACCCGAACATGCAGGATGTGTTGAAGAAAGAGGTTTTGATGGTTTTAGATGCTTGATTAATTTATCCTATCTATAAGTCATCATGGGTTAGTCCGGTTCAGGTTGTGCCCAAGAAAGGGGGCATGACAGTTGTATTGAATGAGTGGAACGAGATGATTCCTATGCGCACGGTTACGGGGTGGAGAGTTTGCATAGATTATCGCAAACTCAACGATGCTCCGAGGAAAGATCATTTTCCCCTACCGTTAATTGATCAGATGTTGGAGCGTTTAGCCGGTCACAGTTATTATTGTTTCCTTGACGGCTTTTCAGGTTATTTCCAGATCCCCATTGCAACGGAGGATCAGAAGAAAACCACATTTACATGTCCCTATGGCACATTCCCGTACCGACGCATGCCGTTCGGATTATGTAATGCTCCAACGACATTTCAGCGCTGTATGGTCGCGATTTTTCATGATATGATCGAGGACTCCATGGAGGTTTTCATGGATGATTTTTCTGTTTTCGGGAGTTCCTTTGATCAGTGTTTGATGAGCTTATCGCGGATGTTAGCTCAATGCGAGGAGACGAACCTGGTGCTTAATTGGGAGAAGTGTCATTTCATGGTTTGTGAGGGTATTGTGCTTGGGCATAAGATTTCACATGCAGGGCTTGAGGTTGATCGAGCCAAAGTTGATACTATTTCTAGGCTTCCGCCTCCTACTTCTGTTAGAGCGATAAGGAGTTTCTTAGGCCACGCGGGATATTACCGCCAATTCATACGCGATTTTTCAAAAATCACCAGGCCGATGACACGGCTCCTAGAGAAAGATGCTCCATTTGTGTTTTCTGAGGAGTTATTAACAGCGTTCAACTTGATTAAAGACAAGTTGGTGAACTCCCCGATTATGGTTGCACCCGATTGGTCGTAACCGTTTGAGTTGATGTGTGATGCGAGCGATTTTGGAGTTGGGGCAGTCTTGGGACAGAGGAGGGACAAACACTTCCATCCGATTTACTATGCGAGTCGAACTCTTAATGATGCACAAGATAATTATACTACTACCGAGAAAGAGTTGCTTGCTGTTGTGTTTGCCTTTGACAAATTCATATCGCATCTTGTCCTGTCTAAGACCATTGTGTATACGGATCATTTGGCTATTAAGTATCTGTTCAGTAAACAGGATGGTAAGCCGAGACTCATTCGATGGATCCTGCTATTACAGGAATTTGATATTGAGATCCGTTAGAAAAAGGGAGCCGAGAATGTGGCGGCCAATCACCTCTCGCGTTTGGAGAACGCGGATGATGAGAAACTCGAGGGGATGCCCATAAATGACTATTTCCCCCATGAGTTACTCGATTATGTACGCGCGAGATATGACGATGTGAGTCCATGGTTTGCAGATTTTGCGAACTACTTGTCGAGTGGGATTATGAAGAAAGGGTACGGGTTTCAGAAGAAGAAGAAGTTCTTTTCTGACTTGAAACATTACATTTGGGAGGATCCTTATCTTTATAGGATCGGTGCTGATTCGGTGATTCGGAGATGCGTGCATGGGCGTGAGGCACAACAGATTTTGAGACATTGTCACGAGGGTCCGACTGGTGGACACTACGCAACCCTCTTTACCACGAAGAAGGTGTTTGAGTCGGGATTTTACTGGCCGACTATTTTCAGGGATGCGTTTGAGATGATCAACAAATGTGACAATTGTCAGCGCGCAGGTAATTTGTCGTGGAGAGATGAGATGCCCCAATCTAAGATTCAGGTTTGCAAGATTTTCGATATTTGGGGTATCGACTTCATGGGGCGTTTCCGCCATCTCGCGGGAACAAGTACATTCTGGTTACAGTTGATTATGTTTCCAAGTAGGTCGAGGCACAAGCCCTCCCCAATAATGATGCCAGATTTGTTGTCAGGTTCCTTCGTAAGTTGTTCGCGAGGTTTGGAGTGCCAAAGGCACTAATTAGCGATCATGGCAACCACTTTTGCAACACGCAGATGGAGAAGGCGTTGCAGCGTTACGGGGTTACACATAGACTTGCTGCACCATATCATCCCCAGACGAGTGGATAGCTTGAGGTCACGAATCGCGGGATTAAGCGGATTTTGGAGAAAACGATTGGTAAGAACCGTAAGGATTGGTCAGAGAAACTGAATGACGAATTGTGGGCCTTCCGCACTACACGGTTTAGGTTGATTTTATGGAAAGGCGTGTCATTTACCAGTTGAGGTCGAGCATCGCGCGTGTTGGGCCATGAAGGCCGTGAATCTAGATCTGGATGAGGCGACTAGAGGACGGTTCTTTCAGTTGCATGAGTTAGAGGAGTTGCACGATCATGCGTACGAGAGTTCGGGTTTGTACAAAGAGAGGACAAGGAGGATTCATGATAGTCACATCAAGAAGAAAGACTTCAAACCGGTAGATCGAGTGCTTATCTTTAATTCGAGGTTGAAATTGTTCCCGGGTAAGTTGAAGTTTAGGTGGTCCAGTCCCCATGTGATTAAACAGGTTTTTCCTTATGGGACGGTTGAGATTGAGGGAGTTGACGGTACCTCATTCAAGGTTAATGGACATAGGTTGAAGCATTACTTGTCAGGTCCGGTTAACGCGAGCGAGGAGGTTGTTATGTTGTTAGCCGTTCCGCCGCCCTGATCGCGAGGTCGAGTCTGGCTGAAAACCCGTAAATAAATTCAACGCTTCTGAGAGGCAACCTGAGTAGTTGGTTGTTTAGTTTGCTTATTTAATGTTTTGTTTGATCTTTTTAGTAGTTTGCTAGTCTTGTAGGTAGTTTATTTACAATTAGTTGCATTTTATTTTTCTTGTTTCGTTTTATGTTTTGTTTCAAGTGTTGTAGGTTCTCATGGAAGCATGCCATGATTAGACATTGCATTGACTTATCAACTATGGCTATGCTTCGCGGGTTTGTAGGTAACGCACAATTGCGGGTCGTCGGATACTCAATCTCCATTTCCACGGTCCGCAAATGTGCTTTTATGATTTGGTTGTGATTTTGGGGATACGAGACCGTCACTTCATAAATGACAATCAACGGTCCGTATCAGGGTTTATCGGGCATGTGACTTTTAGTCAAAGCACACCGTTCACTTCATAAATGACAAACAAACGGTTTGTTTTGATCAATTGTTACTTTTCTAGGCCGGGTAGGTATATTGATGATGGTTGCTTAGCGATTTGGTTGCAAAATGTTGTTTTGGCATAACAGGTCTACTGATGCACACATTGTGAATCGTCTGGTACTCAATCTCCATTCCGGGCGATTTGCATCTTTGTGTTGTAGGCTCTGTTGACTTTTGGTTAACTGTTAGCCGTTTACTTCATAATTGACAACAAATGGCCTGCATTGAATCAATTGTCCAAAAACTCAATTTTTTTTCAAATATCTTTCAAAATTGCCATATTTTGCAACCCGACTGCTTTTGTTGTCATATGGGTTTGTTTTCTTTCAGATTCACCATGGGACCACCAACTGCCTTGATTAACTGGTTTTGTGATTATCCGAGTTGTATTTTTCATTTTGCATTCATTTGTTGACACACAACTCGAGATATTTGTGCTTTACTGATTTATATTTGTGATTGATATGATTTAGTGTGTTTGGATGATAGTTTGTATTGGCGAGACGGTTCTGGCATGTTCGTCGAGATCTGTTTCATGATGCATACTTTGATTATGGAGGATTTTTGGCATTTGTGGATTCAGCTCTGGCACCTGTTCAGTCAAGAGCTGGTTTCGATTCATTTTTCAACATCCAGACACTGGCACATGACAGTGATAGGGGAGTATTTCAGTTCCCTCTCCCCTTTATTTTGTTTTGTTTAGCGTACATTAGGGACAATGTACGAATTGAGTGTGGGGATGGGGGTAAATTAAACTGAGATTGCTTAAAATTATGAAAAAATTTTAAATTTTCCTACCGTATCCCCCTGTTTTGAGTTGAAATTGAGATTTTTGCCCATCTTTTTGCACATGGAAGTGGGCCCGTTGATGTAATTCGTGACGTTTTGCTCGCCTATGTATACGATGCTTGTCTCTAGTCAAAACCTTTTCTTCGAGTTTCTTGAAAAAGTATTTCCAAGCAAGTGTTTTTTTAAATAAAATCAAAAAATGGAATGCTTTACTTAGTGAAACTATCAGATGGGGGATTGATAGCTTGCATCATATCGGTAGCCTTTATCCATCCGTATCCGTGAGTTATTTGAGCTTAAATTGCATTATATGTTACATTATTTACTCACTTTCGTTTCGTTGAGTGTTTTGCCTTCATGTGCTTTCCATAGGCTTTTTCATGATCGAGATGTCGAATTTTAGAAATATGATTTTGGGGTAATCATGGTTTTTGACGATGGGTATGGATTCAAAATTGGGTTTTGATTACTACGGACCGATTCATGAAGAATTATTTTCCACGACATGAAGAAAATTAAAATTTGAAATCAAGAAATGAAACTTAAAGATATTGCTGGGTACCGAATCTATTAAGATATTGGATGAATTGTTCACTTTTGGTGGGCAGATGATAAAGTGAATATCTAAGATCTTGAAAGTTCGCGGATGTGCTTAATTTGTCAAATGAGTACTTATGTCGCTTTTGAGATAGACAATGATCTCCGGGTTTAAGGTGAAAATATCGATGCTAAATATCTCACTTTTTGAGGGGGAGAATGGCCCCAGGGTTCAAAAGTGAATATTCAAGCAAGCAAGCATGTCAGGGATATTGATGGTGATTTTATGATGGAAATTTCAAGATCTATGTGAAAGTGGTTTTGCATTTCGGTTTTTGTGCAAGCTGATGTGTTCAAAGTTTTCAATTATGGACTGGAACTTTTTGTCATATGCATAATACTTATTGAGTCGTGGGATCTCAAAGGAAGTTGTGACGTGAGGTTCTTTGATCGAGTTCTACATTAGGATGTTGGGAATCGAGATACCGAGCCAACAAGATTTGGATAGATGTGTTTAATACTCAACGGCCACTTACTATCTACCGTCCCGACAACACGGTGAAGAACATGACAACTCAAGACACAAGACTCAACTAAAGAAGATGGCTCTAGTGAATATTATTTATTGTTTAAATATTGTCACTAGTTGGTAGTTTTACTATTATGCCCTTAGTGAGTTTTGTAGTATATATAATAAGTCTTTCTCATGTGAATGACTTGATGATGCATGAGTGCTTGAGAGAGAGTTAGTCATGGTTCCTTGAAGCTTGTCAAGGGTTCTTGAACTTACCTAGTAAGCTCAAGAAACCCGGGAATGCGTGGGGTAGGTAATGTAATCATTCGGTTATTGTTAAACATTTGGTTATCTTTTGTTATCTATCTTTCATGTTGTTTATCGTTGATCTATCTTGCTATTCATATCCATGTCTCTACTAGCTTTGTTCTTCATCATCATCACATCTCAAACACCATAAACTCTATATCTCGGTGTTATTTGTTTTCTCAAAAACGAGTAACACAAAGACTCGATCCGCTTCCGCAACCAAGGTAAAGGTAGCATTATTTAGGTATTTGCCCACCACCTCGGTTTTATCAATTGGTATCAGAGCCATGGTCGAGATAATGCAACTTAACCGTTGATTTCTCAACTTTGTGTTCAAATGCTTGTTTTTGTAAACAAATGGAGATGTTAAACTTTTTAGAAAGATTTTGAAATCCCCTCCATGTCTTTCAAAGTTTTCGTGAAAAAGATCCCTGAATTTTTCTTATTTAGAATAGTCAAGATCTATTTATTCATATTTATTATTCTTGAGTCGTCGAAAGTAATTATATTGAGTGTTTGTGTTTTTGCCAGTAAACACAATTAGATTTATTTGATATTCCATTGCTATCAAAATCTAGCCTCAAAAATGATTCATAAAAAATTTCTGCATATTTTACGTATGCAAATTCCTAAATCATATTCATGGTCAACTTTATTTTTGTAGATCTCAAGAAAAATCTTGAAAAGTGTGAATATTCTATTTACATCACACTTTGTCTGTTTGTGTGTAGAAATCAATTTGCTTTTTAGCTTTTTGAGTTTACTTTATCTAGAGTTCCACAAACCAAGTGTACTTTTTACCAAAATCATCCTATTATCCGTTTCCTTTTTCTATCACAAGCAACCTACATGTCACATTCACATGTTTCAAGTCAACCATAGTACTCTCTCTCTCTCTTGAAAATTAGAAGAACCAAAATATACACAAAATATTAAGTGAGTTACAGGTTATATGAAGATGATGAACTCAGAAAAACGAACACGAGACTGCAGCTCGAGCACGTTTGTTACCCATTTTCTGTTCAGTTCAAGAATAAAGACAAAGGTTCCTAAAGTGATAAGTCGGTGAAGGACGCGATCACGGTTCTGTCCGGTAGCGACGAATCTGTTTTCAGACGGAACAGTCCCCTCACAGATTCAACCGGAAACCACCACCGTTCAACGGAACAATGATCTGTCAAGTTCAAGCAGAGAAGTCAAGCTCAACCGGAGAATGGAACTTCAACCGGAATTTCATGTTCAACCGGAAAACAGGTTTCAACCGGAAAAATTTCAAACTCAACTGGAAAATGGAGATTTGCCAACTTCAACCGGAAGATTTGTGTTCAACCGGATTTCGAACCTTCAACCGGAAACAGAATCTCAACCGGAAATTCAAAGTTCAACCGGATCTGTGGTTTCAACCGGAAAAAGAGATCTGAACCGGAACTTCAGCCGGATACCGAAGTTCAACCGGAAGTTCGAGAATTAACCGGAATTTAAAGCTTCAACCGGTACACTGAGTTCAACCGGAACTCTTGAAGAACTTCGACAGAGCATGTTTTTGGTATGGTTTAGCAAAAGTGGTTTATCTTCGTGCAAAGCATTGGTTTGGTATTCGGCCAAGTATTTCAAGATGGTTGAACTATGGATTCATTTCTCGAGTTTTTCATAAATCCTTTATATTGTTTACTTTCAACAATATTGGTAACTTGAGTTATGACTTAGTCCTCAAGTATAGTGCCATTGTGTTGAAGTTTGTAAACACCCTATGCATTTACAGCCTATGGTTTGGGGCTAGAAGAATGTTTATTGTAGGGGGAGCTTCATAAAGGAGAATTGAAGAACAAAAGACTTGAAACTACATGAAGATTTTCTTGAAGACAAGTTGCAAGAATACAAAGAATCAATGTCACAAGTGTTGAGTATACCATCTACCAAATAGGGGGAGATTGTTGGGAATCGAGATACCGAGCCAACAAGATTTGGATAGATGTGTTTAATACTCAACGGCCACTTACTATCTACCGTCCCGACAACACGGTGAAGAACATGACAACTCAAGACACAAGACTCAACTAAATAGTTAGCGCTGAGGAGGAATGTCTATGATCGAATATATTGGATGTGTTGGTTTTCATGAAGATCTCGGTGCATTATTATTTATGAAGATGGATTCAAAGATTTACTTTCGTCAGAAATATGATATGTTTCTACCGATGCAGCTGAGTTTCGTCGGACATCTTTGATGCATAGCATCTTGTATATAAATAAAATAAATAAATTCCCTCATTTAAATGCCTTTTAAATTTGAAAATATCAAATTTGGTGCCTAATCGTTTAATATTTGAATTATTGATTTTTGGTTGGTGTGTTCGCGATGATTTTAGAAGAAAAATACAATTTACGGTAGTCGATTCGGAGCTCGGGCGTGAAAGTTATGAAAGAAAAAGCAAAAATTAATAATAACAATAGCAGCAGTTACCAGCCCAGTTCAGTCTCTGGCCCAGCTGCGAAACCAGCCCAAGAATTTAGAAGCCCAGAAGCTGGGGCCCAGTCCCTGCGAGTCCAGCAGTCCACAGCCCAGTGCAGAAAAAAGATGGAAAATTATGGAGGCCGTGGGGATCAAACCCGTGACCTCCTGGTTAGCGAGCAAGGGGTCCAGCCACTGGAAAAACACTGATATTGATTTAAATCTGGTTTATATTTCTTTTATTACGTCCCTGTCGCGACCAGAAATACCCAGCTCACAACCTGAACGTGCAGCACCCATTTTTTTTCCCTATAAATTTGTAGCAGCCATCATTTCTCGATAGGAGACCCCAATAAACCTCTAATAAAACCCTAAAAACTCTCTCTAAGATCTGGAATCATAAAGGGAAGATCAAGGCTCAAGATCAAGACTTTTGGAGAGGAAATTTAAAGATTTACACATTTTCGGTTTCCATTTTCTCTTGGAGGCTTGTTTCTCCTTCCTATTCTTTGTAAATCTCAGATTATGAACATGTTAAAGATTGGATTTTTATCTGGTTTGATGATCTTTAGTGGCTAGATCTCATATTGTCACTTGGATTTGATGAATTTGAGCATGATTTGACTTTATTATTTGACTTTTCAATGTGATATGATGAAATAGCCTATTGATTCTGATTTAGACTTCTTGAATGATCATATATGCTTGATTAGCCTCCGTTAGATTCATATGATATGGGAAATTTGATATAGATTGAAGTGTCACACCCCCAAAAAATCCCACGCGCGACAACGCGCTGCAGGGAGCGTGACAAACCAGGATCGATGTCCATTAGTTACACCAAACGACCAATAATTAATAAAAGGTTGTATATTTTATTAAAATATAAATACAGAGTTTTACAAATGCGGAAACGTAATGTGCTGGAAGTATTTATTGTAAAAACACAGCCACCCAAGGTGACGTGGCTTGTTCAACGACAATAAAAGGGTTTCGAAGTCTCATGCATGCGTACTCGTGATACTCGAACATCTGCAACCTGAGAATAACATGCTAAAAAGTGTCAACACAAAGGTTGGTGAGTTCACAGGTTTATCAGTTCAAAAACAGTTCCAGTTTAATGTAAATCGACTGTTTAACAACAGTCCCAGTTCAGAGTAAATCAACTGTTCATCGACAGTTCAAGTTTAAGTTTAAGATTGATTGTTCAACAACAATCTAGTTGAGTTTAAGATTGACTATTCAACAATAGTCAAGTTGAGTTTAAGATTAACTATTCAACAATAGTCAAGTAGTAAGAGCATAATCACTAATATATATCAAATAGCTAGCTAGGCTATATACATGAAACTTCGCACGTTGATGGTCACCGAAGCTAACAGTTGTTTACAGTTTGCGCAGTTTGCCTTGTTGTGTTTAGGACGAATATAACACCCGTTCGATATCCAATCGTGTCAGCGCGACTGACCCGGGTGGGGTTTGTTAGACCCAGTAGTACTACATTATATTTCCCGCTATCGTCATTAATACTAACGGTACCATAGGAAGGACTTTGTTGTATAGTGTGCTACAAGTACTTCAAGTGATATATAAAAGTCTAATTATCTCAGTTGTGTAAATCATGCATGTTAATCTCCCCCAAAAGGATTAAAACAGTAAAATGGGGCCGTGAAACTCACCTTAGGTTGCTCAGCAAAGTTTCCAGACAAACAGTTAATTTAAGTAGCAAGAACGAGTCTTGTGCAAGCAATCAATCACCTAACGAGCATACGAGTATAAGTGGGTGTTCTAAACTATTAAATCTAACGTAAACGATAAAAACAAGGAATCGTGAAGTCCGGAATAAGTCAAGGATGGCACGTGTGCCAAATCCGAGCGATTATCGAAATAACGCGAGAAAATCCAATATATATCTTTAATATATATTTTCTAAGTAAATACATATATATCATATATATATATTTAAATAAATGTTCAAGTGACGTTAATATTAAAGTTTCAACAAGTTATATATATATATATATATATATATATACATAAATATGTTAAATCCAATGATTTAAATATTTATTTTGAAAAGAAACAACAATTTATGGTGAAACATAATCCAAAACCGAGTATTTCGTGTTTCTAATCAAAACAACGCTTTTTAGTAGTTTCCTAAAAACATTTAATGTTTACACAAAATATTATTTTGTTTCAATCCAACGTCTTGTATATGTATATATATAATAGTTTACACGATGAATATATATATATATATATATATATATATATATATATTTCTCCTTTTTAGATAAATTCAAAGTTTTATATAATATATATATATATATATATATATATATATTTAAATGCCAAGTTAGACATGTTTGCAATCCAAAATATGATTCCACGAGGTTTAGATGTCTTAAATATATTTTTACGGGTTTTAGATATGATAGGAACCAATTTTGATACAAAATTTAGCCACCGGATGCTCAAAACAATGCAAAAATAATAAAAATAAAAACTGTGGAGGTCACTGGGTTCGAACCCGTGACCTCCTGGATCAACAGTCGTGCCCTTACCATCCGGCCAGCGGCCTAGTTTGTTAACATCTCAGTCGGAAACGCTTTTATACACAAACTGTGCACAGAGAATCAATTACAGGAAAATAAGGGTAAAAAAATGGTGAGGGCCGGATTCGAACCCGCACCCCTCACGAATCGAATCCGCGACCGAACCAGTAGGCCAGATTGGCATCTGGTAATCTACTCGACTTTTATATTATTTAACATATATCCGACGCTTGTCATCTTCTTCAACATAGAACTCCGGTGATCGGAACCCTAGCACCGGTCACCGGAAAATCGCGAAACACAAATAAAACGTTTTAAAACATGCGACTAACATCAAGGAAGGTTTACCTTTCGTCGGGGGTGGATTACGAGTTGATTTCGAAGCCGAACACGAACCCGAATCTTAGCCGCGAACACCGAGCCCCGTCACGACATCGAATTCCGATTACTCCTGGTTGCCCAGTGACGTATACCAATTACAAAGAGTGTTGAATGGTGGTGATTTGGTAGGGGTTTTGGCCGGAATTCTGAGTTCACCGGAAAACCTTTAAAAACAAAGAAAACGGAGTTACGAGAGGAGTTTGGATGTTGTGAGTGGGGTTCGTTCACCATAAAACCAAATCATGATGGCCAAAATTGTAACGGATGTGCGATGATGATGATCGGTTAGAACCGATTGTCGACCCTCCTTCAATTCCCGTAAATGTCATTCAATTTGACAATTGCATATTGACACGTTTAGTCCCTCACAAATTTTCTATTGAGAGTTAAGTTTTGGTAATTACCGAATGGCCCCTCCATATTTAGTAAAAGAGAATCGTGTTTGAGAAATGACAACATAACCCCTCACAGTTTTACAAAACCTAGCGGCTCTAACGGAGGTTAACGAAGGAACAAGTAAACAACGAATATACGAGGAGCGTCAAAATATATAAATCGTCTAACGTTTATAAGAATTATAAATCTTATTTTACTAAAATAAATCATGGAATATAATTCCACCATTATATATTTTAAATTCACATAAAATCATAACCTAGACATTTAAAGCTCATAACTTATATTTAAGTCACATATAACTCTATTATTAATAGTTTGTAATTAAAATCCTTTAATTACACAAATATATAAGTATAGTTTAATCATATATATTTTTAATTCCACATAAAATCATAGAATAGTAAACGTTTAATCTTCCGCGCATGCTCGTAGTGGTTGATCACACAAAACCCTAATTGCTAAAGTCAACGCAGATAAGCACATAAATATTCACACACAACATTTAATACGTTTTACGTTCAGTTAATGTCAGAGAATGACCTGAAAAGTCGGATTGTCACAGTATCCCCTTGTTGAAGAATTTTCGTCCTCGAAAATTGTGTAATGCGGTAAAAGTTAATGAGCTAGACACAAAGAAAAGAAAAAAAAAATTCTCAGTTGTCACATCATCCCCTTGTTGAAGAATTTTCGTCCGCGAAAATTAACCGGTACCTGAACTAGACGAAGGCTGATCCTTGAATAGTCTGGGATATTTCTTCATCATCTGATCTTCACGTTTCCAGGTGAATTCAGGACCATGTCTCGAGTTCCAACGAACCTTAACGATTGGAATTTTGCTACGCTTTAATTGTATAACTTCCCGGTCCATAATTTCCACCGGTTCTTCAATAAATCGAAGTTGTTCGTCCACATGCAACTCTTCCAGTGGAGTGATTAATGTCTCATCTGCTAAACATTTCTTTAAATTTGGCACATGGAAAACGTTATGGACCCCACTTAACAATCTCGAATGGTCCAATGTATCTTGGGTTTAACTTACCACGTTTACCAAAACGTACTACACCCTTCCAGGGTGAGACTTTTAACAAGACCTTGTCTCCTTCCTCAAATTCCAAAGGTCTTCTCCGTTTATCGGCATAACTTTTCTGTCTATCTCGTGCGGCTGCCATACGATTACGAATTTGCACGATCTTTTCTGTTGTCTCGAGTACCAACTCAGGACCTGTGAGTTGACTGTCACCAACTTCCGCCCAACAGAGAGGTGATCTACACTTTCGCCCGTAAAGTGCTTCAAACGGAGCTACACCGATACTGGTGTGATAACTGTTGTTATAGGAAAATTCCACTAAGGGTAAGTGTTTATCCCAACTTTCACCAAAATCAATCGCACATGCCCGCAGCATGTCTTCAAGGGTTTGAATGGTCCGTTCACTTTGACCATCGGTCTGTGGATGATACGCAGTACTCATGTCCAAACGCGATCCCAATGCTTCGTGTAGAGATTCCCAACATTTGGACGTAAATCGAGCGTCTCGATCTGATATAATAGAAACTGGTACTCCATGTCGCGAGACGATCTCTTTAAGATAAAGTTTGCCTAATGTCTCGGAGGTATCAGTTTCCTTGATCGGTAGAAAATGTGCCGACTTAGTTAAGCGATCAACAATTACCCAAATTGTATCACATTTGCTTGCTGTACGTGGTAGCTTTGTGATAAGTCCATAGCAATTCCCTCCCATTTCCACTCGGGAACTTTTGGTTGTTGAAGTAACCCTGCCGGTTTTTGGTATTCCGCCTTAACCTTGGAACAAGTCAAGCACTTGCTTACGTAAGTGGCAATGTCAGCTTTCATCTTAGCCACCAGTAAATCAGTTTCAAATCTTGGTACATCTTATCCGAGCCTGGATGAATAGAGTAACGAGACTTATAGGCTTCATCCATAATCAATTCCCTCAAGTTTCCATACACAGGAATCCATATTCGGTTCGCACAATACCGGATACCATCGGATCTAACTTCCAATAACTTATCCATACCCCGCAAGGATTCTAATTCAATACTTTCATCTTTGAGTGCTTCGAGTTGTGCATTCCGGATCTGATCAGGTAATCATGTATGAATAGTAAGTTGCAATGCACGAACTCTTCAAGGCTTGGGGTTATCCTTCCGACTTAAGGCATCGGCTACTACATTAGCTTTGCCTGGATGGTACCTAATTGCGCAATCGTAGTCATTAAGAAGTTCCACCCAATGACGTTGTCTCATGTTCAATTCCTTTTGAGCAAAGATATGCTCGAGACTTTTGTGATCAGTGTAGATAGTACACTTTGTACCGTAAAGATAATGTCTCCAAATTTTCAATGTGAAAATGACTGCTCCCAACTCCAAATCATGAGTTGTATAATTTTGCTCGTGAATCTTTAACTGACGAGAGGCATAAGCTATGACTTTCTCCCTTTGCATCAGCACGCAACCTAATCCTTGCTTCGATGCATCACAATACACCACGAAATCATCACTACCCTCTGGTAGGGATAATATTGGCGCGCTACAAAGTTTCTGCTTTAGTAGCTGAAAAGCGGCGTCATGCTTTTCATTCCAGTTATACGCCGTTCCTTTATGCGTTAGCGCCGTAAGAGGTTGGGCTATCTTTGAAAATCCCTCAATAAATCGTCTATAATAACCTGCCAAACCAAGAAATTGGTGAATTTCCGTTGGTGTCTTAGGCGCAGGCCAATTCTTAATTGCCTCAACTTTGATTGGATCAACGTGAATCCCCTGATCATTAACAATATGACCAAGAAATTGCACCTCACGCATCCAGAAATCACACTTTGAAAATTTTGCATACAATTGCTCCTTCTTGAGTAACTCTAAGATCAGCCGAAGATGTTGTTCGTGCTCCTCCTTAGACTTAGAATATATCAGAATATCATCAATGAATATGATGACGAATTTATCAAGATATGGCTTGCAAACGCGATTCATCAGGTCCATGAAAATCGCTGGTGCGTTGGTTAATCCAAATGGCATTACCATGAACTCAAAATAAGCATAACGAGTTCTAAACGCTATCTTCGAAACATCCTCCCCGCGGACTCTCAGTTGGTGATAGCCTGATCTTAAATCGATTTTGGAATAGTAGCTAGATCCTTGTAGTTGATCAAACAAATCATCGATTCAGGGCAAGGGATAACGATTCTTGACAGTCACTTTGTTGAGTTCTCTGTAATCGATGCACATTCGAAAGGTTCCCTCTTTCTTCTTAACAACCAACACTGGAGCTCCCCAGGGTGATGAGCTGGGCCTAATAAATCCCTTTTCAAGCAGTTCTTGAAGTTAAGTATATAGCTCTTGTAACTCATTTGGTGCTAAACGATATGGTGCACGAGCAATAGGTGCTGCTCCAGGAGCAAGATCAATCTGAAATTCGACTTCTCGATGAGGCGGTAGACCTGGTAGATCTTCCGGAAAGACTTCAGGAAAGTCCTTCACGATCTGGATATCTTCAATTCTCTTCTCTTCATTTGTTTTCTCTGAAATGTTCGCGAGAACAGCAAAATGTCCTTTACGCAAACACTTCTGTGCCTTGAGATAAGATATCACACCCATAACAGTACCACACTTTTCTCCTTGAACTAAGAGCAATTCTCCACTAGGCAACGGTATCCGAACGATTTTCTCATGACAAACGATTTCAGCCCGATTCTTGGATAGCCAATCCATTCCCACAATAACGTCAAAACTTCCCAAGGTGATAGGCAAGAGATCTATTTCTAACTTTTGGCCAGCCAATTCCAACTTACAGTCTTTAACTACATGGGTGGACTCAACAAGTTTACCATTAGCAAGTTCAACCACGTATTTAGCATCTAAAGGAGTCATGTTGGCATTTATCATATTGCTAAATTTAGTAGATATGAAGCTTCTATCGGCACCAGTGTCAAACAAGACTAGAGCATAATATCCGTTAAGAGAAAACTTACAAGTAACGACATTTGGATATGCTCTGGCGTCTCCTCAGCCTATGAAAAAAAAAACTCTACCCCTGGCACCATTCCCACCGTTGTTCCCATTGTTGTTGTTATTATTGCCACTACGATTTCCAGTGTTGGTGTCATTGTTGTTATAGTTGTTGTTGTTTCCACCGTTGAGCTGAGGACAATTCCTCTTTATGTGGCCTTCCTTACCACAATTAAAACAACCTTTGGGGGCTTCAGCATCCTGAACTTGTTTCCCATTGTTCTTAACCCTGCAGGTTTTGGACTGATGACCCTTCTTTCCACAATTTGCACACACATAAGAGTCACACGCACCATAGTGATGGAAACCACACTTGTTACAACGTGGGGAATTTCCCATGTAAGATGATCCTCCTTGGCCGCCTCGGCCTTGATTGTTTTGCTTCTGGTTGTTTGAGGAGAAATTCCTAGAATTATCAAACTTGCGATTCTGGTTTTGGTGGTTCTGTTGATTGGAAGACTTGTTTCCAGACTGATTCCCAGAATTATCGAATTCGTTTATCACGTTGTCTAGGTATCCGTCCGGTGAATGCATGTCCAAGTTATCTCACGATCGTAGAGTTCTAGGGATTGATACGGTCGATAAGATCATAACAATCTAGTTGAGTTTAAGATTGACTATTCAACAATAGTCAAGTTGAGGTTTAAGATTAACTATTCAACAATAGTCAAGTAGTAAGAGCATAATCACTAATATATATCAAATAGCTAGCTAGGCTATATACATGAAACTTCGCACGTTGATGGTCACCGAAGCTAACAGTTGTTTACAGTTTGCGCAGTTTGCCTTGTTGTGTTTAGGACGAATATAACACCCGTTCGATATCCAATCGTGTCAGCGCGACTGACCCGGGTGGGGTTTGTCAGACCCAGTAGTACTACATTATATTTCCCGCTATCGTCATTAATACTAACGGTACCATAGGAAGGACTTTGTTGTATAGTGTGCTACAAGTACTTCAAGTGATATATAAAAGTCTAATTATCTCAGTTGTGTAAATCATGCATGTTAATCTCCCCCAAAAGGATTAAAACAGTAAAATGGGGCCGTGAAACTCACCTTAGGTTGCTCAGCAAAGTTTCCAGACAAACAGTTAATTTAAGTAAAAAGAACGAGTCTTGTGCAAGCAATCAATCACCTAACGAGCATACGAGTATAAGTGGGTGTTCTAAACTATTAAATCTAACGTAAACGATAAAAACAAGGAATCGTGAAGTCCGGAATAAGTCAAGGATGGCACGTGTGCCAAATCCGAGCGATTATCGAAATAACGCGAGAAAATCCAATATATATCTTTAATATATATTTTCTAAGTAAATACATATATATCATATATATATATTTAAATAAATGTTCAAGTGACGTTAATATTAAAGTTTCAACAAGTTATATATATATATATATACATAAATATGTTAAATCTAATGATTTAAATATTTATTTTGAAAAGAAACAACAATTTATGGTGAAACATAATCCAAAACCGAGTATTTCGTGTTTCTAATCAAAACAACGCTTTTTAGTAGTTTCCTAAAAACATTTAATGTTTACACAAAATATTATTTTGTTTCAATCCAACGTCTTGTATATGTATATATATAATAGTTTACACGATGAATATATATATATATATATATTTCTCCTTTTTAGATAAATTCAAAGTTTTTTATATATATATATATATATATATATATATATATATTTAAATGCCAAGTTAGACATGTTTGCAATCCAAAATATGATTCCACGAGGTTTAGATGTCTTAAATATATTTTTACGGGTTTTAGATATGATAGGAACCAATTTTGATACAAAATTTAGCCACCGGATGCTCAAAACAATGCAAAAATATAAAAATAAAAACTGTGGAGGTCACTGGGTTCGAACCCGTGACCTCCTGGATCAACAGTCGTGCCCTTACCATCCGGCCAGCGGCCCAGTTTGTTAACATCTCAGTCGGAAACGCTTTTATACACAAACTGTGCCCAGAGAATCAATTACAGGAAAATAAGGGTAAAAAACTGGTGAGGGCCGGATTCGAACCCGCACCCCTCACGAATCGAATCCGCGACCGAACCAGTAGGCCAGATTGGCATCTGGTAATCTACTCGACTTTTATATTATTTAACATATATCCGACGCTTGTCATCTTCTTCAACATAGAACTCCGGTGATCGGAACCCTAGCTCCGGTCACCGGAAAATCGCGAAACACAAATAAAATGTTTTAAAACGTGCGACTAACATCAAGGAAGGTTTACCTTTCGTCGGGGGTGGATTACGAGTTGATTTCGAAGCCGAACACGAACCCGAATCTTAGCCGCGAACACCGAGCCCCGTCACGACATCGAATTCCGATTACTCCTGGTTGCCCAGTGACGTATACCGATTACAAAGGGTGTTGAATGGTGGTGATTTGGTAGGGGTTTTGGCCGGAATTCTGAGTTCACCGGAAAACCTTTAAAAACAAAGAAAACGGAGTTACGAGAGGAGTTTGGATGTTGTGAGTGGGGTTCGTTCACCATAAAACCAAATCATGATGGCCAAAATTGTAACGGATGTGCGATGATGATGATCGGTTAGAACCGATTGTCGACCCTCCTTCAATTCCCGTAAATGTCATTCAATTTGACAATTGCATATTGACACGTTTAGTCCCTCACAAATTATCTATTGAGAGTTAAGTTTTGGTAATTACCGAATGCCCCTCCATATTTAGTAAAAGAGAATCGTGTTTGAGAAATGACAACATAACCCCTCACAGTTTTACAAAACCTAACGGCTCTAACGGAGGTTAACGAAGGAACAAGTAAACAACGAATATACGAGGAGCGTCAAAATATATAAATCGTCTAACGTTTATAAGAATTATAAATCTTATTTTACTAAAATAAATCATGGAATATAATTCCACCATTATATATTTTAAATTCACATAAAATCATAACCTAGACATTTAAAGCTCATAACTTATATTTAAGTCACATATAACTCTATTATTAATAGTTTGTAATTAAAATCCTTTAATTACACAAATATATAAGTATAGTTTAATCATATATATTTTTAATTCCACATAAAATCATAGAATAGTAAACGTTTAATCTTCCGCGCATGCTCGTAGTGGTTGATCACACAAAACCCTAATTGCTAAAGTCAACGCAGATAAGCACATAAATATTCACACACAACATTTAATACGTTTTACGTTCAGTTAATGTCAGAGAATGACCTGAAAAGTCGGATTGTCACATGAAGAACTTCAACTAGTTGTTTGATTTCTCATTGTTAAACTTTGACTTTTTTTTTAGTTTTAGCTTAATGCATGATCCGATGACCATCTAAATGATTATATGAGAATGATTTGGGGCTGATTTTGTTTATATTTGTGTTTAAATTGAGTTGACCGATTCATTTAGCACATTAGGTGGTTGTTAGGCATTGTTTGACTAGTTAGAACACTTATGACCGTAAGGTTTTGACTTTTCAATTCGTGTTTAGCATTGCCTAAGTTCTTAGGTATTAAATCAGAATTAGTCATGTTTAGAACCTACTTAGAGAGACCTTTCTAGTGTAGTTCTTTTCGTGTGTGTTTGGTTAGCTTTGACCGAATCGACTAGGCAATTAGGCGGTTTCATCTAGTCTACTACCTGGACGTTTATTTGGGATTGCCTTAGTAATTAAGATGTGTCTATAGTCTTATTTGCCTTGCTTATCATCATTTGGGGTAGTTATCACATTGATTAGTCAGACTTAAGGTGAGATTCAGGCTCAGAGGATTCTTATCCGGGTGGCACTTTTCTTATATTGTTATTCCGTTTTGTGTGCTGTGTTTGCTTACTAGGTGTTTCTATCAGTTCTTTGTCTGTTTTCATCATTAGCTCTAAATCTATTTTAGGTTAAATATTAGCAAAGTTTGTACATCGAGAGCCTCCTTTACCCGTCCTTGGATTGATACCCGATATTTACCAATACTATGATGCATTCGATGAGTATACTTGCTCAGAGCGTGTAGTAGTCACTCGGGATTTATCATTATAAAACTTGACTTGTTCTTTTAGACTACATCTTACGCATCAATCTTCTAAAAGTACATGGAAGACTGACAAATTGAACCTTTATCATTTTCCAGTTGGTTGAAGACTAGTTCTTACCATGGATAGATATTCTTTATCTGAGGGTGAGCTTTATTGGTTGTGGTCAGAAGATGACGAAAGGGTCCTGCATACCCGAAGTTCAGTCGCACGGGGAATTTGCTGAAAACTTTCATATCATGAAGCAGCAAATTGACAGATGGATTGCAAAGTGTTAAGATCAGCATTCGACAATAACGTCTAAGGGGGGATCTGTTAGAACAAGTTCCTAGTGTGGTCGTTACTGTTTGAATAGACTCTTAGAGTTTAAGCGTTACTAGCAAAGATGCTATGTTCGTAGAGTCAATGAACTGACCAACGAACTGCTCAACAAACAGATCAATGAACTGCCAACAAACTGCAGGTCATTGGATGTGCAGTTCTTTGGGTCAATGGCCTATAAATAGATCCTAGTTCATTGGATAGCATAAGTTTGTCATTTTGTTGAGTCTAAATGCTTTGAAACCACTTGTCAAAAGTGATCGGATCGTCTACTAGCGATGCATCAAGATCTAGACATCGAATTGCATGAACTCACCTGGTAAACACAATTACAGACTCCGGACAGATTAAGCTCTCAACTAAGACTTCCTCACACACAACTCTCAAAAACTATGTGTTTCAAGAACACAAGAAACTATATATACTAAGCTACTGACCAACGAACCTGAACATCCAACCTAACTGTGGTTCGTTTCTTGTTTGTTGATGGTTGGATGGAAAGTCTATGTTACAAAATTCAACAGACTAATCTAACATCTAGACCCAACATTAGACACATAATCTATGAGCTAACAAGTGTTGAGTGCCTATAAAATGTAAATAAATGAGAAACAAGGTACAACCAGTGAAGGGTCTTCAACCAACTCAACTGCTTTGGTAACCACCGAATACCGACCAAGCGGACTGTGACAACCAGCAACATCCCAATTTAGGGGTGTCCTAAATTAACCAAATTGCTGGTTAGTTGACGAGATTAGGTGGAAATTAGGTATTTATTTTGTTAAGTCTCAATTTAGAACCACGTAATATTTAGAAACCGTAATTTATAATGTTTCGATAAATTTGGTAGAAAATGCGATATTTCGTTCCAAATCCTAAAGTTGATTACGATTTTAATTATTGTGGAATATTAATAACTATTACACTTATATATATGTTTGGAGACATATTTATGTTCATTATGATATTGGTATGATATTATAAAGAGTTATGAGAAAAGTGGTGAAGTTTGGGATCAAAATGCTCTAAGACCAAACTTGAGGGACTAAAACTATCATTTTTGAAATTTACCCTTAAGAAAAATATGGAACACGTATTTAGGGCTGGAAAATTCGTGGGAAGCATCCCGTAAACCTTAGTACTCGAAATATTTTGATTTGGGGAGAAAAGCCATGATTTTGGTGATTGGAGGCATCAAACCTTGTAAAACTCATCTTGGATTAATGGGTAAGTAACTCTTTTGTGCTTCCATGCTAGGTGCAAATTTCTTGATGATGAAATTGAGGAATTGAGGCTGTGACTTTGTATTAGAAATGCTATACGATGATTAAATCATGTAAGGGAAGCTTGGTGTGACACCCACTCCCAGACTTGGCACCAGGAGGAGTCACGTGTCGGATTTACTCATGAACACAAGGTATGAACTGAGATATTAAGCAGCGGAAAATTTAAAACTTTTATTTATATAAGCCAAGTACTACAGCAAGTGAGATATTGTAACTAACTACAACTAATTATAATAAAGAAATCTATAACTAAGCCAGCTTGCCAAAAATCCTTCCTTGATAGCTTTCCTGATTATCCTGTCCTTACGAGGTCTGTCCCTTTACATCTAAACGTCTCTGCAGAACCTAGCATACATTACGCTGGTGAGTTCTACCGTTTAGTTCAAAACCGTTTAAGTGTTTACCTGTTTTTCACACAACACATATATATATTTCACATATAAAATCCTAACACATAATCACTATGATAATATATCCTATCATCTTAACCATAACCTTAGGTTTAACTTCTAGGTCACTATATTTAACCAACTATTTTGGTTCTCCATAAAGAGTCCGCCCACCACTGCACACTTCGTCCCATCTCGGAGAATAGTTATTACAATGACCCAATGCAGCTCCGTCCGTACACGGTTCCCTAAGCCACCACTATGGGGAAGTAACGTCTCTTCATTCTTCATCTCCTTCGAAAGGTTCGCCCACCACTGCAATCGTCACCCTACCATGTCGTAAGATAGCTTTTGCGATGTCCAACTGCCGCTCCGTCCGTACACGGTTCCCTAAGCCACCACTATGGTGAAGCAGCGACCCTTCGTCTTCTATAGCAACACATGCTCTAACTCTAATAAGTCATATTAGCAACTCATGCTTTAACTCTATAGGTTCTAGTAGCAACTAATGCTTTACCCCTATTAGGTTATTTTCTCATCTTAATGACTTAGTCACTGATCATGTACACTACCTACCCCTAGTTAAATGACCAGATGCTTTAGGTTTGTTATTAAACAGTGATAAAACATTCATATACTGCAACAAATGGACATCCCCCAATTTACCATTAGTGTATGTATACAGGATGTACCAACGGCGTATCCTCCACACTTCCAATATATCGGGTAGCTTATATTACTATGTATATATATAGGATGTACCAGCGGCGTATCCACCACATATTAATACAAGCAAATGCACCACTTGTTCTCATATAATCATACATATTCACTAAATGTTTACTAACAATTCTCTTATCACTTGGCTACCAAATTTCAAAGTAAGTATATACACATCACATTATAATCAACATAATTGCAAAACACGTATAAGAAATTTAGCAACAACTTCATCATATAACACGTATATATCAATTCACAATTATCTTGAATATTGTATCTATACAAGCCCGAAAACATTTAAAACATTTAAAAGTGGGCTTGTAGAAATTCACCTTAGCTCTTTATTCAGTTATTCAGACAGAATCTCAGTTATGGTCCACAATTAACCTAATCGCGTATTGGATCGCATTAATGCAAGATAATTATAAACAATACATATGTTTATTTATATCGTATTATCTTAATAATATTTTAAGGTTTATCTCTTTTAAGGCCAAAATGACCAAAATGCCCTTATAGGCATAATAACCTTTTTATTGATAATATGAAGACGCGCATTCTTTTAAGTAGACTCTCACCTCGGGATCGCTCAGTGAGGTATGTCAGGTCCCGGTTGGGATTTATGCGACACCCCCGCTTTGCCAGAAACCCTAGAGTACAGGCGCCTACCCTTCCGGTCCGCACAAACTTCTAATTATCCGATTAACTTAGTATCTTTAATATTTTATTATTTATCAAACTTAAACTCATATATACTTATATATATATATATATATATATATATATAGGGGAAGGATCCTGCGAAAACACCATTTTTTTGTGAGAACTGCGTAAACAAATCTTAAAACCTACATAACTTTTTCATACGTTAATATTTTTTTTAAAAATTTGCACCAAAAGTCTTAAAATTATATTATCTTTAATCCTATAAAAGTTTTAAAAAACTTAACGCTTTTTTATTTTTTTAAATATTTTTTTGTGTGGTGCACATGTGCATCACAAAAAAAACTCATACTTTTAGTATGAGTTAATATTTTTTTTTTCTTAGTCGCACCATATGTCATATATTTTCATCATTTTTTTGCGTTTTTATTGAATGATGCACATGTGCATCATACCAAAAAAAACGCTCATACATGTGATATAC
This sequence comes from Deinandra increscens subsp. villosa, assembly GCA_039602395.1. Classification (NCBI taxonomy): domain Eukaryota; kingdom Viridiplantae; phylum Streptophyta; class Magnoliopsida; order Asterales; family Asteraceae; genus Deinandra; species Deinandra increscens. Next base: position 35,594,511 of record JBCNJP010000006.1, read on the forward strand.
ATTAATATTTTGAAAAGAAATTGCACCCTAAATCTTATAGTTGTGTTATCTTTAGATTTAAAGAAATAAATAGCATTTTATAACTTTTTTTAATTATATGATGCACATGTACATCACACGGGAAAAAAAACGTTCAGTTTTTTTTTTTAAATATTTTGCTCCAGATTTAAAGATAACGTAATTCTAAGACTTTTGGCGCAAATTTCATGAAAAATCGTTAACGTATGAAAAAGTTACGTGAGTTTTAATATGTGTTTTCGCAGTTTTCACAAAAAGATGTGTTTTCGCAGGATCCTAACCCTATATATATATATATATATATATATATATATATATATATAAACATGTTATCATACCAAAAATCAAGTCCCCATACCTTCCGGATTATTTTAAATTAATTAACTATATTTCAAAACCCTAATTTCATGTATTTCTCGTTTTATTATCGAAACTCATTTTTATTTCAAACCAACTTAGTGTATTATCTACTATAACATTTTATAACATGCTTTAAAATATCAAAGCTTAATTCAATACCGGTTACTCAATTTGGGGCAGAACAACGTTACGAAAACCCTAATTTTGACCCGTTAACAAAACCTTTACTAAACCTTTTCTAATTGTGAAATAAACTTTGGGCTTTCTTAAAACACATTATTTTAGGACTATCTACAAAAATTCAGACCCTAATTCCCACCTGATCACCCAATTTTATCAAAATAAGCTCAAGAACCCTAATTTCTACACATTTTTAGAAATTATACTTAGAGATTGATTTATCCAAAACTGAAAGAGGTTATATTGGATCTTACCTAACGATGCTCAACTGCAGGATTTTAGCCTCTAGGACCTCACCGTTTATGCGTATTTGATCGATGAAGTTTAATCTAGGTTTAAGGGTTTTTGAGGACGAAATCAATGAATTCGTGCGTTAATCCGTCAAATTGATGGTCCAATTTATAGTATGTGATGCGTCCAGAAGTACCAAGACGTGTGGGGGTGACTAAGGGTTCGAATTCGACGCTTTTCATGGCCAAACTTGAGCTGCAAGTCCACTGTCGTGGCAAAAAACGAACCAGGTAGGGTTTCTGCGTTTTCTGGGTTCTAGGTGTATCACGCCAAAGGGAGGAGAGGGCTAGGCGATACCCGAGCCGTCCTCCTTCCGGCCAGATTTTGGTTTTTGGCATTTTTAGTCCTTTTACTTCTATTTTGTGCATTCTAGGCCCTTATACTTTTATAGTTTTATTATTTTATGTACCAAAATATTATGGGACATATTTATAATATTTTCTATGGTTTCTAAGGCTTGGAGTTCGTACGATAATATATATATATACTTATATATATATTTATTTATTATTTCTAAATTACGTTTTAGCCCCTCAAACTTTATAATACTTATCATTTCATGTTATGAATCATATTAGGGTATTTTTTTAATAACTTCTAAGTCTTTGGATACTTATAACGATATGTCCGAATATATACGTTTTATCAATACTTCACCACGTTATCTTTTAGATACATATTCACTACATATTTTTGTATTTGGATTATCATCTACTTTATTTCACATGTATTCAGGTATAAACACATATAACATGATATTTTAAACACGTATTCATATAACCACGTCTTTCTAATATATATATATATATATATATATATTTTTAATTACATATAGTCACGTATTTGCCGCTTTATGTAATTTTGGGATGTTACACTTGATGGTTTGTGAATGTGACATAAACATCAAGCTTTGGTGAAGTGACCCCTAGGTCACATAATTTAACCCATGAATGTGGGGTTTTGGAACCTATAATACTTATGATTGAGTATGTGTCTAAATACATTTGCAAATTAGTAATTGTTGAGTGTAAACTTGTAATTTAGTAAAATGTACATGATTTGCAAGTTATGGTATGCTAACCTAAGCAGTGTGGGTTGATTCAAACTTATCGTGAATATTGCACACAAGGTATTTGACAAAATGCCTTAATGAAGTAAATGACTACAATTTACTAGGGAGCATGAAGTATGAATTTGATATAGGTTGTGATTATCACGGTTGCACATTATGTAAATGCATCTAAAACTATGAATGGTAGAATGGCTCATTAACTTTGAATGTTGTATAAATCATTGAATCAGCCCATGAGGGTGTATGGTTAGAAAGGTATTTATGTATACTATAACTCGATTTAAGTATATGTAACTATCATAGAAAAATCCGGTGAAAGTGTACTTTTTAAAAACATGAAGTTAATATGGCTATTCTTAGTTTTAGCATTCGGTTTGGGAGCATTTTTAGCTTTTGTCATGTTAGTAGAAATTTAATATAAAATCATAGAAAAATCCGGTGAAAGTGTACTTTTTAAGCTTAGAAAGCTCTTTAAGTCACTACAATTTCTATTTGAACGTGAGAAGCTGAATAAAATTATCAGTGGTCAAAAGAGTTGATTTCAGCAGCAACGCAGTAAAATGATGCACAATAATTCTTTTTCTAAAAGCTTGTAAGATTGAACAAGTTGAATTGCTTATGTACTAGATTGTATATTGATGATTAATAATAAATTATAGAATATGGGAATGAACCTAACATGGGTGATAACTGAAAATGCGTGAGCATCGGATCATCTACTCAATCTAGCTATTCGGACATCGAAACGTAATTAACCTATTGTTTTATTGATCACAAATGAACAATTACAATCAGAGAACACTTAGAAACTGACACAGAGAAACACTCTCAGAAACACATACTTAAGAGAATCTCACACACTCAGAACTACTGATTACAATGACAAGCTCGCTATTTATACAGCCTGACCGATCTGTGTCTGAAACTCAGGTTCGGCCAGTCCGAACTCCAGGTTCGGACCAAGTTCGGCCAGTGAGACTTTGACATGATCTTGTACTTTGCTTGATACTTCACACGACGCACATATCAGGTATCAACAAACTCCCCCTCGTCGTGTGTAGTATCTCTTCAACATCATCAAATCTGTATCTTCAATCAAGCTCCCCCTCAAGTGTAGAATTCGTTCATCCAATGAAATGAATCTTCGAACAAACTCCTCCTCAACTCGATCGTAGCTTAATCTTGATACTTGATGACATTCAGTTTATCTCTGGTCTTTTATCAACAGTGTCAGAAGACTTGAAATTGTGAAATCATTTACTTTAGCAACCTACATCAATATTTATAAATCTTAGTGCAAAACGTCTCTTCGAGACTCCAAGATATGATGTTTTGAAAAATGAAATTGTATCACGTGTTGATCAGATCGAAAATGAAGCAGAAACAAAATATACTTGGCTTTTAGAAAATTTATATCAAAACAAACCTAAAATCTTTTGATTTTTCAAAGTTTATGCTAAAACACACCGAAAATCTTTTTGTGCTTTTCTTGAAATGAAATAAAATATGGCTATACAGAATCAGACACTATTTTTTGTATGAGAAAGATCACTATATGGGATCATATTGGTCATAACGCACTGAACTACACTTCAGTTTCAATTAATTGAAGCTCACAAGTCATGCTGATTGCTGGTATAATTTGTCAATCTTAAACTCAGGCAGTATCATACTCATAACATCTAGATATGTTAAAGTATTGATTAGATTGGCTTTGACCAGTGTACCCCACACTATGAGACATAATCAGAAACTTTCTGTTTTTCTTTCCTTTTTCTTTTTGTATGATAGCACTTGTGAAATTTCACAATGCATAATGAATTTCATGACATAATCAACTGTGTTCCATGCAAAAAGAAATAAGAACGTTAAATCGTCTACCTTAAGGTCGATCTTTCGATACGCAGATAAGGCCTCGGATTCAACAAAATAAGAAAGATAAAACAAGTTGAAGTTGTATAACTCAACAACAATCAGGTCGGTACTCCCGTACACGAGAGAAAGTCCGATGAGTTATACGAAACACCAAAGAAAATAAAGCAAAACGTTAAACGAACAACGTTTTGGTCGGTCTTGTGGACACGCAGAGAAAGTCCGATCGTTTGACAAAATAAAGAAAATCAAACAAGTTTAAAATCTTTGCAAAAAAAAAAACGCATGTATACACAGTGACTTCTCATTATTATTTTCACACTTATTTTTCTTTTTGTGTCATGAAATACGCATCAGGATGTTCTCCACTTGGTCAAGCATTAGTATTTAGTATTTATCACATCTGAATACTTTCTGATTTGCCGAGCCTACCAAGCACATCAAACAATGATCTTATGGCCCTTTCATCTACTCTATCCATGAGTTAGATACGTAAGCCAATGTACCATCATTTTCCAATGATCAATTTCTCATAATTTTATATATTGTGCATGTATTCACCTTCCTTCTTTATATATTTGGCATGTATACACCTTCTTCCCATAACATGTTTTTTCTTAATTTACTCCCCCTTACTTACAATTACCTTAGTAGGTAACCAAATGGATGGAGCATATGTAAGACCGGGTAATAATTTTTGAAGACCTCGAGGTAACATCTATGTTATGTTACATACTTTATTAATGACTCATAGATGCTAAATGATGTGAAATGCAAATTGACTAGAAAAGCGATTAACTTGCCTAATGGGACAAGTAGCGGAGTTAAGTATGTCTATGAAGTAAAAAAAGGGTCAAGGTCTAAATAATTGATGATGAATTTAAACATGGTTATATCATCACATCGTAGATGTGTAATATTGAATATTGTATGTAAACGTCACATGGATGCTAAATGGTTCATAGGAACCACTAGCATGATTTAAATTGTATTAGTTGTTAATGGGTTCATAAGAACCATACATGTATAAATGATAATTGTTAGCTAAATGGTTCATAGGAACCATGGCAAGATGAAACATGTTAATGGAATTGTAAATTATTCCTAGGAATCATAATCACGGTCAAATGTAATTTGTTAGCTAAATGGTTCATAGGAACGATGACAATGTGAAAATGGTCAATGGTTAATCCTAATTATTTAGCTTAATGGTTCATAGGAACCATGGCATGATGAAATGTGTTTATTGATTTGTAAAAGAATCATAGAAGTCATATTAACATGTCAAATAATGGATGTTAGCTAAATGGTTCATACGAGCCATGTTTAAATGAATTTGTGTCATTGCTTGGTAAATGGGTCATAGGTATCATGCTAATGGTCAAACAGGTTGAATGACTTAAAAAATCATATTAATGTGTCAGATAATAATGGTTAGCTAAATGGTGTATAGAATCCATGGCATTGTGAAAGGGGGTAAGTTAGGTTGCAAATGATTCATAGGAATCATAGAAAAATAATTAAATATTGATTGCTAACTAAATGGTTTATAGAAACCATGGCTACATGAAATTGTGAGATGATGTTGTAGATAATTCATAAGAATCGTAGATAATGTGTCAATGGTAATATGATTAGTCTTGGATTCATGTTAGTGTAAATACCCGATTTGTGAATATGCTAGGTTGTAGTATTACATGGTGACCCCAATTAATTGCTTATGTTGATAATGAAATGAAATAGGTCCTTAGACCTGTAGATTGGAAGTAAAGAAACGAATTCTAGTCCTATTACATGTAAATTGAGCTCATTACTCGATAGTGAAGTTTAACGGGTCAAACAGTTTGATATTTTCCCGGATATGTTAATCGGACTTAATTGCAAACTAATCCCAAAAGGGGTATGTTAAATGGTGACACAACATGTTTAGAAGTGTTTTAGGATTAAAAATTTGGCTAAGTATGAAAACTGGCTGAGCAAGGCTTGAACCCCGGAAATTTGGCTCCAAGCGTATCGCTTGGAGCAAAGTGTAAACCAGGAAATACGCCTAGTTTGCCTCACATGGCGCGAGACAACCCTCGCGATACGCGAGGGGTCAAAATATCCAATTCTTTGATTTCTTCCTTGATTATTTGATTTTACGTGTATTGTGGAAATAAACACTACTACAGTTGGTGTAAATTGCTGGTGAGATAGAGTTGCAGCCCAGATCATGTCAAGTTTTCCGAAGAACCGAACACTATCAAGATGGCGACTTGTAAGCATTAGTTAGATGCAATGCATCATATGGTCTCCTCTTTAGTTGGGAGGACCTATGTCATGTTTAGAAGTTAAACACCATGGACCGTAGTCTTTCGACCATGTGTGAACTGTCTTCCATTTGCTAAAATGAATTGATTAGTTTTCAAAGACTGTACATAGCAGGTGACGTATGTAAGGATTTCAATACCTACCAACTGGTCATGCCCAAATTTTAAAAAAAAAGTTCATTTCGCATGGCACAAATTATTCTTAGAAGAGCTGTTTTGAAAAGATGAGATAAAGCATTATGTATTTGGGCTATAATAAACAAAAAAAAAATTGGGACCAAAGTTTGGATGTTAGTAAACGTCATAAAGTGTTAAACTGTGATACGGGTGTTACACAACCACCTATTTTAATTAATCTCATGTGATTACATTTCCTAAAACACCCAGGTGTCAGGATATTGTGCCTCATCACTTTAAGCATAATCAACAGTCTGTTCACGTAGAAATTGGTTAATAAGGTGGGTACACAATGAAAGATCTTGAATGTATTGGTGCAGATGACCTTGAGGAGATGGATATCTTGACATAGTTAGCCATGGTTTCAGTCAGAGCTCAGAGGTTCTACAATAGAACTTGAAGGAACTATAAGGGAGAAAAGAAGGCTAAGTTTTGTCTTGATAAGAGAAAGGTGAAGTGTTATAACTGCAATCACTTGGGTCATTTTGCCAGAGAGTGCAAGAATCCTAGAAGAGACAATGGCAGTGGGGGAAGAGCATTTAGAAACAATCAAAACTAGGACCAGACATCTATTCTTCTCTAACGCCACCAAAGACTACTCCAAATAACTCAAGTAGAACTGCTATTGTTGCTAGTCAAACTAAATGTGATGATTTGGAGGATATAATGTAGGAATTTGAACCAGTCAACCATGCTTTCATGGAAAATGAAATCTCCTCTACAACCAAGGTAAACTTCATTTCTGATAAAGTTGTTTAGCATTTATGTGACATCCGAGAATTTCAAGGTTAACTTCCGTTAGAAAATTCCGTTAGTTACGTTATAAGTGTCAACTTAGTAACTAATGCTTAACTAGAACTAGGCCGAATACGTCCACGACCTTTGGTTGATCACCGAACCCGCCCATATGTGTTATGTGTTCATTTATTTATTGTCATCACGTGCAATGTGATTTGAACGCATTAATAGCATGACAAATTGTAAATTCTTGATTATGTGACAAATTGTATGATTTTGGTTGCCGGCAAAACTACCGAGCGAAACTACAGATTCGCCCGGTAGCTAGCCAAGCTGTTCAGATTACACGAGATCAGAGCTAGTTAAGCATTAGTTACTGTATTGTTTGATTCTGGTGCTGAAAGAAGTTTTATTTCCACTAAGTTTGCTAAGCTAATTAATGCTAAACCGATTGCCTTAGATGCTAAGTATGTGGTAGAGTTAGCAAACGGTAAACTTCATGATACAACTCAGATAGTTAAGGACTGTAAGTTAGAATTAGCTGGCCATACGTTAGGAATCGATCTTATGCCTTTCCCGATTGGTAGTTTTGATGTTATAGTAGGAATGGATTGGTTATCTGAAAACCGAGCTGAAATTTTATGTCAAGAAAAAGTGGTTCGTATTCCACTCAAGGACGGTGAAGTGTTAACAGTTCAAGGCGAGAAAGGTGGAACAGTAACCGGTATTATCTCTTTCTCAAAGCTCAAAAGTGCCTTCGTAAAGGTCACTTCGCGATCCTTGCAAACGTCACCGACACGACACTTCCCGAGCGCAGAATCGACGACTATCCGATAGTCCGTGACTTCCAAGATGTATTTCCTGAAGATCTGCCTGGTTTGCCTCCATTTCGACAAGTCGAGTTTGGAATCGATTTAGCTCCTGGAGCCGCTCCGATTGCACGCGCACCTTACCGTTTGGCAGTAAGTGAACTCAACGAACTCTCCTCACAACTTCAAGAGCTACTCGACAAAGGGTTTATTCGTCCAAGTTCGTCTCCATGGGGAGCACCGGTATTGTTTGTTAAGAAGAAAGATGGAACGTTCCGAATGTGTATTGACTACCGAGAGCTTAACAAGGTTACGATCAAGAATCGGTATCCACTTCCTCGAATCGACGATCTCTTCGACCAACTGCAAGGTTCGAGCTACTTTTCAAAGATTGATCTTCGGTCTGGATATCACCAGCTTCGTGTTCGCGATGAAGATATTTCCAAGACTGCTTTCAGAACTCGGTATGGTCATTACGAGTTTCTAGTTATGCCATTTGGGCTAACTAATGCACCGGCCGTATTTATGGATCTGATGAATCGAGTGTGCAAGCCGCACCTCGATAAGTTTGTGATAGTTTTCATTGATGATATTTTGATCTACTCCAAGACAAAGGAAGAACACGAGAATCATCTACGACTTATCTTGGAATTACTCCGCAAGGAACAGCTATACGCTAAGTTTTCAAAGTGCGATTTTTGGATTCGCGAAGTCCAGTTTCTTGGACACATTGTTGATCAGAATGGAATTCATGTCGACCCAGCTAAAGTGGAAGCTATCAAGAATTGGTCTACTCCTAGAGCGCCGACCGAAATCCGACAATTTTTGGGACTTGCCGGATATTACCGAAGATTTATTAAGGGTTTCTCGCAATTGGCTCAACCCTTAACAGCCTTAACGCACAAAGGAGTGCAATATAGATGGGGTGAAAAAGAAGAACGCGCGTTTCAAACTCTTAAGGACATGTTATGTTCAGCTCCGATTCTCACGTTACCCGATGGGGTTGACGACTTTGTGGTCTATTGCGATGCATCCATCCAAGGACTCGGTTGCGTGTTGATGCAACGGGACAAAGTAATTGCCTATGGGTCCAGGCAACTAAAGGACACTGAGAAGAATTATACAACGCATGATTTGGAATTAGGAGCCGTTGTTCATGCACTCAAGATTTGGAGACATTACCTCTACGGAACAAAGTGCACAATATTTACCGACCACAAAAGCTTACAACACATCTTTGATCAGAAGGATCTCAACATGCGACAACGAAGGTGGGTCGAGTTACTGAATGATTACGACTTAGCAATTAAGTATCATCCGGGAAAAGCCAACGTTGTGGCTGACGCCTTAAGTCGAAAAGAGTACGAAAAGCCTCGACGAGTACGAGCGCTGCAACTTACCATTCATACGGGATTGCCGGATCGGATCTGCGATGCCCAACAAGAAGCTTTAAAAGAAGAAAACTTTGCAGCCGAAGCACTGCGAGGAGTGGATGGTAACTCCGAAATTAAGTCCGACGGACTCAGGTATTACAATGACAGAATTTGGGTTCCTTTACTTGGAAATCTTCGTGAGCTCGTGATGGACGAGGCTCACAAGTCAAGGTATTCGGTGCACCCTGGATCGGACAAAATGTACCAAGATTTGAAGAACTTGTATTGGTGGCCGAATATGAAAGCCTGTAGGTCCGAAATCTCCCAAACACACGATATAATGATCTAACACGAGTGCGGAATCCTCGTGAGAGATTGATTCAAGAAAATAGTAGATGAAGAGATTGGATCTTAGAGAAAGATCGAATCTTGAATGGAAATCCGTCTACTATGAAGCAACCACGGCTGATCGTAAACACTTGAGAGCAAGAAGAAATCGTAAATTGTAAATAGGAAGCTTAGTCATAAACATAACCATGAGGTGGTATTTATACCACCTCATGTGATTACAAGGCCAATCATAAACACTAATCTAGCCCAATCATAAACAAGAAATCGGCCCACATGGCCTATTAACTAAACTAGATTAAGCCCAAAACAATTACAAACTAGCCCATTAACAAATGTTCATGCCTTAACTAAATCTAGCCCAACAATCTTCCCCTAGGCATGAATCATTTGACCTTTTTCTTCTACGGTAGCAGGAGATCGAATCGGAATGTATTCAGTGCGTTGTTCGACTACCATTTGTTTGCTACAATCCGCTCTGCAGTCCCATGAAAGATTCCCACCCTCACAGCATTCTCCATATCATTTTCATCACCAAGTATAGGCTGTGAGGCGAGCAACTTGATATCTCTTTCTCCGAATCTGAGCAAATCAACCGGATCATAAAAACGGAACTGTCGCATCCCCTTGCAAAGAACCACCACCTCATGAGTTGTTGGATCATAATACCAACAGTCAAAATTCTTGACTAAGGTTCCGTCTTGAATTTCATCCAACATGTTAATAACTCTGGTGCGCTTGGTAGGTGGCCTTCTTGCTTCTCCCATGGGCTCACCAGTAGCAGGGTCAGTACCAGTCTCAACCCACCTTACCTGCTTCAGCTCAAAATCAGTGAAATTGTTTTCCAGATGGCTCATCAAGTTGTTTCTAATAAGATCCCCATCGGAGCTGTTCCACCTGTTGATAAATGGAGCTCGAAGCAGACTCCTAATCTCGGGCTCAGTCCAGGAATGAAATTGCCCACGAGTTTTGTAGTATTCCACTGGACTGTAGCCTTCACGGATTACGGCAAACAGTTTCTTCTCTGAGTCATAGTGCCAGCAAAGGATGTTTTCACGACTCCCCCTCTTGTCTAATGAGCTCTCACCATGATCAAGGGTGTATTGCGTGGGGGCTAGTCCTAGAAAGAATTCACGGAACCAGTTGTCGTGTCCCTCAGGAGCTTTGGAGATGATTCTGCCACTTCGGGCGTAATCGGACATCTCTATGTTTTCATCTCCATCATCCTCAGCTGCTTCACTTGCACCTTGAGCTGAAGAGCTTTGACCCGAGGCACCTGAAGTGTTTCCTTCTACTGCACTTTTAAAGGCATTGAACCTTTTCTTCAGGTCCATCAGAGCTTCATTGAGGTCCTTCATTCTTGTCTTGTTAGCCTCCTCTCTCTCTTCCATCCTTCTGTTATCTGCTACCTCCTTCTCCCTTAACCTTCTGTTCTCTGCTTGCAGTGCCATAATCTCATTCTGTCTGATCCTGTTCTGAGAAATCAGAAAGTTGATATGAGGATCTGCGCTTATCCTCAGTTCAATTGGTAGCTCAGCAGCTTGAAAAGGCCTAAATCCAGGAATAGTTGTTGGCTGAGTTACCACAGGATCTGCACTCACTCTTACAGGACTTGGAGCAATAAAAGTGTGATCAACCTCCAGAAATTGAGTTTCTTCCCGAACTGGGCTATGCTCGGTCAGAACTGGAGTTTCAGATTGCACAGGAGCAGGTCGATCTTGTACATCTTCAGCAGCTGTTTCTACTTGAGCACTGGGACCCTCAGAACTGGGTCCAGCTGGTTGTACAACCAATAAACTTGAGCTTGTCTTGGTGAACTTGAACCGTACGCTCCTTGGATCAGATTTCTTTCGAGGAGATGGCTCTCGAGCAGGAACGGGTTCTACTTCCAGAACATCATCAACAGACAAGTTCAGCTCTGGAGGTGTAGTGTCACTCCCAGATGAGCCAATCATATCATCCCTTGACCTTTTATGGGTTAGGGGCTCCAAGTCTCCATAAATATCATCTTCTGAGATGTCCTGACCAGCAAGAATGTCATCCATTACATTTTCCTCATCGGAGGGAATAACATCATCCTCTTGTACATTGACAGCCAGAGTTGCTGTTACATCTTGATCTTCAGCAATGGATGCATTAACATTAGGAACATCCGCCTCTGACTCAGAGTCATCCATCACTTGTTCCCTTGCAACCTCTGGGAACGCACCCCTTTTAGTCCACTCCAGTCTACCTTCAAAAGATTTTTTACCTGGTCTATCCTGGGTTTGCAGGCCAAAAACCCCAATATCCATCACTTTCACATCAAGTTTCTCTATCCTCTCCTCAATCATTGGATACTTCTTCATCACCACCATTTGGACAAACCTTGGTGTCATTAAAAATTGTTCTCTGGCACTTAGTTCTGCATTTCCTATCCAATCAATCAGCATCATCTTTGAAAAGTTGAAGTTCCAATCTAAGGCCAAAGCAACAAAGGCAGTTCCATGAAGTTGATTTAATTGATCGAAGCTTGTTCTTTTCCCAAGGAAAGATTTCTGCATATAGTGCGCCAGACACCTCCAGTAGTGCGGCAGAAGCTTCTTGAAGATGGGGGGAAATTTTCCTTCATACCCCATTGATTGAGCCCCTGCCAGAACAACCTCCTTCGGCTACTTGATAGGATGTGAAGCATCATCAGTAATGTTCAGCCCTTGCCTTATATCTTCTTCCTCAATAACAATTTGTCTGTTATTGACCGTTGCGGTAATCCTTGTCTTGTCAGAATTTGCCCTGGCAGTTCCCCAAAATTCTCTGACCAGCATCTCGTCGATGAGTACATTCGTCCTCAAGGCATGGTTAATTTTGCACGTGTTCATTCCGGCCACCAGTGAGTAGAATAACTCCATGTGTTTTTCTGGCGGGTCTTCTAGGTATGCCGGCATGCAATGGTCCTGCTCATACTTTATATCTCCAATAAGCATTTCTTCCGCCATCTGAGACAGACAAGACAAATGCATCAGACTTGATCATTAACGAGCAATTATGATTATTAACCCTTAACGTTGTTCAATTGAAGTTCACATTTTACTTTAGGCAGTCATAAAATTTCAATTTGAACACCTTTAAGGAAAATAATTGAGTTTAGCACATTCTCACAAACACCGACAAATTTTATCTCAAAACCGTTCAATTTTAATGAGATCTTAAAATTATTAAGAGTTTAAGTCTTTACATCTCATTTTAAAGAGTTTATGATTCAATTATAGAGATTACGATCCACTTAAATGGGTTTATAATCCTTTGATTATGAGATTACGATTCAATAAAACGAGTTTACGACTTTTTGATCGAGTTTACGATTTGTTAAATTCAGGCCCAATCGTAAACAAATAGACCAATCGTAATCAACCATAACCGCTCAAAGCCCAGTCGTAAACTACGAATCGTAGACCCGAGTCGTAAACCCGAGTTGTATACCCGGGTCGTAAACCCGAGTCGTATACCCGGGTCATAAACCCGAGTCGTAAACACCGAAGCGTCGTCTTCAACATCAAGATTATCGTAAACGTCGAATCCGCCATAGATGACCCTGCAAAAACTCGGAAACACGTTAAAACACATAATACTTGCAAAACACACCACCATCACTACCTTTAAACGATTTTAAACACAACACCGACTTCAAATAACGCGTATTCGGCTCGAACAACACCAAATCAGTAACGGGTCACGAGTTAGGGCTCAAATCGAGAAACCCGTGAATGGACCGTAAAAACTTCGATTAGATGAGGGGTTATTGTCGGAAAATGATGACGAGAGTGGTGGTGTGATTTGTTTGTGAAATGGTGGATGGAATCGGGTGGATGAGCAGTTTCCGGCGAGGGGTGCGGTGGTTAGGGTTTGAAGGGAGGAGTCGTAATCGGAGGAGAGGGAGGGAGATCGTAAATAGGCAAATCGTAAAGAACAAAAAAAGGTTTTATATAAAAAATATTTACACAATGCCCCCCTCCCTAAAACCGTAAACATTAAAAATTTTCAAATAACCCCCTCAACCTTTTAAATTCAAACAAGTTTACCCCAAACTTGATAATTCTCACAAAATTTGAAACTTTTAAAAAACTTTGAGAATTTTACAAAACTTCCCCTCAGAATCATACCCGAGTATCCGATCATGATCATTAAAAAATTTAAAAGTTAAAACAGATAAAATCAAAACCAAAATTAAATATTTACAACTTACCTCAGAAATTTAAATATTTACATACCTGGTGCTGGTAATTTTCACAGATAATTTCAGACAAGTCTTTGACTGAGGAACCCTTTTCAGCTTCCGTTACTTGACACTCTAGACAATTGTCAGGTGGTTTGAACACAGAAACTCACATCCAGTTAAGTGCTTAAATATAGTACAAATTTACCGATATGTTTAACCATCCCCACACCCAATTTTCCATAGCAAAACCTACCCAACCTCGGAGTTTATTGAGGATTCACAAACCCCCAACTTGAGGAACCATGCAACACTGCTTTGACTACCACTTATTTCTATTTTTCATACATTATCAGTTGATGATCAGGTCGGCCGCATAAGCACGCAGAGAAGACCAACTGAATAATTTTATTTTCTTTTCTTTTTCTTTTTCAGAATTTTCAATTTTTGAATTCTTTTTCTTTTTCTTTTTCCTTTTTGCTGTGGTGTTGTCTTATACAGTATAAGCATGGCGTGTGAGAGAGTGAATACTAGGTAAATACCACTCTCAACCCGTTTTTGTCGGGACTCAGTTTTTTAAACCATGTAGACTAGGATGGAAAACTAAACATTTATAGAGTTTAAGATTACTGCACTTACATAGATGATCATTGTTTTGGTTGAGCTTACCGACATATCATCTTCGAGCAGTCTTTCACATCAGCCTTACACGTGTCAGTCTCCGACCGTCATTGAACAATTTTTTGCACGTCCTATCAAAAGACATCATAAAAACTTTTCAGATTAACCAGCACCATTTCTTCCCCTGTTTTTGTGAGGCTTTTGAAACAAGACTCAATTTTTCAGTCATTTTCCAAATTTTTTTTTTTTTTAAAATAAAGATTAAATACCAAAAACTTTGTACAAAAACATAGATGATCAGATCATTCCTCGAAGGCAATCATCTTCAGGCCTTCAACACAGGATTCAAAATTAGGACGAGGAAGGGGTTTTGTAAAAATGTCCGAAACATTCTGATCGGAGCTTACCTTTTGAAGCTGAATTAGCTCACGATGAAAGCAATCACGAATAAAATGTACCTTGATATCAATATGCTTGGTTTTGGAATGTTGGACGGGGTTTTTCACAATCTCAAGAGCAGCAGCGTTATCACAAAATATGGGAGTGTTAACGAATTCCATACCGTAATCTGTGAGCTGGTTTTGAATCCATACTACCTGTGACGTACCGGCAGATGCGGCCACGTACTCAGCTTCGGCAGTTGATTTTGATACGGTATGCTGCTTCTTGCTCTGCCACGAGATGAGCCTATCTCCCAGATACTGACATCCTCCAGTAGTAGATTTCCTGTCAAGATCACTACCTCCATAATCACTGTCAGTAAAAGCATATAATTGAAAATCAGTGTTCTTCGGGTACCAAAGACCAAGCCTAGGCCTGCCCTTCAGATACCTGAAGATACGTTTAACAGCAGAAAGATGAGAAAGTTTAGGATTAGCCTGATAGCGTGCACACACACAAACTGCATGCATGATGTCTGGCCTGCTTGCTGTCAGATACATTAGTGATCCAATCATCGATCGATAATGGAATTCACTCACTGACTCCCCATTGAGATCTGCTGACAAGAGAGGCCTGGATGCCATGGGAGTGGCAATGGGCTTGCAGTCCTCCATTTTGAACTTCTCCAGAATCTCATTCACATACTTTGCCTGATGAATAAGAATTCCAGTGTCATCCTGTTTGACTTGAAGCGCAAGAAAGAAACCCATCTCGCCTTGGTCACTCATCTCAAACTTCTTCTTTATAATCTCCTCAAACTCGGTGCACAATTCTTCGTTTGTCGAACCGTAGATAATGTCATCTACATACACCTGCACCATGATTATGTCTTCCTCCACCCTCTTCCTAAACAATGTTTGATCAACAACTCCTCTTGTATAGCCATTCTCCACCAGATGAATGGACAACGTTTCATACCAGGTTCTAGGAGCTTGATGCAAACCGTACAAGGCCTTATCCAGCAGATAAACATGATCTGGATTTTCTTCATCTATGAACCCTGGTGGCTGAGTTACATAAACTTCCTCGTTCATCTCTGCATACAGGAAGGCAGTCTTCACATCCATCTGATGTACGGTAAAATTGAGATACGAAGCCACAGCCAGAAAGATCCGAATTGCTTCCAATCTTGCCACTGGAGCATAAACCTCATCATAGTCGATACCGTGGACTTGCCTGTGCCCTTGTACTATTAACCTTGCTTTGTTTCTGACAATGATCCCCGAGTCATCCTTTTTGTTCTTGTATAACCATCTCGTGGGGATCACCTTCTTGTCCTCCGGCCGCTTCACAAGTCGCCACACTCCCAGCATTGAGAACTGATTAAGTTCATTGTGCATGGCCTCCAACCAGCTTGGATCTTTGAGAGCAACCATCACATTGGGAGGCTCAATCTGGGAGATGAAGCAGGAAAACATACAGAAGTTGATGTGTCCCGTGCGGCTTCTTGTGGTGACACCCGCTGACACTAGCCCAACTACATTCCTCATTTTTTACCCATCTACCCTTAAATGAGCTCCTCTCACACTTGACCTCAAACAATTCTATTTGATAATTCTTACAGATTTGTCTAAGACCAGGAATAATACGAGCACAAGTGGGATCAGAACATACCTTTAGGTTTTCAGCATCAGCAACGAATGCTTCCTTGTCTTCTATCTGAGTCTCTTCATACTTTCCTTCATCAGTGACCACAAAGGCATGATCTTCTTCATTATCCTTCTCCGCAGCAGCAATCAAAGCATGTGTCAAACTAAGATCCTTCATCTGTGAACTCCAGTCATAACCACCACCTTCCTGAACCACCAGTGCCCTGGCATCTCCCTTTCCTTTCACTTCAGCAACCTTCTTTTCTTCAGCTCTTTCCTTCTTGGGCTTCGTGCATTCCCTGGCAAAGTGACCATACTCATCACAATTATAGCACCTCAGCTTCGACTTGTCAAACCCCATTCTGATCTTGTCCTGATCCTTCCAGACGTTCCTTCCCGTCTTGGCCATAAATTTCTTGGCTCTAAAGACAGCCATGGCCATTTGCCAAGAGACATCCAGCATCTCCACGTCCTGTAAACTTTCCTTCATGCTTACCCTCAACTTCTTCCGACAACAACGCCTGATTCAACTTTCCAGCCAAACTTAGAGAACTTATGTGGTTCAGCTCTCTCTGCTTATCATCTATCATTTTGGATTTCAGCTTGTTGATTAATTCATCCAAAGTCACTTCACTTAGTCTATTGTTGTCTTTGATGATAGATATATTGGTGTTCCAAGATTTAGGCAGACTGTTCAGCACCTTCAAATTCTTGTCTTCAGTATCCGGCTCCACTCCATAACTTGACATCTCTGCCATCAGTGACACATACCTCTGAACTTGAGCTTCAAATGATTCACTTTGAATATGATTGAACAAGTTAAACTTCTGCTTCAACATCTGCTTCCGACTAGCCTTAATATCAGGATTCCCTTCATAAGCAACAATCAAAGCATTCCACAGTTGCTTTGCTGTTTTGCAGTGTTTGAACCCTTGAGCAATATCTGGAGTTAGGGCCATAGTCATTATCGCAAATGCCCTCTCAGCCTTGTTGCACCTCTCCCAGTCATCATCATCATACTCGTCTTCTTTCTTCTCCTTCCCTGCATTTGTTCCTGTTGCGTGAGTAGGTGTAAACGGTCCATTCACAACAGCCCTCCATAACCTCAGATCCACACTCTTCAAATGATTTTCGAATCTGTATTTCCACTCTAAGAAATTATCCGCTGAAGTTAGTCTTGGCGGACGAGTTATAGATCCGATCTCGAAGTCCAATTTCTGGTACATACTCGGCTCAAAGTCCATTTCAATAACTTGGGAAACTTAAACCTAAAGTCCAAACGTCCAAAAACCTTGATTACGATTAAACACACCTGATTACGATTCAAGGGAACTGATTACGATCGTAATCACCGATTCCGATTACACGTCACAATCGCAAACACCAAACCGCCTCACTGTATCGTAAACCCGATTACGAATACTGATTACGACTCCAAAAATCGTAAACGAGATTACGATTCCTGATTACGACCACCGGATCGTAAACGCCTGTTCCCGATACTGCAAAGTCGTAAACACCTGAAAATGTGATCTTGAAGTCGTAAACACACCGATGATGAAGATCTTCAAGCAACTCAGTCGTAATCACTCAGAACTCGAAGAACACAGCAGCAGCACCGATCGGAAACACCTAAAAACTTCAAATCTTCAACAAAAACTCGAACACAAACCCAGAAAATGCTTGAATCTATATCGTGAGAGCCTCGAATCTAAGATTCTTAGCTCTGATACCAATTGTAGGTCCGAAATCTCCCAAACACACGATATAATGATCTAACACGAGTGCGGAATCCTCGTGAGAGATTGATTCAAGAAAATAGTAGATGAAGAGATTGGATCTTAGAGAAAGATCGAATCTTGAATGGAAATCCGTCTACTATGAAGCAACCACGGCTGATCGTAAACACTTGAGAGCAAGAAGAAATCGTAAATTGTAAATAGGAAGCTTAGTCATAAACATAACCATGAGGTGGTATTTATACCACCTCATGTGATTACAAGGCCAATCATAAACACTAATCTAGCCCAATCATAAACAAGAAATCGGCCCACATGGCCTATTAACTAAACTAGATTAAGCCCAAAACAATTACAAACTAGCCCATTAACAAATGTTCATGCCTTAACTAAATCTAGCCCAACAAAGCCGACATTGCACGATACGTGGCTAAGTGTTTAACATGCTCAAGAGTTAAGATTGAGTACCAAAAGCCTTCTGGATTATTACAGCAGCCGAAGATCCCAGAATGGAAATGGGAGGATATCTCCATGCACACTTTATTCCAATGAGGGAAAATGACAATATGGATAAGTTAACAAAGCTGTACATTGACCGAATTGTGGCACGTCATGGAGTGCCTAAGACCATTATATCTGATCGAGATCCTCGATTTACTTCACGACTGTGGCAATCTATGCAAGAATCACTAGGAACCAGACTGGATATGAGTACAGCTTATCACCCACAGACTGGTGGTCAGACAGAACGAACTATTCAGACTTTGGAAGACATGCTCCGAGCTTGCGTTCTCGATTTCGGTAAAGACTGGGAGGCTCACCTTCCGTTGGTGGAGTTCTCCTACAACAACAGTTATCATACAAGTATCGGTGCAGCACCTTTTGAAGCGCTTTATGGCAGAAAATGTAGATCGCCCGTGTGTTGGGCCGAAACGGGTGAGAAAGGACTCACTAGACCAGAACTCATTCATGATACAACCGAACGGATCATTCAAATCAGAAAGCGGATAGCTGCAGCACGTGACAGACAAAAGAGCTATGCCGACAAACGCCGTAAACCTTTGAAGTTCGAAGTAGGCGACAAGGTACTATTGAAGGTATCTCCCTGGAAAGGAGTGATACGCTTCGGAAAGCGTGGAAAGTTGAATCCTCGCTATATCGGTCCATTTGAAATCATTGGGGAAGTAGGCCCGGTGGCCTACCGTTTACAACTCCCTGCCGAACTCGATGGAGTTCACAACGTGTTTCACGTCTCTAATCTAAAGAAATGTCTGGCGGAAGACACTGAAATAATTCCTTTGGAGGAATTGGAAATCGACGAACATCTGAGATTTATCGAGCAACCGGTAGAAATCATGGGACGCGAGGAGAAAGCCCTCAAACGTAGCAAGATTCCGATCGTCAAGGTTCGATGGAACTCAAAGCGTGGACCAGAATATACTTGGGAACGAGAGGATCAAATGAAGAAAAAGTATCCTCACTTGTTTGAGCAAACGTCCACAGAAACTCAAGGTATGATTTAATTTTGGGGACCAAAATTCCTTTAACAGGAGGAGGATGTGGCGACCCTAAAAACTTTTGCTTTCTTTCCCCAACAACAACAGCAACGACGACAGCTGAGGCTGCGAACGCTACAACGCAAGAATAATTTTCGGGACGAAAATTCCAATTACAAGGGGATGATGTGACATCCGAGAATTTCAAGGTTAACTTCCGTTAGACAATTCCGTTAGTTACGTTATAAGTGTCAACTTAGTAACTAATGCTTAACTAGAACTAGGCCGAATACGTCCACGACCTTTGGTTGATCACCGAACCCGCCCATATGTGTTATGTGTTCATTTATTTATTGTCATTACGCGCAATGTGATTTGAACGCATTAATAGCATGACAAATTGTAAATTCTTGATTATGTGACAAATTGTATGATTTTGGTTGCCGGCGAAACTACCGAGCGAAACTACAGATTCGCCCGGTAGCTAGCCAAGCTGTTCGGATTACACGAGATCAGAGCTAGTTTCGCCTGGCCAGCGAAACTTCCAGCGAAACTAGGCCTTGATATATAATATCTTAATAAACCCTAGTTTCTCCCATTTGCCTCTTTTACACAAAACACACACACTCTCCATCTTTTCTCCTGGAAATCTGGTCAGCCGAGAATCACACCGAGCCATCGAGATCTCAGCCCCGAACCATCATCCATTGAGCTTGGAGATCGAACCGTGAGTTCCAAAAACCATTTCTATGTGTTTTCTATGTGTTTTCTATGTAGTTTACCTTAAAGCATGCCCAAACCTTCATGAAATCGTGTATGCTTCTGAGATAATGTTTAGGGATGCTAGATCTGTTATAAAGTCTGCAACTTTACGTTTGAAATCCATCCATAATGAAGATTTATGCCATTTTAGTCATTTTAGGTTTAAAATGTGTTTTTGGTGATTTGATGATGAAAACCCATGTTTAAGGTGTTAAAACTTGTTGTTTGATGTTGGTAAATGATTATGCATGCTAGATATTGAATTACATGAGATATGGAAGCTGTTAGATTGATTTTTAGGCTGATTTACGTGTTTTTCGCGACCAGCGAAACTGTACTGTTCTCTGGGCGAAATTACTTAGCGAAATTATGTATATCTTCATCCAGCGACACTATGGAGCGAAACTGTAGTGTCGTTGGGTAAACCAACCAGACATGTCCGAACGAAACTACCGAGCGAAATTCCCTGAACGAAAGTTCAAACCAGTTTCGGGCGAAACTAGGCTAGCAAAACTGTGCCAACAGTTTCGAGCGAAACTAGCCTAGCAAAACTGTGTCATCGGGTATTGCCTAGCGAAAGTGCTGCCCGTGCACACAGCGAAACTGCTAGCGAAACTGTGACCAGACCTAAACCCAAACTTGTGTAACTTATTTGAATGTTATGCTATGACTCACATGATTATGCTATGATGAAACATGCTACGATTTCTGTAATGTGTGAACCCTTGTTTATGATCAACCATCGGTGTCGTGTGTCGTTATGTCGTGTCGTAGTTCCAACGTGCTATGTTATGGGCCATAGTGATGATAAGTTAATGATTAGACACAAAACTAATACTTAAGACCTAAACGTGTTCATAGGTCTTCGTTAAGCAATAATTGGATTAATTAGCAAGTGTAGCTGAGCAACCTAAGGTGAGTTTCACTAACCCTTTAATTGTGAGCCCGATTGGGTCACAACGAATATACTAAACGGAAAACAACGCTGACATTTTGAGGTATTACCAAATGAGATATGTTATGGAAGTTGGAGTGTTTTATGGGGAGCACTTGCAACTGTCCATCCTTGGGGTTTCAATTGAAATCCGGAAACGACCATTTTGACCGCTTTAACTTTTACTTAACTAGTGCATATTCGGTAATTCAACACTTGGCAATGTTTTGCAAACCTATTACTTATTTACATGTTGATGAATACGATTATGAGACCGGGCCAATGCATGTCATGCCCACCGTGAACTCACCAACCGTTAGGTTGACACTTGTGTGGTTTTCACTTTTGCAGATCGTTGAGGAGTATCCGCTGGAAGTTGGCATGGCACATGAAGATGTTCTTCTTTCATTTAAAACTAAACTGGGATTTCTAAACAATGATTTTGTAAAGCACGTGGTTAGTGCTAAGTGACTGATGTTTTATTCCGCTGCGTACTTTTGAACTGTTTTTATTATGAACATTTGAATTTTACTCTGATTCGTTTAGTATTTGTAACTAATGGTTGTGGTCCTGGTTTGCTCGCACCCCTTAACGGTATAAACTCCGTTAGTGGTTATTTGGGGGTGTGACAATTTATGTACTCCTGAATGTATAGAGCAAGTCACTAGGTACATGATTCACAATCTTGAGTTGATAGATAAAGTTACAAACATAACTAATTAAAAAAAGTGTTTTATAAAGGCTGAAACTTCTTACAATACAACAACAACAACAAAAAAAAAAAAAAAACAACTGGTTTGAATGAAGAAATTGAGTCCTGTAAAGCACACATATTTAAAGTTGGAAACTCAAATTGATGATTTACTTACTAGTCTTGATGAGTCCAGAAAAGAAACCAAACATGCTAAGGCTAATATTGGTGATCTTGTTAACAAACTGTCTGAATCCCAGTTCACCTATGATAAGTTCCAGGATGTAACTGAAAAAGGCTAAAAAAATATGAAAAAGTGCCATGAAGGGTAAGGCAGGTATTGGTTACACCACAGTAAAGCCACCAGGGCATTACACTCCTGTGGTAGAACCAGTAGAAGCTTTACAAAATGAAAGCAATGTCAACTTGACCATTGACCCTAAGGCTCCCACAATTGAAAAGGTGGACAATTTTGATGAATTACCTTGTCAATCTCCTAAGGTTATTGTGCGTGTTGGAAATCATATTGCTATGCTTGAAAATGATAAAAATAAGAAAACTAATGTTTCAATTGCTGGCACATCAAAAATTCTAAAACCCACTTTTGATTTTGCACCACCAAAGAAAAATACACCTAAAGATTTTAAAATGGGTGGGAAACATGTTGATTCTGAGGGTTCAAACAAATCATTTGATTATCAAAAAATAAATGAGAAGGGTAAGCTAATCTATAAACATAAAACCAATGACCAATCCCATAGGTTGCAGAAGCATATAGGGAGGAAACAAAAAAAAATTAATGAGTGGATTATTTGTGGTGAGCATGGTCATGTGGCTACAAAGTGTTTGTACACCAATTTGTTCCAAATCAGTTACAAAAGTCAAATTCTTTTGAAAAAAAACTGTTAAAGCTAATTTTCAAAAGAAGTCAATAGGAAGAACTTCTCATGTAAAACCTCATGTGGTCGAACATTTCAAGTCAGGTTCTAGTAAGCACCCTCAAATTTTGGCTAGAAATGAAATTAGTGGAAGTTTTTCTATTTTAAAACAAAAGGGCTTTCCGGATAAACACCCTTTCGAAAGAACTTTTGTTCAAACTATTTTTAAAAGATCTCAAACTGTCATCAAACAACATCCAAATTTTCAAAATATTGATGAATATGAGTGTGTAGAAACTCAAGGAAGAAGGAACTCATCATGTGGAAAATTTACTCCACGTGACAAAACTCAGAAGTCAACACTACAAGAAATTAGACTATTCTCGACTACATTTTAAATACCTTTCTTACAACAAGTTGTCGCTAAAAGTATTCCCGACTACATGTCGTTGGAAAAAGTTGTCGGGAAAAACTCGTCGCTGAAAGCCAAAAAAGTCGTCGGGAAAAAGTCGTTGGGAAAAGTGCCACTTTTCCCGACTACATGTCGTCGCTAATGTAATATACTAAAAGTAAATAAAAATTAATTTTTTTCTTTCCCGACTACATGAGTCGTCGGTAAAAGTCAATTTTATTTAAATAAATAAAAAAATAATTTTTTACTTTTCCCGACTACGTGTAGTCGGTAAAAGTCAATTTTATTAAAATAAATTAAAAATATTTTTTTACTTTTCCCGACGACATGTACTCGAGAATAGTCAATTTTTTTAAAAGCTGCTATTTTTTTAAAACCTGCTATTACGCACCTGTATTTGTTATAAAACCTGCTATAATAATAACCTGGATTTGATACCATAAAATTAAACATTCTACAATTGTCGGAAGATGTCTAAAACATAAATAATACATGTTTAGGTTTAAAACAACGTGGATCAACATACAAAAACCAAAAACAACCTATGCCTACTCGTCTCCATCATCGTCTTCGTCATTGTTCTGGTTGCTTTGAGATGGCACTGTTGGGAAATTCAGACCTGGGTTCGTAGCACGCATTTGTTCAAAAAGTTGGCTCATTCATGCATCGACTTGGGCATTGACATCTTGATGATAAGAATTTGCTTCTTGTGAAGCAAATGATGACGAAGAAGGCATTTCGGGTGCCGTATACCCAACCGTTGCACCAATCCCCGGTTGATACCCACGTTGCACACCTAAGACACGTCTCATACACTCCACCGAAATTGAAAACAATACGAATCAAATTATTCCCCAAAAATAGGTCAAACATAGAAAACTAATACAACAAGTGTTAACAAATTTTTCTAAGATAGTAAATATACCTCATCAATCGAACCATCTTCTCGCGCCTCATTAGCTCTCATCGTATTCCTCATTTTCTGAAGCTTCTCCTATAAGAAAAGACAATTAAAGATTTTTACTAAATTTGGACAGCATTACTGCTGTAAATTGGATAACCAACCTGTTCAAAAATACCTAATACCCTATAACAATTCTTAAATTCAATCCAACCTAAGTTTAATAGCAATTGATATTAACAATGATATATTAATTAACTACATTACATGTATGTATATATATATATATATACTAGTGGGGTACCCGCGCGTTGCGGCGGGCTACGGTTTATTGCGTGTTATTTGTCTTCTAATTGCGCTTTCGGCGATGATAACAATTTACAATGCAATATTTATTTCTGTTAGCGTGATGCGACACATCGACAATTTATAATGCAGTGCATGTGCGTTCGGCAGCGACGACAATTTACAAGACTCATGACACAGGATGTAACCCGTAAAATGCTGATAGCCAACGATCTTAAGACTCTAATGTTTTGGTCTTCAACATCTAAAGTCCGGAAAATGTCACTCCCATACTACATAAAAAGTCCAAAACTTGGGATATTATATTGGTTTACATGAAAATTAGCTTTTGAGTCTATCAAACCACCACTATATAAATATACACATTATATTTATATGAACAAATTACTAAAAACTAGTAAAACGACAAAGAAGAAAGAAAATTAGCTAAGTGATATATTTATTATAAGTTGGGGTGAGGATCGGGTCTAATTGGCAAAGCTATTAGAACCCTTGAGGTTATGGGTTCGAGACTCGTCAAAGATGGGTTGGTGTAAATTTAGCCCCTTAATCAAGGATATAAAAGCTATTGGAACTAAAGTGTTGCATCCCTTGAGGTTACAGGTTCAAGCCTCGTTAAAGACAGGCTAATTTATAATTTAACCCCTTGAAAACAAGGTTATAAAAGGACTATTTGATTAATGGCACATCGACCAAGAAATACAAAACGGTCTTCCCAAAAAACAAAACAAAACGGACCAAAATCTTAATCCAAAACATTGGCCATAAAAGTATTAAATATTTGGACCTTGAATCCAAGGTCAAATAAAATCCAACTAACCAAGTCGCGAACTCATTTGTTGCCAGTGATATTATGCAAAATAATAATGAATCAAATTGTAATTACTATATATTAGTATAAAAAATCATTGAATTCAAATGAATATTGTCACATATGTAAAACCCAAAACATGCTTTGGGAAAACTACTAAAATTTCTATACATCGTATAAATTTAACTTGATGTACTCTTAATATTGCAAATTTACAGCTTCTCTTCCTGCATCAATTTTCTTTTTATCAACTTCGAACCTTGAACAACCCACATCCTTCTTATGCATAGCAATGGATAGTGGTGCAACACATGATCCACACATGATCCACTAACTCCAATCTCACCTCCAGGTTCATGGTAGGGGTGGTAGCATTTTTAGTGTATAACCTATACATAGTAGTCGCCAAACAAACATATCAGTCTTCAATTAAAATTTAGTCATTCATTTCATGCATGTAAGAAAAAGAAGATCAATGTTCAACGCGGTCATATTTAAACATTTATTAACAACCATGTAGGAAAATAAAAGGCTCAAAGCTTCTGCCATTATTTCCAAACTTAAGGCATCAAAGTAAAGAGCTCTAAAATGATGGTCCCAACCACTTTTAATTAATATGAACCAACGATTTTGAAAAGAAAATAAAGTACAGGTTGAAAGTTGAAACCGTCAAAAGCGGATCGTTAAACCTCCAACCCGTCCTGTACAGCCAACTCATTCAACCTGGCCGGTATGATTTGTCATTCCACAAACTCTAGCCAGTGGTTCAACCCTTGATTTTTATCAAAACCAGCTAAAACAGATAGGAAACACCCCCAATTATACTCATAAGAGCACTCTAGAAATGAACAATAACAAGCAAAATAAACTTATGCATATGAGAACATGTTTGATTACCCATACATAGATTCAGTTGATGCTTCTGGTGTATTAGCCTTTGTTTGCAAAAAATACATAACAAAATAATTGATTAGACACATACCCTTATTTGATGGTCATACCATTTAGTGACCATCTAAATAGTAAACTACAAACTCAAATATAAATGTTAATATAGACCTCAAATAGAAACATGATTTTCATCATGGCATTAATAAACATGATTTTCAACATGGTAAAAATCTCACCATTTGTTTATTAGGTAGTGTAAATAATTTCTTGTTGGTCACAATACAGGGTTTAACAAGTGTAAAATATTTTAGTGACATGTGAAATCTTTTAGTGAAGTAATTACCTCAAAATTTAGAGGCATTTTCTCTGTTTAAACCTGCCAATGAAATGTATTAAGACCTGTCACAAAACCATCATGATTATCTAGAAACCTCATGGAGTTAAACCAAAATGGTGTAATTGCTAACGAAAATTGTCAATAAACCTCATGAATGATCAGACACTCCCATGACCCAATGAACATAATTATCGAATAACTAAGAAAGATGCAAAAACTTTTCTATGGTTGTCTTCAAGTAAAAACATCTCACTTGAAACTCATACACATGCACTTATTTTGAATATCCAAAGAATGAAACTACATTTGATCAATTTATAAGCATGTAATAGTTGCTAATTGGTTTTATCAAAGAAATAGAACTTATATTTTGCCAGTTTTTCCTACAGTGGCAGTGTGGACAAAAGAATTAAAATGACAGTAAAATGAAAAAGGTATAAAAACAAGTGACCTGACTAATTCAAACAAATTATAGTTTTATTGACCTACCTTGTTTAGACCAGCAATTTGTTTGATAATGGATTCAGAAGCCAAAAACGCTATGTTCATGTGTGCCAGATAAATTGAAAAGATGAACTGTATAATCTAACAAGATGAAAATGCAAAAGGAAAAAATAAGTTTTAAGATTGAAAAAAAAAAGTTGGCAAAGCAAGCGGTTACATACCAGGGATACCTCTATGTTTTTCAAGGATGCAAGGGTAATACATGTCCGGAAAGGAAGAAATCTGCAGCCATAACAAAACAATAGTAATATTTCAGGCATTAGGTTAACAGATTGGTTGAAATGCATCATAAATATACAACTAATACTGCTATTTCTAAGCGTTTATGAAAATTTACAAATCATGTCAACATCACAACAGAATTGATATTTCAGCCATAACAAAACAATAGTAATATTTCAGGCATTAGGTTAACAGATTGATTGAAATGCATCATGAATATACAGCTAGTACTGCTATTTCTAAGCGTTTATGAAAATTTAAAAATCATGTCAACATCATTAGAATTGATCTTTACAGTGTTCAAGAAACATGAAAAAGCAGCGTCTCATTGCGCCACCCCCCCCGCCCCCACTCATAAAACTCACCAATAATAACACACACCCAACCCACTCATAAAAAATAAACATTCTTAAATTAAATTCAGAATAAATCATTTTTAAAACTTTGTTAACATGTTGTTAATCTGAATGAGATCAGTCGGAAGTGCCATGTGATGGCCCAATGATAGTTTGGTACATTTCTAGGTTCAAATCCCATTTAGCACACATTGTCAAAGGTCATCACATGTAAAAAATCTCTAAATTCAGTTTGTCCTACAAAGTGGTAACAGGAAGCTTCAACCCACTACTGTCATGATATTATTTTTGCAAACATAGCTTCTAGAAATAATACACATTGAACTTAATACAAACAGATTTAATGCATGCTAAACATGACTTGCTTTGACTTGTTACCCGACCTGGTCCGACCCACCCATCTTGCCACCTCAATTTTGAGAAATGAGGATAGTGAATATATCGAGTTCCTCTCTTTATAAAAGAAATATAACAAGATACATCTTATAAGTATATTTTATTCCATAAGACACCTATAAATAAAATAAAATTTTCTTACTGCTAAGAATGAAATACTTAAATTTCATACTAAAACAATATCATTTTACATCGTACCTGCCCTATATTATATGAAATCATACGAAGGAGAGATAGAGAAATTTCTTTAGGTCTGTAGTCTTCAATCTCCTTATTCTCAGAAATAGCCTTGCCAAAAGTTGAAGCAATTGTTGATGCAGAAAGTCTAATTTGTATAAGACCAGGAAAATTAAGTAATTTATCTAAGAAATAGTAAAAAGTTATAAACGTTTTTGCAAATATGTGACACATAAAATGAAATTACATAAAAAGCTCACACTATATAGATATTCTCAAAAAAATGAAGCAAGGAAAATCTATGGTCTATTACTTAGTACACTCATGACACAATAGGCAGAGTTAAAAAAAATAGTTTCTAAAAGTTTCAAACTAAGAAAATAAAGAATCAAGAACCAAGTTATGGCACCTGCTCTTGACTCATAGAGTTTCAAACTAACAAAAACAGAAAAAGGCACCTACTCTTGACCCGTTATCTT
Organism: Deinandra increscens subsp. villosa; assembly: GCA_039602395.1. NCBI lineage: Eukaryota > Viridiplantae > Streptophyta > Magnoliopsida > Asterales > Asteraceae > Deinandra > Deinandra increscens. The sequence goes on from JBCNJP010000006.1 coordinate 35,623,193, forward strand.
CCTTATTGACAAAATTATCATTTGATATGCCTTCAAGTGTTGTTGGTGAACAATAACCTAAATTTATTGTCATCAGTAGCAGAGGTCCGGTTCAACTCCATCCATGTGATCAACCTGATCAACCTGTTCCAGCTTACTGGTCCCATCCTATTTTGCCTTCCTCCACCCCTTCTTGTAAAACTTGTGTAAACTCAGGAGAAGTAAATATTCCATTTTATGATGTACCAACTGAAGTTCAGAATCAAATAAGAATAATTAAACACAAATTAGTATAATTTGACAAAAACATACCTTCTATGAAATTAGTGGAGATTCAAACAAAGTGATTACCTAGAAATCCAGATGAATTTAAAGATGTGAAGTTTTTCTTCTCCAAAAGGGTAACTTCCTAAACAATATTTAAAGATGAATTGACTGGTTTTAGTATATTCAATACCACAATGGGTGAGAATGAGACAAGTCTAGGATTTTCAAGCCACCTTAACCCTCTTACAACACCATGAACAGAAAAACTTGTAGCTACAATGATCAATAAGGTCAATCGATCCATTTTGAGTTCTCAAAGCAACCCGGTCATATATAATCATAAGACATAGAACAACAATTATGAACACAAACATATAAAAAGGGGATTAGTGCATACTTTAAAATCAGATACATGAAACATAATTAATTAGGACTGAATACGATTGCATAATTAAGAGAAACAGAAATAAACTTACCTCAAAATCAAATTGCAGCAGAAGCAATGTAATGCGATTGTATATTGCTTATCTGAAATTAGTTTTGCAGATAGAGATGGTGAAACGAAATGGAGGTGTTGTGATTTTAGAGACTCCTCTGATCGGTTTTGGGCGGCGGTAATCATATCTAAATTCAAATCCTCAAGAATCGTTTTCAATGAGTAACTAGAAATGGATCTTTTCCAATGAGTAATCATACCCGAAGATGAAAAGTAAGGAACTGGAGAATCTCGTTAGCAAATGGAAAGTAGAAGCGGGTTAATCGAAGGCGGCTATGGAAACGATCAAGGAGAACTGCACCGCGTGTTGATCGAAGGCGGCTTTGGAAGGTATGGAATGATGGGAATTCTTGGTTAAGGTCTAAAATGTCCCTCTTTTTTTGAACGGTGAGAAGTTGGTCATGATTTAGGGTTGTATTTTCATGCTTAACACACTTGTACATTTTGCATCCATGTTTGTACGCGTCTTAAGATTAAGCATTTTTCATGACAAAAATACCCCCGAGACCAATATGTATTATATATAGTAATATATATATATATATATATATGTCTCTCGTGCGACCTGGTATACTTTACTTTGACCCTATTTTGTGTATTTGCACATTCTAAATCAATGCGTTTCTTCATAAATGGCCAATCAGGAACCCCTTGCATGCTTTGAATATCAAAGTAACAATGATATATTAATTAACTACATTACATGTATGTATGTATATATATATATATATATATATATATAGTAAATGAAATATCGTTACTTACCCAATCGGCTTGTGCTTTAGCTTTTTTGGGTTTTTCTTCCGAACGTGAGGGTCTCCCCTCATCCGGCTCTCTGCAGGGGAATCTCCACTCACTGCTTCCCCTAATATCCTCCCTTTATCACATCATGGGGGTTTACAGGAGATCCCAGAGGCTCGCTCGGAAAGGCTGCTATACCATACATTTTGACTTAACTCTACTCTAGTAGTCACTAGACTCACTATAGTAGTCCGTCCGGCTGCTCTTGCTGAAATCATTACTCTTCATTCTCCCGTGCTCTAGCAATTGCGCTCCCTAGACCACTACCATGTAGTTAGGTAGGGACAATCAATCTAGGAATGAATGGGGATCTCTATCAATATAAAAATGAAGAAAATAGAATGAAATAGATTACCTTTCTCTCACTCAATAGATGTATCTGGTCAATGATTATTCCACCAGACTTGAAGGGACCAACATTCTCTCGTGGAACCAACTCATCATTTTCCTGTGACCAAAACTAGCAAAAATAAATATGAACGAAACTAAATTAATGATATTTCTAACAATGTAACAAACTTAATTAACTTACCAAAACATACAACTGTTGCGTAAATGAGGAACTCTCGTGCGACCTGGTATAGTTTACTTTGACCCTATTTTGTGCATTTGCACATTCTAAATCAATGCGTTTCTTCATAAATGGCCAATCAGGAACCCTTTGCATGCTTTGAATATCAAAGTAATGCTGCAAAACCAACTTATAATTTAGAAAAACATATAAAAGTGGTTAAGAACTTGAAATAAAAAAAGTAATACATTGTTTGTTGTATTACCTGCAATGTGGTGTAAATTCGAGTTTTAATGGTATCAGAGGCATCGCGCCATCCAAAGCAGTGGAACTCAGCTCGTTTTAGGACCTCTTTTGAAAGCTTTCGAGTATACATATTGTTGAATTCTCTAACTACTTTAAATATCTTACCTGTGGACATGTAATAGACAGGTAGTGGCTTAGACTTGTTTTTCTTAAACGCCCTTTTCTAGTTGTTTATCGGAGTTCTTTCCACGGCCCTTTTTTGCATCTACATTGATTTGATGTATTAGATTTAGAAGTTAGCACATTAAAAGTATATATATAAATAATAAATACTTGAAAAAAAATAGGTCACTTACTTGAAGCCTCACATTGAGAGGCAATCTTAGACCGCCTCCTGCCGGGATATCTCCCGTCGTCATCATTGTCTCCTCTGTGGTATCGGGAAGAGACGTCGGTCATCAAATAGGCCACAAGAGTAATAAACATCATAGTCATCAACATGTTAACTAATTATCATTAAACATATATATATATGTTAGAAGCCATATATTTCGATACATATAATTAACTTTAACAAATAAAACACAATATCATATATACATACACATAAATTTAACAGAACTAAACACAATAGCATATACATACACTATCATCGAATCATAATCGTTGTTAATCTCACCAGACTTGTTATCAGTATCATCAACCTCTTCTTCATCATCATCAATCTCAATCTCTTCTATCATCATCAATCTCAACCTCTTCTTCATCATTAACAATCTCAATCTCAATGTCATCTTCATCAATGTCGATCGCATCTGCAATCTCTTTATCCCAATCTGAACTTCCTGTTGATTTACCAACTTCACACCCTTCCTCGATGACTAACTGATAATCAGATGATTGGGTTTCATGCAATACATCTACCTCTTTTTCATTATTTATACTTGGATGATCCCACATTTTCCGATGGTGAACTTCTTCCACAACCTTCCAATTTTTCCCTCAAGTAGGATCTTGGATATAAAATACTTGTTTAGCTTGTGAAGCTAAAATTAATCGATCACTATCGTACCAAGGTTTACCAACATACAATTCATGACTAACGTCGATGTATACGGTATTGTTTTTCTTTACTAATCTTCCCTTACGTTGTGTGTCGAACCATTTAGAACGAAAGAGTAGAACATAATAGTCATAAAGATAGTTTAGTACCAAAACTTCTTCCAATTGACCATAAAATTGTGTATCGTTTTATCTTAATGAAACAACATCACTATTTTGAGTAGTGCGCTTGACATCACGACTGTATACCACAAATCTAACGCCATTAACTATGTAGGCACTAAAAGAATTGACGCTCAAAATACCGTGTGCCAAAGACTTTATTTCTTTTGGAGACATAGCCACCCTGTCGACAAACCATGAGGGAAAATGTGTTTTGTTATCCTTTCGGGGATGTTCAGATTCAAATGATCTACATGAGAGACAAACCATTATATAATGTTATAACTTTAATTGAAATGACGGAAGAAAACACTTATAAAGGAACTTACGACATGTAATCTTTAAGTTCATAACATTTGTTCAATACAAACCATTGTAATGCGCTTTTAACCAGTCCTGAAAGGGAAATGAATGTGGCCGTAGAGAGTGTTCGAAACGATGAAGAAAACAGAGAAAATTGGGTATTTGAATCGACCCCGTTGTCATTTCTGTATGGACAGTTAAAATTTTTTCTTACCTCTTCCAAATACATTGAACAAAATGTCAAAGCTTCATCTACAACATAACCCTCAACTATGGATCCTTTGGCATTTTCCTAAAAATGACGAACACTAACTATAACCAATGTAAAGGCTATAAACGAACGTGGAAGGCTATCTCAAACCGAAATAAACAATTAATTTAACAACACCTTAGCCTTGTTTTCATCACACCTATTAGATATTATGGCCATGTCAAGGCCTATGAGTGATATGATGAGCAATTTGGCTTATAGGTACATTCGAAGGAAAGTTCATTCGATCGCAAGGTTTTATCGAGTTATATACAACAAACCTTGAATACTCTGTCTATTCAGTAACATTACAATCTAATTGTGATCCTTACAAAAAATGAATAACCCATCTACCCTCGTGTACTAACCTCTTTGGCATTTTCCTAAACATGACGAATACTGCTTGTAACCAATCTACATGCTAAAACTGACCGTGGAAGGCTCTCTAAAACCCAAATAAAGGATTAATTTAACACCACCTTATCCTTGTTTACATCACACCGATTTGATATTATGGTCATGCCAAGGTCTATAGGTGATATGATGAGCAATTTGGCTAATAGGTACATTTGAAGAAAAGTTCATTCGTTCGCATGGTTTTATCGAATTATATACAACAAACCTTGAATAATCCATTTATTTAGTAACATGAAAATATAATTGTGATCCTTAAAAAAAAGAGTACCACATCCACCCTCATGTACTAACCCCTTTGGCATTTTCCAAAAAATGACGAACATTAACTATATTCAATCTAAAGGCTATAAACGAACGTGGAAGGCTCTCTGAGAAACAAATAAACGATTAATTTAACATCAGTTTAGCCTTGTTTTCATCACACCGTTTTGATATTATGGCCATGCCAAGGTCTATGAGTGATATGATGAGCAATTTGGCTTATATGTATATTCGAAGGAAAGTTCATTCGTTCGCATGGTTTTATCGAGTGATGTATAACAATCCTTGAATATTCCATCTACTCAGTAACATTGCAATCTAATTGTGATCCTTCAAAAAAAGTACCCCATCCACCCTCGTGTACTAACCCCTTTGGCATTTTCCTAAAAATAACGAACACTGCCTATAACCAATCTAAAGGCTATAAATGACCATGGAAGGCTCTCTGAAACCCAAATAAATGATTAATTTAACACCACCTTAGCCTTGTTTTCATCAAATCAATTTGATATTATGGTCATGCCAAGGTCTATGAGTTATATGATGAGCAATTTGGCTTATATGTATATTAGAAGGAAAGTTCATTCGATCGCATGGTTTTATCGAGTTATATACAACAAACCTTGAATATTCCGTCTTTTCAGTAACATTGCAATCTATCTGTGATTCTTACAAAAAATTTAAAAAATTGAATAAAAAAAGTACCCCATCCACCCTCGTGTACTAACCCCTTTGGCATTTTCCTAAAAATGAAGAACACTAACTATAACCAATCTTAAGACTATAAAAGACCATGGAAGGCTCTTTAAAAGCCATATAAACGATTAACTTAACAACCTTATCATTGTTTTGAACACACTGATTTGATATTATGGTCATGCCAAGGTCTATGAGTGATACGATGAGCAATTTGGTTTATAGGTACTTTCAAAGGAAAGTTTATTCGTTCGCATGGTTTTATCGAGTTATATACAACAAGACTTGAAAAATCCATCTATTCAGTAACATTGGTATCTAATTGTGATCCTTAAATAAAACAAAAAAATAGTACCTCATACACCCTCGTGTACTAACCACTTTGACATTTTCTTAAAAAATGACGAATACTCCCTATAACCAATCTAAAGGCTATAAACGACCATGGAAGGCTCTCTGAAACCCATGTACATCTTAGCCTTGTTTTCATCAAACCGATTTGATATTATGGCCATGCCAAAGTGTATGAGTGATATGATGAGCAATTTGGCTTATATGTACATTAGAAGGAAAGTTCATTCTATCGCAAGGTTTTATCGAGTCATATATAACAAACCTTGAATATTCCATCTATTCATTAACATTGCAATCTAATTGTGTTCCTTACAAAAAATGAGAAACCCATCTACCCTCGTGTACTAACCTCTTTAGCATTTTCCTAAACATGACGAATACTGATTGTAACCAATCTACATGCTATAAATGACCGTGGAAGGCTCTTTGAAACCCAAATAAAGGGATTAATTTAACACCACCTTAGCCTTGTTTACATCACACCGATTTGATATTATTGCCATGCCAAGGTCTATAGGTGATATGGTCTATAGGTGATATGATGAGCAATTTGGCTAATAGGTACATTTGAAGAAAAGTTTAATCGTTCGCATGGTTTTATCGAGTTATATACAACAAACCTTGAATAATCCATCTATTTAGTAACATAGAAATATAATTGTGATCCTTAAAAAAAAGAGTACCACATCCACCCTCATGTACTAACCCCTTTGGCATTTTCGAAAAAATGACGAACATTAACTATAACCAATCTAAAGGCTATAAAAGAACGTGGGAGGCTCTCTGAGAAACAAATAAACGATTAATTTAACATCACTTTAGCCTTGTTTTCATCACACCGATTTGATATAACGGCCATGCAAAGGTCTATGAGTGATATGATGAGCAATTTGGCTTATATGTATATTCGAAGGAAAGTTCATTCGTTCGCATGGCTTTAACGAGTGATATATAACAAATCTTGAATATTCCATCTATTCAGTAACATTACAATCTAAATGTGATCCTTAAAAAAAAAGTGGCCCATCCACGCTCGTTTACTAACCCCTTTGGCATTGTCCTAAAAATAACGAACACTGCCTATAACCAATCTAAAGGCTATAAATGATCATGGAAGGCTCTCTGAAACCCAAATAAACGATTAATTTAACACCACCTTAGCCTTGTTTTCATCAAATCGATTTGATATTATGGTCATGCCAAGGTCTATGAGTGATATGATGAGCAATTTGGCTTATATGTATATTAGAAGGAAAGTTCATTCGATCACATGGTTTTATCGAGTTATATACAACAAACCTTGAATATTCCGTCTATTCAGTAACATTGCAATCTAATTATGATCCTTACAAAAAATTTAAAAAATGAAAAAAAAAGTACCCCTTCCACCTCGTGTCCCTTTGGCATTTTCCTAAAAAAGAAGAACACTTACTATAACCAATCTTAGGACTATAAACAACCGTGGATGGCTCTTTGAAAGCCAAATAAGCGATTAATTTAACACCACCTTATCCTTTTTTTCAACACACTGATTTGATATTATGGTCATGCCAAGGTCTAAGAGTGATATGATGAGCAATTTGGTTTATATGTATATTCGAAGGAAAGTTCATACCTTCGCATGGTTTTATCGAGTGATATATAACAAATCTTGAATATTCCATCTATTCAGTAACATTGCAATCTAATTGTGATCCTTAAAAAAAAGTACCCCATCCACGGTCGTGTACTAACCCCTTTGGCATTTTCCTAAAAATAACGAACACTGCCTATAACCAATCTAAAGTCTATAAATGATCATGTAAGGCTCTCTGAAACCCAAATAAACGATTAATTTAACACCACCTTAGCATTGCTTTCATCAAATCGATTTGATATTATGGTCTTGCCAAAGTCTATGAGTGATATGATGAGCAATTTGGCTTATATGTATATTAGAAGGAAAGTTCATTCGATCACATGGTTTTATCGAGTTATATACAACAAACCTTGAATATTCCGTCTATTCAGTAACATTGTGTAGGGCTATATTTAGTTAAGGCATGAACATTAGTTAGTGGGCTAGTTTATTTGTATTGGGCTTATAAGATATTGGGCTTTTTCTAGTTTACTATTGGGCCATGTGGGCTTCTTGTAGGTTTACGATTTGTATAGTGGGAGTATATAAACCCACTTGATTTTCTTTGTAACCAAGCTTTTGGAATACACTTTCATATTTACGATTTCTCTCACAAGTGTGTATTTACGATCAGCTTCTTTCAAGTAGTTTTCTTCATTCAAGACTTGATCTTTTCATTAGATCTTGTCTATTTTATCTACTTATTTCTTGAATCAATCTTATACAAGGATTCCGCACTTGTATTAGATCAAATATCGTGTGTTTGGTTGATTTCCGGACCTACAATTGGTATCAGAGCCAAGAATCTTCGATTCGAGGCTCTCACGATATTGATTCAAGAGTATTTCTGGGTTTTTGTTCGAGATTTTGAGGTTTCGAGGCTGTTTGAGGTGTTTGCGACTTGTGTTGCTGCTGTTCTTCGAAGGTTTCTGGGTTTTGGAGGTGTTCACGACTGTTTCTGGTTGAAGATTGGCTGTTTACGACCTTGCAAAAGGTGTTTACGAGTGTACTATCGACTGTACTTGAGTTTACGATTGTGTATAATCGTAAAAGGGGCGTTTACGACTGTGTTTGGATCGGATTCGGTGTTTACGACTGCCGGAGTCGTAATCAAAGGATCGTAATCGGTGTTTACGAGTTTCAAAGGCGGTTAGTGTGTTTCCGATCGTTATCGAGGTGTTCACGATCGTAATCAATTATCGTAATCACAGTTTACGATTATTAAAGGCGGTGTGTGTTTACGAGTGCCACGTGTTATCGCAAACTGTGTTCCCGATCGTAATCGAGGTGTTGGATCGTAATCGGGACTGTTGGATCGTAAACAGTGTTGTTTGATCGTTTGGACTTTAGGTTTAAGTTTCCCAAGCTATTGAGATGGATTTTGAGCCGAGTATGTACCAGAAATTGGATTTCGAGATCGGATCTATAACTCGTCCGCCAAGACTAACTTCAGCGGATAATTTCTTAGAGTGGAAGTACAGATTCGAAAATCATTTGAAGAGTGTGGATCTGAGACTGTGGAGGGCTGTTCTCAATGGACCGTACACGCCTACTCACACAACGGGAGCAAATGCCGGAAAGGAGAAGAAAGAGGAGGAATATGATGATGATGACTGGGAGAGGTGCAACAAGGCTGAGAGGGCTTTTGCAATAATGACTATGGCCCTAACTCCAGACATCGCTCAAGGGTTCAAGCACTGCAAAACAGCAAAGCAACTGTGGAACGCTTTGATTGTTGCTTATGAAGGAAATCCGGATATTAAGGCTAGTAGGAAGCAGATGTTGAAGCAGAAGTTTAACTTGTTCAACCATATCCAGGGTGAATCTTTTGAGGCTCAAGTTCAGAGGTATGTGTCCTTGATGGCAGAGATGTCCAGTTATGGTGTGGAGCCGGACACTGAAGACAAGAATTTGAAGTTGCTAAACAGTCTGCCTAAATCTTGGAACACCAATATATCCATCATCAAAGACAACAATAGACTGACTGAAGTGACTTTGGATGAACTAATTAACAAACTGAAGTCAAAGATGATAGATGATAAGCAGAGAGAGCTAAACCACATAAGCTCATTAAGTTTGGCTGGGAAGTTGAATCAGGCTCTGTTATCTGAAGAAGTTGAAGGTAAGCATGAAGGAAAGGCTTCGGGAAGTGGATCAAGTTCAGTTTCAATGGGTAATGCATTTGTGGCACAGCCTCAAGGAAGTTCAAGCGGAGGTGTCAACTCTGGAGATGTCAATGATCCTAACTTTGCCCTTGGAATGGGTTTCATGAACAGCTATCATGCCCTTGTGGCCGGGAATCTTGTACCTTCTGATATGGTGGCTGGTGATCTTAATCAGATAAATCCTGAGGACGTGGAGATGCTAGATGTCTCTTGGCAAATGGCCATGGCTGTTTTCAGAGCCAAGAAATTTATGGCCAAAACTGGAAGGAACGTCTGGAAGGATCAGGATAAAATCAGAATGGGGTTTGACAAGTCGAAGCTGAGGTGCTACAATTGTGATGAGTATGGTCACTTTGCCAGGGAATGCACGAAGCCAAAGAAAGAGAGGGTTGAAGAGAAGAAGGCAGCTGAGGTAAAAGGTAAAGGAGAAGACAAGGCATTGGTGGTTCAAGGAGGTGGAGGTTATGACTGGACCCCCCAGCTGAGGGAACTGACCCCCCAGATGAAGGATCTTAGTTTGTCACATGCTTTGATTGCTACTGCAGAAGAGGATGATGAAGAAAATCATGCATTTGTGGTCACTGATGAGGAAAAGCCTGAGGAGACCGAGATAGAAGACAAGGAAGCGTACGTTGCTGATGCTGAGAACCTCAAGGTATGTTCTGATCCCACTTGTGCTCGTATTATACCTGGTCTTAGACAAGTCTGTAAGAATTATCAACTAGAATTGTTTGAGATCAAGTGTGAGAGGAGTTCATTTAAGGGTAGATGGATAAAAGGTGAGGAAAAGATTAAGGCACAAAAGCTAGATATTGTTAAGTACCAACAGATAGCAACTGAACAATCTATCCTGTATGATAATGCTAAATTAGAAATAGCTGACCTTAGAAAGCAGGTAGATGAATTGACACATAAGAACAATGAGATGCAGGTTCAGTTAGATGTGAATAAATTAAGAAACAAAAGAATGCTTCAGGCAGGTAAAGAACTATCTCAGGCTATCACTTGTGGTCAAGTAGGGAAACATACGCCAGGATTTGGGTCGGAAAAGTCTGACAAGTCCGTGGCCGCAAATGTTGTGATTCCCCCACCTATCCCTTGAGATATTGTAGGAATGCTCTATGAGGAGGATCAGGTAGACAGAACTAAGTCAGGTTATCATGAAGCAGGTCCTCCTATAGATAGTATGTTGGTAGGTGTGACCCCTATGACAGAAGAGGATTTAGAAAGAGAGAGACTTGGAATATATGGGATGAGTAGTCAGAACAAGGTAGATGAACACAGAAATGAACCAGGTCCTTCCCAGGAATCATTAAACAATAATGTTAGTTCTCCTAATGTTTTTGTTACATGTGCAGATGGTGTAGGCATTGAAGATGTATCTGGGGAGGATGCTGAATGCTTGAGAGTCAATGAGTGTCATGAGTCTAGTTGTTCTGTTTTTAGTTTACCTAAGGATGACGTTCTGGCATCTGTGTCAGAACTTGAAACATCCAAGTCCAATCAAATTGTCTTGTTAAAACATGTTTCTAATCCTAATGAAGTCGTTAGTTCTTTTAAAATGCGTGTTCCTAACACAAAGATTGGCCGTCAGTCTAAGCCCAATGATTTTGTTCCGTATCCCCAGGTTGTGTCAACTTATAATAGAACTGATAAATCAAAATCTGAACAATTTTGTTTAATAACACAACCTGAAAAACATTCAAAACGTGTGATACACAAATGGGATGATCAACCGGAATGGAAGTCGTCTTACCCAAGACGCTCATACTTGTGTAGCAACGTCAATGGGCCTAGACAAATGAATTGTTTTCAATGTGGTCAACCAGGTCATTTTGCTGCTAATTGTATGAACAGACCCTATGAGCCATATTATCCGCAGAACAAGCGGACAAATATGCTTGAGAAAATGATGAGGGGTGAGAACAGAACTCAAAAGCAGCAACCTTCGTCACAGGGGAAGCAGAGTTCTGAACCAATGAAGACTCAAAAGTCTAAGGTTCTAAACACAAAAGCCCCAGTGACAAAGCCTGTCAATGAAAGGAGAGATGTGGGCCAAACTTCAAAACCTGCTCATGCAGCTAAAGAAGTTTACAACAGACCTAACAAAGTTAAAACAAAGCCTTTTGAGAAACAAGTGCCAAAAGTTAATCAGATTGCTGAACCTAAGGGTAAAGCAGTTATGGAACAACCAAAAACTGTTACTCAACCAAAACAAATGGTTTATACCAAATTAAAACTTGAGTGGACACCGGTTGTTAAAACAAAAGGTAAAAAGGCTGCATCTCCTCCAAGAAAAACATCACCCACAAAGAACTCTGCTAATAGTTCAAACTCACAAAAGCAACCAAATTGGAAGCCAAAAGTTAATGCTAAAATTATAAATCAACCTGAATCAAAAGCAGGAATGTCTTTCAAAATGGTTAACTACATTGACTCCAAGGGAGTGCCCAGATCTGTTATGACCTGGGTACCTGACTCTAACTGATCTCTGATTTGTGTAGGGACAGCCTAGAAGATCTGTCAACAATCTCTGGTATGTTGATAGTGGTTGCTCCCGACACATGACCGGAGATCTGTCTCTTTTGGAAGATGTAGAGGATTTCAATGGAGGTGGAGTTTCTTTTGCAGGCGGTGTGGGTGGTCGAATCAGTAAGAAAGGTGTGGTGAGGAGCGGTAATCTGTCATTTTCTGACGTTCATTATGTGGAGGAACTGTCGCACAGTTTGCTGAGTGTTTCTCAGATCTGTGACAGAGACTTTTCTGTGATGTTCAATAAGAAGGAGTGTATTATTCTGAAGCCAGGTGTGAAGATACCCGAGGAGTGTGTACTTATGCGCACTCCAAGACGTTCAAACTCATATCTTCTCAACTTGAGCAATCCTCCTTCGTCAGAAGAAGCTTGCCTTATATCAAAACAGAATGAAAATCTTGCATTGTTGTGGCATCGTCGTCTGGGACATGCAAACATGAAGAATTTATCCAAGCTGGCTAAAGGAGAGCATGTCAGAAACCTTCCGATCACAGACTTCACTTCAGTAGAAAAGTGTGTGGCATGTGCTAAGGGGAAGCAGCACAAACTGCCACATCGTCCAAAGGTTACAAATTCTGTCTCTTCTGTGCTTCAACTCTTACATATGGATTTGTTTGGTCCTATGCAGGTACAAAGTGTCAGCAAGTTCTCATACTGCCTCGTGATAGTGGACGACTACTCGCGATTTACTTGGGTCTTTTTCTTGTCGAACAAGTACGAAACTCCGGCCCTAGTAAAGCAGTTTGTGACTCTTATTGAAAACCAGCTGGATAAAAGAGTGAAGGCAATCAGATCTGACAATGGGACAGAATTCAAGAATGCTGAGCTGAATATGTTTTGTGGTGAAAAGGGGATTGAAAGGCAGTTCAGTGCTCCTTACACTCCTCAGCAGAATGGAGTTGCCGAAAGAAGAAATAGGACACTCATCGAAGCAGCTAGAACGATGATGTGTGAAGCAAAATTACCGATCTTCTTTTGGGCAGAAGCTGTGAATACTGCTTGTTATGTACAAAACAGAGTTCTTCTGAACAAGCGTCACGAGCAAACTCCATATCAGATCATTTATGGAGAGAAACCGAAGGTGGGTTACTTCAAGACGTTTGGATGTCCATGCACGGTGCTGATCCAGTCCGATGTAGGGAAATTCGAAGCGAAGGCCGATGAGTGCTATTTTGTTGGTTATTCAGCAAATAGTGCTTATCGTGTGTACAACAAGACCACTGGGGTGATCATTGAGGCATTCAATGTAGATTGGATGGAGGACAATCCTACTGATGCGGGAACTGGACCTAATTGGATCTTCGACTATGGATCATTGTTTGAGGGATTTAATTTCTCGAATGTTTTCCACAATTTGGGCGAAGAAGAAGACATTGTAGCTCCCAGTGCTGATGTAAGACCTCATGTGGATAGAGCATCAGCTGAATCTTCTCGGAATGCAACTGCTGATATTCCAGAATGTTCAGGGACACGTGATGCTCCAGTGGATTCTCAAGGCTCAGGTATGTCTGAAAATGTTGTTAATACTAATCTGCCTGTTAATGTTTCAGTGCCTGAAGTCCAAGAGAGCAGAATCAACAAGGATCATCCACTGAGTAATGTTGTTGGGCCAGTGACAGCGGGTGTCACCACAAGGAGCCGGACAGGACACATCAACTTTTGTATGTTTTCCTGCTTCATCTCCCAGATAGAACCTCCCAATGTGATGGTTGCTCTTAAAGATCCAAACTGGATGGAGGCCATGCACAATGAACTCAATCAATTTTCAAAGCTGGGAGTGTGGCGTCTTGTGAAGCGGCCAGAAGACAAGAAGGTGATTCCCACGAGATGGTTGTACAAGAACAAAAAAGATGACTCGGGGATCATTGTGAGAAACAAAGCAAGGCTGATAGTACAAGGGCACAGGCAAGTCCAGGGTATCGACTATGATGAGGTTTACGCTCCAGTGGCAAGATTGGAAGCAATTCGGATCTTTCTAGCTGTAGCTTCGTATCTCAATTTTACCGTACATCAGATGGATGTGAAGACTGCCTTCCTGTATGCAGAGATGAACGAAGAAGTCTATGTTGCTCAACCACCAGGGTTCATAGATGAAGAAAATCCAGATCACGTTTATCTGCTGGATAAGGCTTTGTACGGTTTGCATCAAGCTCCTAGAACCTGGTATGAAACGTTGTCCAATCACCTGGTGGAGAATGGATATACAAGAGGAGTCGTTGATCAAACACTGTTCAGGAAAAGGGTGGGAGAAGACATAATTATGGTGCAAGTGTATGTAGATGATATTATCTACGGATCGACAAACGAAGAATTGTGCACCGAGTTTGAGGAGATCATGAAGAAAAAGTTTGAGATGAGTGACCAAGGCGAGATGAGTTTCTTTCTTGCACTTCAAGTCAAGCAGAATGATTCTGGGATTCTTATTCATCAGGAGAAATATGTGAATGAGATTCTGGAAAAGTTCAAGATGCAGGATTGCAAGCCCATCGCCACTCCCATGGCATCCAGACCACTCCTGTCAGCGGACCTTAACGGGGAGTCAGTGAGTGAATTCCAGTATCGGTCGATGATTGGATCACTAATGTACTTAACAGCAAGCAGGCCAGACATCATGTATGCAGTTTGCGTGTGTGCTCGATATCAGGCTAACCCTAAACTCTCTCATTTAGCTGCTGTTAAGCGTATCTTCAGGTATCTGAAGGGCAGGCCTAGGCTTGGTCTTTGGTACCCGAAGAACACTGATTTTCAATTATATGCTTTTACTGACAGTGATTATGGAGGTAGTGACCTTGACAGGAAATCTACTACTGGAGGATGTCAGTACCTGGGAGATAGGCTCATCTCTTGGCAGAGCAAGAAGCAGCATACCGTATCCAAATCAACTGCAGAAGCTGAGTACGTGGCCGCATCTGCCGGTACTTCACAGGTAGTGTGGATCCAAAACCAGCTCACGGATTACGGTATGGAATTCGTTAACACTCCAATATTTTGTGATAATGCTGCTGCTCTTGAGATTGTGAAAAACCCTGTCCAACATTCCAAAACCAAGCACATTGATATTAAGGTACATTTTATTCGTGATTGCTTTGATCGTGAGCTGATTCAGTTACAAAAGGTAAGCTCCGATCAGAATGTTTCGGACATCTTTACAAAACCCCTTCCTCGTCCTAATTTTGAATCTTGTGTTGAAGGCCTGAAGATGATTGCCTTCGAGGAATGATCTGATCATCTATGTTTTTGTACAAAGTCTTTGGTTTTTCAATTTTTTCTTAAAACAAAAAAAAAAAAAAAAAAAATTAGAAAATGACTGAAAAAAAAATTGAGTCTTGTTTCAAAAGCCTCACAAAAACAGGGGAAGAAATGGTGCTGGTTAAACTGAAAGGTTTTTATGATGTCTTTTGATAGAACCTAAATGCTTAATGACGGTTGGAGACTGACACGTGTAAGGCTGATGTGAAAGACTGCTCGAAGATGATATGTCGGTAAGCTCAACCAAAACAATGATCATCTAAGTAAGTGCAATAATCTTAAACTCTATACATGTTTAGTTTCCCATCCTAGTCTACATGGTTTAAAAAAACTGAGTCCCGACAAAAACGGGTTGAGAGTGGTATTTACCTAGTATTCACTCTCTCACACGCCATGCTTACACTGTATAAGACAACACCACAAGAAAAAGAAAAAGAAAAAGAATTCAAAGAATTCAAAATTGAAAATTCTGAAAAAGAAAAAGAAAAGAAAATAAAATTATTCAGTTGGTCTTCTCTGCGTGCTTATGCGGCCGACCTGATCATCAACTGATAATTTATGAAAATCAGAAATAAGTGGTAGTCAAAAAACAGTGTTGCATGGTTCCTCAAGTTGGGGGTTTGTGAATCCTCAATAAACTCTGAGGTTGGGTAGGTTTTGCTATGGAAAATTGGGTGTGGGGACGGTTAAACATAACGGTAAATCTGTACAATATTTAAGCACTTTACTGGATGTGAGTTTCTGTGTTCAAACCACCTGACAATTGTCTAGAGTGTCTAGTAACAGAAGCTGAAAAGGGTTCCTCAGTCAAAGACTTGTCCCAATTATCTGTGAAATTTACCAGCACCAGGTATGTGAATATTTGAAATTTCTGAGTTAAGTTTGTAAATATTTAATTTTGGTTTTGATTTTATCTGTTTTAACTTTTAAATTTTTCATGATCATGATCGGATACTCGGGTATGATTCTGAGGGGAAGTTTTTGTAAAATTCTCAAAGTGTCAAAAAATTCAAATGTTTTTGAGAATTATCAAGTTTGGGGTAAACTTGAAATTTTTTTTTTGAAAGTGTGAGGGGCTTAAGTGAAGGTTTTTAAAAGATTGAGGGGGTCTTTTTGAAAGTATTAAGTTTACGGTTTTGGGAAGGGGGCAAAGTGAAACTTTTGTGGTTTAAAACCCATTTACGATTTCTCTTTCTCTCATTTCTGTTTACGATCACCACTCCTCCGAACCCTAGAACCGCCGAGCCTTACCGGAATCATCTCCACAGCCCGCCTCCGACCACCAAATCTCAATCCGCCTACATCATCGTGCTCACAATCAAAATCCGACTAGAACCCCCTTGTTTATCGGTGTTTCCACTGTCTCTTCCTGGGTTTTTAAGTTTCGAGCCCTAGTTTTTGAATCCCGACGGTGTTCACCAATTTCAAGTCAACTTCACAAGATTTAGTGTCGGTTTTCTGTTTAGAAAAGTTTAAAGGTAGCTATTTATGACTTTATTGTGTTTTTGTTGTGCTTAATCACGTTTACGAGAAGTTGCAGGTTGCTTCAATGGTGGTTGTCGGTGTTTACGACCATCGTTGTGAAGAAGAAGAAGTTTGGGCGTTTACGAGTCTCGTTTACGAGTCTCGTTTACGACTCCGATGTTTTCGAGGACCGTTTACGACCAGGAGAATACGACAAAAAACAGTTGTGGTGTTTACGATTGGGCTGTGACAGAATTGTATTGTTTACGATTGGACCTAAGTGATTACGATTGGGCTTAATCTCGACCGGATCGTGAACCCAATGGTGATTCGTAAACCCATAAAATGGATCGTAAACCCACTTCTTGAGTCGTAAACACACATTAAAATAATAAGAATTTAAATCTTAAAACACTTAATAATTTTTTTTTAAGAAAATCTCATTAAAAGTGAACAGTTTTGAGATAAATTTGACGGTGTTTGTGAGCAAGTTCTAAATTCAATTATTTTCCCGAAAAATGTTCAAATTGAAATTTTGTGAAGTTAAAAAGTAAAAAGTTATCGTCAATTGAACACGTTTAGGGTTGATAATCATAATTGCTTACTCATGATCAAATCTGATGCATATGTCTTGTTTGTCTCAGATGGCAGGAAATGTTATTGACGAACCAATCAAATTTGATCATGATCACTGTATACCAGCTTTCCTGGAAGATCCACCAGAGCACCACATGGAGCTATTTTACTCACTGGTGGCAGGAATGAACGTCTGCAAGATAAATCATGCACTAAGAACGAGTGTATTGATTGATGAGATGCTGGTAAGAGAATTTTGGGGGACTGCACGGGCGAGTGCTGATAAGACAAGAATCACCGCTACCATCCAGAACCGTCAGGTGGTCATTCTGGAAGATGATATTAGAAGAGGCCTGAATATCAACGATCGTGCTACCGATCCGGTTGATTACCCCAAGGAAGCCGTTCTGGCAGGTGCTCAATTACTGGGATATGAAGGCAGATTCCCACCTATCATGAAAAAGCAGCTGCCGCACTACTGGAGGTGCCTTGCCCATTTCATGCAGAAATCATTTCTGGGCAAGAGAACGAGCTTTGACCAGCTGAACAAGGTCCACGGCACTGCTTTCGTCGCGTTGGCCCTTGACTGGAACTACAATTTCTCGAAGATGATGCTGCTAGATTGGATCGGCAATGCTAACTTGGGTGCTCGTGAGCAGTTTCTGATGACACCAAGATTCGTGCAGATGGTGGTCATGCTGAAATATCCAATGATTGAGGAAAGGATACAGAAGCTGGATGTAAAGGTGATGGATGCTGGTGTTTTTGGTCTCCAGACTCAGGATAGAAGTGGCAAATACATGTATGAAGGTAGACTGGAATGGGTTAAGAGAGGTGCCTTTCCAGAGGTAGCCCGAGAACAAGTTATGGAGGATGAAGAGCCAGAAGCTGACTTGCCAGTTGTGAATGCCATGGTTGCCGAAGACCAAGACTTGACAGTAACTCCAGCTGTCAATGTTCAAGAAGATGATGTCATTCCATCCGATGAAGAAAATATAATGGATGACATCCTTACTGGTCAGGACTTAGCTGAAGATGATATTTATGGGGACTTGGAGCCACTAACCCATAAAAGATCAAGAGAAAATATGATTGGGTCATCTGGCAGTGATGATACACCTCCTGAGCTGGATTTAAACATTGATGAAGCTTTAGTGGAAGAACCCGTCCCTGCTCGTGAACCATCTCCACGAAAGAAAACTGATCCTAGGAGCATACGGTTCAGATTCACCAAGACCAGCTCGAGCCTAATGATTGTAGAACCAACTGGACCCAGTTCTGCGGGTCCCAGTGGTCAAGAAGAAACCGTTAATGAAGCCCTTCAAGAGCAACCGTCTCTCACACAGACAGAAGAGGTGCATGATCAACCTGCCCCTGTGCAGCAAGCTAGTCCGATTCTGAACGTGCAAAGCCCTGTACGTGAAGATAGGCAATTTCTGGAGGTTGATAGCACCTTCGTTGTTCCAAGTCCGGTTAGAGTGAGCCTCTCTACCGCGACCAGCCAACCACTCGCAGCTCCAGGTTTCCGCCCTTTGATGGCTGCTGAGCTTCCAGTTGATTTGAGGATTAGTGCTGATCCTCAGATTAACTTCCTGATCTCTCAGAATAGGATGAGACAAAATGAGATCAAGGCTCTCATGGAAGAAAATCAGCGTTTGAGAGAGAAGGAGGAGGCAAACAGCAAATATATGAGAGAATATGAGGTAGCTGACAAGGAAAGAATGGAATATCTCTACAATATGATAAAGGGCCTGAGAAGGAAGGTTAATGAACTGACGGAGAGTGCAGGGCCTAACAACTCTGGTGCCCCTGGTCAGAGTTCATCTCAGGGAAATCAAGCTGCTGCCATGGAGACAGACGAAGGTGATGAGAATATGGAGATGCCAGATTACGCCCGAAGTGGCAGAGTTATCTCCAAAGCCCCTGAAGGACACGAGAACTGGTTCAGAGAGTTCTTCCAAGGACCAGCTCCCATTCTATACACCATCGACGTTGGCAAAAGCTCAATTGATAAGCGTGGGAGTTGTGAGGAAATCCTATGTTGGCACTACGACATGGAGAAGAAGATCTTTGCTGTTATCCGTGACGGCTACAGTCCAGTGGAGTACTATCAATCACGTGCTCAATTCCACTCCTGGACTGAGCCTGAGATAAGGAAACTTCTGAGAGCTCCATTTATTAACAGGTGGAATGGACCAGAAGGGAATCTGATCAGAGATAATCTGCTAGGCCACATGGAGAATGATTTCAGAGATTTTGAGCTGAAGGAGGTCAGGTGGAGAGAGACCGGTACTGACCCTGTGACAGGGGAGTCGATTGGAGAAGTACGGAGGCCACCGACCAAGCGCACAAGGGTCATCAACATGTTGGATGAGATCGAGGATGGAACACTGGTAAGAAACTTTGATTGCTGGTACTACGATCCAACAACACATGAGGTGGTGGTTCTCTGTAAGCCGATGCGTCAATTCCGATTTTATGACCCGGTGGATCTTCTTCGATTTGGGGAAAGAGATATAAAGCTTCTGGCCACCCAACCCATTCTTGCAGACGAGACTGATATGGTAAATGCTGTAAGGGTTGGCATCTTTGATGGAGCAGCTAAGAAGATTGTAGAGAAGGGATGGTGGTTTAACAACGTTCAAACCTCATTCAGATTTGACTTGCTGCTGCCGTGAAGTGGTCTAATGGTTCATGCCTAGGGGAAGATTGTAGGGCTATATTTAGTTAAGGCATGAACATTAGTTAGTGGGCTAGTTTATTTGTATTGGGCTTATAAGATATTGGGCTTTTTCTAGTTTACTATTGGGCCATGTGGGCTTCTTGTAGGTTTACGATTTGTATAGTGGGAGTATATAAACCCACTTGATTTTCTTTGTAACCAAGCTTTTGGAATACACTTTCATATTTACGATTTCTCTCACAAGTGTGTATTTACGATCAGCTTCTTTCAAGTAGTTTTCTTCATTCAAGACTTGATCTTTTCATTAGATCTTGTCTATTTTATCTACTTATTTCTTGAATCAATCTTATACAAGGATTCCGCACTTGTATTAGATCAAATATCGTGTGTTTGGTTGATTTCCGGACCTACACATTGCAATCTAATTGTGATCCTTACACAAAATTTTAAAAAATGAAGAAAAAAAAGTACCCCATCCACCCTCGTGTACTCCCCTTAGGCATTTCCTAAAAATGAAGAACACTAATTATAACCAATCTTAAGACTATAAACAACCGTGGAAGGCTCTTTGAAAGCCAAATAAACGATTAATTTAACACCACCTTATCCTTGTATTCAACACGCTGATTTGATATATCAAAATGTGGTCAAGTTTTAAATGGTAAATACCAAGTGACCAAACTACACACCAGGGCAGTGAACCCGTCGTATGAAGTACAATATTGGTAAGAACCGGATATCAATCCGTGGACGCGATGACAATCTCCCGATACCGAATCGTTGCTAATATTTAACCGAACAAAAAGAATTTGTGAACTAAAGCTGTAAACTAAACAGAATAACAAAAACCGACAAAAACAGCTAAAAACCGGATAACACGCTGGAAAATCAGAGAAAGCAATGCATCACCTAGACTAGAGTCCTCTAGACTCGCTCGGACCCTCGGATGACTAATACCATGAACACCATCATCTAATGCGAAAAACCAGACTATCTAGGGCTATAGAGACACCCCAAATAATTCGGAAATCCTAAATGAAGCACATACAGTAAAACTGCGAAACCTGCCAAACGAAAAAGCTACTTTGGTCAAAGTAAACTAATCCTACATGAAACAGGAAACTACGCGAAAGGTCTCTCTCTATAGCGCCTATAGCATGCAACGATGATGATTCCAAACGCTTACGACCTAGAAACCGCTAAACATGAATAAGTACCATTGAATCTTATGTTCACAAGCAATCTGTCCTATTAAACGATGTAAAACAAGCTTCTAGCCTATGAAACGATTTGGTCAAACCTATTTCATAAGGATATTAGCTAAATCAGCCCCAAATCAATGATAAACCATCAAGTAGGAGTTCTCCTATCAAGCATCAAACGTTTGACCAATAAAAGTCAACCATTTAACAATAAATAAATCAACACATACTAGTAGTTCTACTAAATATGGCAATTAATCCATATGATTCATCATTAACGAAAACCAAATCAGCAAACTTTATCATCATAAACATTCAAAACCATCATCAAAAGCAATTTAACACAAAGTCGTGGTAAAAAGTCACCCGAAACGGGTCAAACGGGTCCAAATTTATCTAATCTAAGTGATACAAGAATGAATCAGCCAAGATACATGTTTAAAAACAATAAAAATCGAATCTTGGGACTGACTATGATGAATAACTAGATCAAAAAGCTAAACGATGAAGAACCGAATTGAAGATCCGACCTGCGAGAGCTAAAATCTTCAAGTTTCTTCTCAAAAAGCCTTGATCTTGACCCCAAATCCTTCCAAGATGCTTCAAGATGTGTTATGGGGTTTTTATTAGGGTTTATCGGGGGTTGTTTTTTTATGAAATGACGGCTGCGACTAATTTATATGCGAAAATTTAGGGTCTGGAATGATCAGGTCGAAAACTAGTTAAAAAATGCAGCCGCCAGAAGAAGATAACATAATATGAACGTGAATCTGAACAAATAAGCAGCTTCTGTCCTGGTGGCAAGGATCCTGTTAAGCTACACAAGGGGTCAAGAGTTCGACCTTGCTGCCCTTCGAATTTTTCCTTTTTTTCTTTACTGCGCTGTGGGCTGCTCTCTTATCAAGCTGGTGGGCCGGCTGGGCTTCTGAGAAATGACTGGGGTGCTAACTGAACTGGGCTGCTGCTACTTTGTTTAGTTATTATTTTTCTTTTCTTTAATCACCCATAAGTTTAGCATACGACATCCGTTTCTGCTTCCGTAAATTGCGTTTTTCTTCTAAATTCATCTCGCACACACCAAACACCTAAAATTCACAAATAAAAACAATTAAGCACCATATCTTTTATAACTTCTCAATTAAAATTCTATCTTGCAAAGTTTTCTCAATTAAAAACCAAATTAAATGTGAACTTTTAATATTTATCAAATAATAACCAAAGTTCCACCAAATCATCTAAAATTCAAATATAAACATTTAAGCACCAAAACTTAATAATTCTTAATTAAAAACTAATTAAATGAAGGGATTTTATTTATTTATTTCATGTATGAGATGCTATGCATCAAAGATCCCCACACTTAAGTTTTGCTTGCCCTCAAGCAAAAATCCAATGCAACACTTCCACAAGCCAATCGAAAACGTGACATCCTACCCAACCCAATGCAACTACTCAAGCCCACATGCATCCCCAAATCTCAAGATTTACACTTTTCAAAAGATTTATAATCCAACAAGCAAATATGATAATTAGTTTAAAAACATGGAAATGCCTACTAGCTTGACACACATCAAGGTTCAATCAAACAATGCAACATACCCCTCACAATGATCACTCAACTCGGTGAAATTTAGTGGATAGGTGATTAAAGAGATCATCGATTTAAGTGGATCACTCAATACCAAACATGCACTTCATCCTCATAAGCTTGCATCGAAATCGCATCTCCACCAAATAACATAAAACCGAACATAAATCAAGAGGAATTCCAAGGGTTGTAACGTAAGGCTAGGGTTTAGGGTATGGAATGGGAATGTGAAAGTGGCTAAGTGCTTAGAAATCCGGACTAGGAACAAAAGAACTAAACTATCAAACTTTTTACAAAAATAAACTAAAATCGGGTAATTTTGACCCGAACACATAAGCTAATCAAAAGTCTATTTTTTTTAGCTCTATCTTAGGTCTATGACCTCCAATAATGAACTAAAATTTTCTCCTTTTTATTCATTTCTTTTTTTTTCTTTCTTTTTTTTTTTTGGCAATCTCATATGAATTCCTAGAATGGAGATTGAGTACTAGGAGAATCACACTTAATCATTTTTTTAAAACTAAATATGACTTGATGAAACTAACCAAAATATATACACAAGACCCTAAAACTAATCCGGATTCTTCACACAAGGGTTTAAGAACAAAATAAAGGCTAATCAAAAGGTTAAATGGGTCAAAAAGTGGGAAAATCAAACGAAAAGGAAAAAGGCTCAAACGGGTTTTCTAAGGGATAATGTTTTTAGGGTAGGGAAAATGATAAGATCAAAAGAAAAGGCTAAATCAAAGGGGTTTAGTCCTAGTGCCTCCATCATTTCTATGCCTAATATTAGTTCATGATCTCGACGCGTATAAACAATACAAGTTCTAAAATGAAAGCGCATGATGGCATAACACTCAACCAAACGAAAGTGAGTAAATAATATAACATATAATGCAATTTAGGCTCAAATAACTCACGGAAACAGATGGATAAAGGCTACCGATATGATGCAAGCTATCAATCCCCCATCCGATAGTTTCACTAAGTAAAGCATCCCATTTATTGATTTTATTTGAAAAACACTTGATTGGAAATACTTTTTCAAGATACTCGAAGAAAAGGTTTTGACTAGAGACAAGCATCGTATACACAGGCGAGCAAAACGTCACGAATTACATCAACGGGCCCACTTCCATGTGCAAAAAGACGGGCAAAAATATCAATTTCAACTAAAAACAGGGGGATACGATAAGAAAATTTCAAAATTTTCACAAATTCAAGCAATTTTAGTTCAATTGACCCCCATCCCCACACTTAATTCATACATTGTCCCCAATGTACGCTAAACAAAACAAAATAAAGGGGAAAGGGAACTGAAATACTCCCCTATCACTGTCATGTGCCAGTGTCTGGATGCTGAAAAAATCGAGCCAGCTCTTGACTGAACAGGTGTCAGAGCTGAATCCACAAATGCTAAAAATCCTCCATAATCAAAGTATGCATATTGAAACAGCTCTCGATGAACATGCTAGAACCTTCTCGCCAAAACAAACTATCAGCCAAACACAACCAAATCATATCAATCATAAATATAAATCAATAAAGCACAAATATCTCGAGTTGTGTGTCAACAAATGAATGCAAAATGAAAGATAAAACTCGGATAATCACTAAACCGGTGAATCAAGGTAGTTGGCGATCCCACGCTGAATCTGGAAGAAAACAAAACCCAAAATGAAACAAAAGCAATCGGATTGCAAAATTTGGCACTTTTAAAAGATATTTGAAAATTTGAGTTCTTGGACGATCGATCAAATGCGGGCCGTTTGTTGTGAATTATGAAGCGAACGGCCGGCATTTAACCAAAAGTCAACAGAGCTACAACACAAACATGCAAACCGCCCGGAATGGAGATTGAGTACCAGACGATTCGCAATGTGTGCATCGAAAGACCTGCTATGCCAATTTGCAACCAATTGATCAGCAACACCAACCAACATCAAATATCAACCCAAATATAAGTAACAATTGATCAAAATTGTGACATCCGAGAATTTCAAGGTTTACTTCCGTTAAACATTTCCGTTAGTTACGTTATAAGTGTTAACTTAGTAACTAATACTTAACTAGGCCGAATACGTCCACGTCCTTTGGTTGATCACCGAACCCGCCCATATGTGCTATGTGTTCATTTATTAATGTCATTATGTGCAATGTGATTTAAACGCATGATTTAATATTATGAATAGCATGACAAATTGTAAATCCTTGATTTTGTGAAAATTGTCTAAGTTGTGCAGCCAGCGAAACTGACGGGCGAAACTATAGTGTCGCCCGGTAGTCAGCTGAGCTATTCGATAACACATGATTAGAGCTAGTTTCGCCTGGCCAGCGAAACTGCCAGCGAAACTAGCCTCTGATATAAATAATCTTAATAAACCCTAGTTCTCCCATTTGCCTCATTTCATACAAAACACACACACACTCCATCTTCTCCTGGAAATCTGGTCAGCCGAGATTCACACCGAGCCATCGAGATCTCAGCCCCGAACCATCATCCATCAAGCTTGGAGATCGAACCGTGAGTCCCAAAACCACCATTTTTATGTTTTCTATGTGTTTTACTTAAAAAGCATGACCAAACCTTCATGATATCATTTGATCTGCTAGTATGTGACTTAGGGAGGCTAGATCTATCATAAAGTTTGCAACTTTACGTTTGAAATCCAACCATGATAGAGATTTGTGCTATTTAGGTCATTTTAGGGTTTTAAATGTATTTTGGTGATTTGATGATAAAAATGCATGTTTAAGGTGTTAAAGCTTACTGATTTATGTTGGTAAATGCCTATGTATGCTAAACAGTGAATTGCATGTAAAATGGAAGCTGTTAGGTTGATTTTTAGGCTGATCCGTATGTTTTTCGCGACCAGCGAAACTGTCTTGTTCTCTGGGCGAAACTGTCCAGCGAAACTATGTATATCTTCATCCAGCGACACTATGCAGCGAAACTGCAGTGTCGCCGGGTAAACCAACCAGACCAGCTCGAGCGAATCTACCGAGCGAAATTCCCTGAACGAAAGTTCAAACCAGTTTCGGGCGAAACTAGGCTAGCGAAACTGTGCCAACAGTTTCGAGCGAAACTAGCCTAGCGAAACTGTGTCATCGGGTATTGCCTAGCGAAAGTGCTGCCCGTGCACATAGCGAAACTGACTAGCGAAATTGCTAGCGAAACTGAGACCAGAATCCAAACTTGTACAATTTGCTTGAATGTTATGCCATGACTTACATGATTATGCTATGATGATACATGCTTTGATTTCTGATGTATATGAGCCCTTGTTTATGATCAACCATCGGTGTCGTGTGTCTGTATGTCGAGTCATAGTTCCAACGTGCTATATTATGGGCCATAGTGACGTTAAGTAAAGATTAGACACAAAACTAATACTTAAGACCTAAACGTGTTCATAGGTCTTCGTTAAGCAAACTTGGATATTATAGCAAGTGTAGCAGTGCAACCCAAGGTGAGTGTCACTAACCCGATTTCCGTGAACCCGTTTGGGTCACACCGAATACCTAAAAAGTAAAACAATGCTGACAACTCGAGAGTGCTAGGCACCTCCCTGATAAACTTAAAAACTTGGAGTGCTCGGCACCCACTTGATGAATCTTGAAGTGCTTTATGGGAAGCACTTGCGAATTACCAAAACAACGATTTCTAAAACGAAACTGAAAACACTTTTGAGATTCATGAGAATCCGGTAAACCGTTTTAATATGGCTAGTGTAGGTTAAAGTCTAAACCACATGATATCACATGATTTCTAAGGATGCCTTGAAAACTTAAAAGTCCTCAACTAATTGTACCATTAATTGTAAAGCGAGGGGATGTTGGGTAGATCTACTGGAGTTTGACAAACTCCGCCCCGTGGCACGGGGAGTGCACGGAGGTACAATATCAGCCTATCTGACCGTGATCCCGAGAGGACACGGGGGAGGCAAAACCGCGATGACGTAGGTCCGCAGTACTGATGGCACGGCCACTACAATAACTTATGGTCAGCTTTGGTACAAACTTCCTTAGTGCATGGAACAACGGATTAGCTACCCGCGATATCGGTTGAGCACTTTAACTATACAAAACTAGTACATACCCGATAACGCAGGTTACGGACAACTCTTTTACTAAACCACGATACTATGATTTTGGTCATTACAAAGCATTGCTTTTCACAAACAAATATTACTTAAAGTATATGCTGATACGTTTATGATTATGAGACCGGGCCACTGCGTGACAAGCCCACTGTGAACTCACCAACCGTTAGGTTGACACTTGCGTGGTTTAAACTTTTGCAGATCGCTAAGGAGTATCCGGAGCGGGTTGGCATGGCACATGAAGACTTTTATTTTAATTAAACTAATTGGGAATTTAATATAAGGATTTGTAAAACACGTGGTTAGTGCTAAGATAATATTTTGTTCCGCTGCGTATCTTGAGATTGTTTTTATGATATATCTTTGGACTAACTCTGATTCGTTTAATATTTGTAACTAATGGTTGTGGTCCTGGTTTGCTCGCACCCCTTAACGGTATAAACTCCGTTAGTGGTAAATTTGGGGGTGTGACAGATTGGTATCAAAGCCATAAGTTGCAGAGAACTGGAATCATTTTCTAAAAACGATTTGGAAACTGCAACTTGAACCTTAGTTACAAACGAACAAACAAATTCTCAAAACAAAACTTTTACGTGCCAACCTGGGATACTCGCTCTGCTGTGTAAGTAAATACTCCATATGTAGATATATATATGTAGATATATATATAGACCGTGTCTAAGAAGTCTAACGGAAAAGCCTTAGGAAGATTTCACACAAATACGAAATGCGAACGATAATACACGCACTACTATGGGGGAAAGCGACAACGAAACGATGCTACACGCGACGTCCTGATTTATGCTACGATGACTACGCCGACGGTGACTTTTATGGGGAAGCCGACTTTCGACGATAGTACTCACGACTTACGACGTTCTCCGACGACGCCTCGATTGTGCACAAAATTTTCTGGACTAATAGAGGGATAACGGGAAATTGCTAACATGCATATTATGGGATATGTATAGAATATAATTGCTACTGAACACTGGCTACTTTAACTGTTCAGCAAAATGTCTGGAAGAGCGGGAAGGAATAACATCAACTTGACGCCTGCACAACTGCAAGCAATGATCAACGAGCATGTGCAAGCCGCCGTGGCCGCCGTGCAAGCTACAATTGCCGCGCATGGTAATTGTTATGCCGGTTAAGGCACAAGGCGATATATATATTTTGACCTGTTTAAATTTGAAACCCGAACTATTAATTGCATCAGGAAACGTTCATCACTGCACATTTAAGACTTTCATGGACTGCAAGCCGATGACGTTCTCCGGCGAGGAAGGAGTGGTGGGACTCCTCAGGTGGATCGAGAAGTCTGAGAAGGTCTTCTCCATGTGTAACTGCCCGGATGAGAACAAAGTGAAATTTGCGACTGGTACATTCGAAGGAGCTGCTCTCTCCTGGTGGAACGCTGAAATTCAAATGGTCGGGGTAAATGCGGCTAACAACATGCAATGGGAAGCGTTCAAGGAACTGATAATGGAGGAGTATTGCCCACGGGACCAAGTCAAGAAGCTAGAGGGAGAATTTCTGAACTCCAAGATGTCTGGGTCTGAAGTCGAAGAGTACACTGCGCGTTACCACGAGTACGCGGTACTGTGTCCATCCATGGTTGATGATGAATTCAAGCGCATTGAGCGTTATCTGGAGGGTCTCGTGCCCCAAATCAAGAGTTTGGTGACTGCCAGCAACCCAATCACTGTGCAACAAGCCATCCGTTTGGCTCACAAGTTAACTGATCAGGAGGTTGAGAGGGGTACACTTCCTGCAAGAGTTTCTGAAAAGACTGCCTTGAGTGGCAAAAGAAAAGCTGAAGGAGAAGCTCCTGAAAATTCAATGAACAATCAGAGTGTTGGAAACAACACGGGGAGATCCTTTAACTCCCAGGGTCAGAGCAAGAGATCTGGAAACAACAGTGTTAACAATCACCAGGGCGGAAATGGCCAAAGTAACTACAAAGGTAACCTGCCCAAGTGCAACAGGTGTGGGAAGCATCACACCGGTACCTGCAGGAAAAGTTTGACCTGCGAAAGATGTGGCAAGAGGAGCCATGAAGCAAAAGACTGTTGGGCAATTCTTCCTGAGCAACAGAACCGCCAAAGGCACAACAACAACAATGGTCAGAACCGTAACAACAATGAAGCTCCCAGAGGAAATGGTAATGGGAACTGCTATGAATGTGGTGCTCAAGGCCACATAAAAAGAGACTGCCCGCAGCTGAGAAGACAGGGTAATGGAAATCAAGGGAATAACGGTGGGAATGGTAATGGTGGAGGAAATGGTAATGGGAATGGTGGAAATGGTAGAGGTCGAGCTTTTGTCATGGGTCAAGGTGAAGCTCGCAATGACGCCAACGTGATTAACGGTAAATTCATCCTTAATGGTTTCTTTGCTACTGTATTGTTTGATTCTGGTGCTGAGAAAAGTTTTATTTCCACTAAATTTGCTAAGTTGATTAATGCTAAACCGATTTCCTTAGATGCTAAGTATGTGGTAGAGCTAGCAAATGGTAAACTCCATGATACGACCCAGATAGTTAAGGACTGCAAGTTAGAACTAGCCGGCCATACATTAGGAATCAACCTTATGCCTTTCCCGATTGGTAGTTTTGATGTTATAGTAGGAATGGATTGGTTATCTAAGAATCAAGCTGAAATCTTATGTAAAGAAAAAGTGGTTCGTATCCCACTCGAAGGAGGTAAAGTGTTAACGGTCCAAGGTGAAAAAGGTGGAACAGTAACTGGTATTATTTCTTTCCTCAAAGCTCAAAAGTGCCTTCGTAAGGGTCACTTCGCGATTCTTGCAAACGTCACCGATTCGACACTTCCCGAGCGTAGAATTGACGACTACCCGATAGTCCGCGACTTCCAAGATGTATTTCCTGAAGATCTGCCTGGTTTGCCTCCATTTCGACAAGTCGAGTTTGGAATCGATTTAGCTCCTGGAGCCGCTCCGATTGCACGCGCACCTTACCGTTTGGCAGTAAGTGAACTCAACGAACTCTCCTCACAACTTCAAGAGCTACTCGACAAAGGGTTCATTCGTCCAAGTTCGTCTCCGTGGGGAGCACCGGTATTATTTGTTAAGAAGAAGGATGGAACGTTCCGTATGTGTATTGACTACCGAGAGCTTAACAAGGTTACGATTAAGAATCGGTATCCACTTCCTCGAATCGACGATCTCTTCGATCAGCTGCAAGGTTCAAGCTACTTCTCAAAGATTGATCTACGGTCTGGGTATCACCAACTTGATAATAACTGAAGGTGGGTCGGGTGGGTGATCTTTAATTCCAATATGATGAACGACGACCTGGTGATGTTTCTTTTGCTGCTCTTCCCTACGTTGATCCCTAAGTCTCGGATATGGAATATGAGGGATGTAGGGTCGGGGAACATATTTCTCCACTGCTGGTTCCTCGAGTCATGCTGTACTTGCTGGGCTTAGCCTCGGGTGCACCTGCCCAGGAACCTCTAACTCAATCTCAATCTCCTCATCAGTATCATCATCACTCTCATCATCAACCGGCTTAGCAATGAACGTCGATTCTAGATCTGGAGTGGTGTTGTCATTCAGGTAAAAGATTGCATTCACGTATTGCTTAGGATATGAGTGTGTGTGCCCTGGCAATCCTCCTGGTTTTCTCTCAGAAAACGATTTGGAAAGTTGACCCATGGTCCTCTCCATATTTTGCATATGAGCTGCTAAATTACTCAACTCTTTGGCCACCACAACTATGTCCTGCTTAGTCCGCAAAATCCTCTGATCGTTCTGCTGTGAAGTTTTCTCATTCTGCTTGATAAACTGAGACATCATGTCAGTTAAATTCTTCAAACCTGAATCCTCTGTCGGTGTCTGTTTGCCAACCTCTGGGTCATAGAAACCCTGTTGCCTCGGTGGCGGTCTCGGCTGAAAGCAAGGCATGTTCGAGCTGAAATTTTGGTTGTTCTGCCACCCCTGATTGTAGTTATACGTGTTGTGTGGTGGATGGGCCTGGTCGGCCATGTAGTCGACCTGCTCGACAAAATCGGTGCTACCCCCGATAGGACAACGTGTAATGTCATTGGGTCCTGAGCACAGCTCGCAATACTTCACCTGCTGCTCCATCACCTGCATTTTGGCTATTTTCTTCGATAACGCCTCGACCTGCATGGATAGAGCTGTAATAGGGTCAACCTGGAGGACTCCTCTCTGTTGGTTCGGCTTACTCTGCGTGCTCGGCCACTGATAATCGTTTAAAGCAAGCTCCTCAAGTAAGTCTTGCGCCTCTTCGGGCGTTTTACTACTTAATGTCCCACCAGCTGACGTGTCGACCGTATGTCGTGTGAGTGGATGTAAACCGCTGTAGAAAATATGTATCTGCTGGTGTAGCTCAATGCCATGTGATGGACATTTTCTCAATAACTCTCTAAATCGCCCCCACGTCTCGTATAAACCCTGTTTGTCGTACTGAAGGAAGGTATATATTTTGTTTCTGAAAATCGCAACCTTCGATGGAGGGAAATACTTTGAGATGAATTTCTGTGTAAAATTAGCCCATGACGTGATAGAACCAGGCGGGAGAGACTGAAGCCACGCCTTCGCTGCACTGCGAAGGGAAAATGAGAATAATCGCAACTGGATTGCCTCTGCGGGGACCCCCTTAAGTTTGAAAGTGTCGCAAATTTCAAGGAAGTTCGCGATGTGGGTCATCGGGTCATCATTAGGTAACCCGTCAAACTGAACATAGTCCATAATCAGAATGATGACCTGAGGCTGAATCTGGAAGTTATTCACGTCCACCGGCGAGCGGATAACACTCGGCAACGTCCCGTCAATGTTGGGACGAGCGTAATCTGCAAGCGTGCGCCTCTGCTCTGCAAGCACGGCCATCGGCACTGGTAATGTGCCCTTCACGTGTCGAAGGTGGTGGAAAATTCTGTCTGGCTCAGATAATGGTGAATATCGGCTATGGCAGCGACGTATGCGCACAAACAGACAAAAATACGATAGAAACGATGAAACAGAAATAGAAAACGAAAAGAAAATAACCTAAAATTCTAACTAACATGAAAAGGAAAACACAGAAACAGAAAAACAAATTAACAGCTAAAATACGCAAAGAAAACAGGTAAGCAGATAAAGCAAACAAGTGGTTAAACTACTAGCTCGGATATTTCTCGGAATCTGACGCGTCCCCGGCAACGGCGCCAAAAACTTGATGCGTAGGATTTGGATATATCAAAATGTGGTCAAGTTTTAAATGGTAAATACCAAGTGACCAAACTACACACCAGGGCAGTGAACCCGTCGTATGCAGTACAGTATTGGTAAGAACCGGATATCAATCCGTGGACTCGATGACAATCTCCCAATACCGAATCGTTGCTGATATTTAACCGAACAAAAAGAATTTGTGAACTAAAGCTGAAAACTAAACAGAATAACAAAAACCGACAAAAACAGCTAAAAACCGGATAACACGCTGGAAAATCAGAGAAAGCAATGCATCACCTAGACTAGACTCCTCTAGACTCGCTCGGACCCTCGGATGACTAATACCATGAACACCATCATCTAATGCGAAAAACCAGACTATCTAGGGCTATAGAGACACCCCAAATAATTCGGAAATCCTAAATGAAGCACATATAGTAAAACTGCGAAAACTGCCAAACGAAAAAACTACTTTGGTCAAAGTAAACTAATCCTACATGAAACAGGAAACTACGTGAGAGGTCTCTCTGTAAGGATCGATCTAACCCTCACGCGATATCAAAGTCTATAATCACCGTGCGGAATCCGGTGATTATAGGTGATTCAAGACAAATCGAGTATAATAAGAATAAGCAAATAAGAGCAAGATTAAAACACAAACCACACGAAGAAATCACTTTGAATACCACCGTTTGATTGCAATACACTGATTGAAATTCTCTTGAGAGAATTTCGTAAAACACCTCTGAGAGACACACCAAAAACAGCAACCCTAAACCCCTAGATTAGCTATCCTTATATAGGGGGAGATTAGCTTGGAAAACAAGCTAATCTATCTTTGGTAACCCTAATTACCCACTAATTCCCGTTTTTGACCTTCCAGGCCCACTAAAACCCATCTAAACTCTTTTAAACTGAGCCCAAACCTATCTAAAATGGCCCAATGACCCAATACAATAATAAACCAACTATTTTTCACCTATTCTAACACATAGGCCTTCAAAAGAGTCCGCCAATAGGTGATTTAATACACAAGCCACAAATTATTCCCTTACAATCTTCCCCTTGGCTTGTGATATTAAATGTCTTCTTCTTTCAATCTTCATTGGGCAGCATGTGGGATGTTAGATGGCTCTCTCTCTTTATCAGCATCAGCTTGAACTTCAGATGATAAACACATAATGAGAGGAGGATTCTCAAATACTTGCTCCTTCTTGAACAATGTTGTGTCCTTGCTGAATCAGTAGTAACAGACTTGACTTGCTTGTCTTGGCATCTTTTCTTCATTTAGCTTCCCCTAAACTTGAGAGTGGTATCTTTGGAAGCTTTACTTGAACAACCAACAAACTTCCCCTAAGCATAGGGTAAGTCCTTTTCCGGCTGGTTCTTCAACACGAACAGTAGCAGCACTTATTGACTTTTCTTCTCCATGACATCTCAATTAACCTGTCATGCAGAACATGGAACAAACACTAACCAGACGATGACTAGTTATCGGGTTAGCATTATTTAACCAAAAGCACTTCCCCTGAGCCCGAGAACTCTTTACATTATCTACCCCTGTGATTCTGGAGGGGTGATACTTTCTTGCATAAAACCCATAAAACTTATTAAAACCTTTAAATTAACCTGGCCATGGTTGAAAAATAAAATAAACAATAAAAACTTAAGATAACACAAAAGAAAAATAAAAATAAAAACAAACATACCAAATTTCTAAACGAGAAGGTTTCTATGGGATCAAACCGTATGAATCTGACTGAGGAACCCTTTTCAGCTTCTGTTACTCGAACACGTCCAGGTGATTGCCAATATACTGATCCACTTTAAACTCTAACCCTTTTCTTAATTAGGCTGTTTGTCACTTTATTATCTTTTATTGGTGCATTAATTATGAACAGCAAGTGGGTTTCAACAAATCCTAGGTACATGTTATTACACACTATCAAGCACATAAATTCCCTACCACATATTTTCACAACCTGAACCAGAAGTTTGAAAGTAAGCTCGAGACTTGGTTGAGAAGAGAAAGAATAGATCAGATAGATTTTTTTTTGGGTATAATATACAAAGTCAACTGAATTTTTGAAACAATTTTAATAATGCTCTCATCAGTGACAAAGGCTGAGGGTTTTGGACTCTTGAGGGTCTCTTTTGATGTGCTCTTTGGCATCTTTTGGGTGTATATTATTTTTTTTTCTTTAATATATTTTAGGTGATCTAGAGGCATGTATGTATGGACAACTCCAGGTCATTGCTCACGCAAAGCAGAGGAGAGCCTTACATACACGCGAAGCATCCCCAGGTCATTGCTCACGCAAAGCAGAGGGGACATCGACTTTTTGAGCTTAATTTCACACTCTTGGAGACAAGCGTGTGTATCGGGAACTTGAACATGCAGTCAAATAGAAATGCAATTAACCTAAGTGCTGTTACCCAACAAACTGCCATACGTTATCTTTAAGTGTGTAACGCATACCTTTTCAGATTTTAGAGCCGAGCCTACCAGCATATCACCATGGATCATGTCTTTCACATCTGCCTTACGCGTGTCAGCCATCTCCAAAACGGAAATTTATTTCACTTCCCACCTTCTAAAGGAAACAAAAGATTTAAAAATTAAAAAGCACAATTTTTTTTGAGGGGGGTCTACTATTTCATCAGTAAATGTCTTCTATTCTTCCCCTTGCTTTTTGATTTTTAATAACAACACACACATTTTTTTTTTGATTTTTTTTCATTTTTTTTTTTGATTTTTTTTAAATTTTTTTTGATTTTTTTTTGATTTTTTATTTATTTATTTATTTATTTTTTTAAACACTGACACAATACTAAATATGTACTAAAAACTGGCCAAGCTAACCTTCAAAGTTTATCTTTTGAAACTTTTCAGAAATGGGTTTTGTTTCATGCACAACCATACTTCACATCAAATCAGCCAAGAAACAAACAATTCAGACAGTGTTACCTTTATTGCTGATTTTCTCAGATTTACCTCTCACAAGGAAACATACCCTCCATTGAAATCTTCATGTCATGTGGTAGAGAGATGCCTCCTATCATGTGCCTGGAACAATCACTATCACAAACAAACAAGGTTAATGAAAGTCCTCCTTGACTGTTCCTGCACAACGTGAGAGATCAATTAGCCATAAGTACCCAGGCCATTGTGGTTCTGGGTATACCTGAAGAGTCGATGAAAGAAATTTCTTTTAAAAACATTCCCTTGGTAACATCAGGGATTGGGGGTGTGGCTGCCTTGGTTGGACTGAGAATGTCCTTTTTGTTGACATCTCTGGGTTTGTGATTTTCTTTCCCAAAAACCTGTGGGTTTCTCGGTGGATTCTTATTAGAATTTTGAACTCTTATTTCTTGAAATTGTTTGGAGTGTTTCTTGTACACTCCAGTAGGCTTGAAAGACAAGTTCACAACTTTTGAAACATTCCACCTGTCATCCTTCCTCCAACCATTTGATTTAGCTGAACCAACTGGATTTGGATGGATGGGTGATTTTGAAACAGTTTTGAAAACAGGTTTTGGGGATTCAACAGATTTTGGTCTCCAAGCTGTTTTGACAGATTTCTGAGATGTTTTGTTTTCTTTAAAAATGGTCTTTGGCCGTTGCTTAGGAGCCTTGGGTTTCTGCTGAACTTTGTGACTCTGAGGTGCTTGTTTCTGCACCTTGGGTTTTGATGGACCGGGCCTTGGAGTTGGGTCACTTTGTTTCTGGGTCCTTGGACTGGGTCTCTGATGAACCCTTTTGGGATAATAGGGTTCATAAGGCCGGTATAAACAGTTTCTTGCCACGTGTCCTGGTCTACCACAGACATGGCAAGATTGTTTCTTTGGGTAAGCGGGAACCTGTGGTTGGTTACGCCCAGTGGAAATCCACGTTGGTTTTGAACAATTTTTGTGGATCCAATGGGTTTTACCGTGGGGCTTTGTGGTTAAAATGTACTCTCGCTGAACCGGCTTAAACTGGTCATATGCAGAATTGATCTCTGGGTACGGGACAAAATCATGAGGTCTAAGGTCCCGCACTTTCTGCACATTTTGATCATGACAATCATTCTTATTTTCTGTAGGTTTCCCACCCAACACCCCACCATTTGTGAGTTTGGGACCAGCAACCTGTGGTCCCTTATCCCTTCTTAAAATTTTAACAGTTTTTAAGGGTTTCACAGGTTTAGCATCACATTTCCCAAAGTTAAACACACTACAAGTAACAGATTCATCAAACACAGTTGACTTGGGAAATGCTGACTCAGACTCAAAACTTTTTGAAGTAAAATTATCAGTTTTAAAAACTGGAAACTTTTGACTCTCAAAACAAACACTTTTTCCCTTTGAACCTGCTTCTTCATTTACTTTATCTGCACAAGAAGTAGAAGTGTTAGTAATGTTAGAAACAGGAGCAGAAATTTTAATGGGACAAGCTGCTAATTTCTTTTCAATCTCAGCTTTAGCATCCAAGTTGGTCTTAGAGCACTCATAATCTGAGATCATTTCATGCATCAGGGGCATCGGTACTGTATGAGTGGATTTTTCATCTTTTATTTCAGTACCAAGACCCAAACCAGAGTTGGCTTTTAGATGACGCATTCGAGCGTCTGTGTTGTAGAAAAGTGAACTAGCTTTCATCATTTGTGACACAATCTTATCATTTCGCTCAACTTTGGTTTGAGATGTTTCTAATTGTCCTTTAAGTTGTTCAAGTTCAGTTTTCAATGTGACAATTTCTTCATTAGCAACTCTTAGATATGTGGTTTTGTTACTCAAGTCCCTTTGAAGATTTTTTATGTCAATTTTAGCAGCTTCTAGTTTTTCACTTAATGTTTTACTCCTACCTTTGTACTCTCGCAGGTCTCTATCAGATAGTTCACGATTTAACGTTTCATTAAAGAACTTGCGTTGCCAATCTTGAGATTCATTAAATGTAATTTGGCATTTAGGGTTAGAACATACCTCATTGTTACTGGTAGATACAGAATTACCTGTAAGAAACGATGCCATGAATGTATTTGATTGAACTTCTGGATCAAAGAGTGAAAGCCGAAGGGTTGGATAGAAAAGGGTGAAGTTTGGATAGAAAAGTCAAGTTTTGGATCGAAAAGTGGACTTTTTGATCGAAAAGTG
Organism: Deinandra increscens subsp. villosa; assembly: GCA_039602395.1. Taxonomy (NCBI): domain Eukaryota; kingdom Viridiplantae; phylum Streptophyta; class Magnoliopsida; order Asterales; family Asteraceae; genus Deinandra; species Deinandra increscens. The sequence continues at coordinate 35,660,514 of JBCNJP010000006.1, forward strand.
GACTTTTTGATCGAAAAATGGACTTTTTGATCGAAAAATGGACTTTTTGATCGAAAAGTGTGGCTGATCAAAAAGCTGGTAGAAAAGCTGGTTGGCTGATCGAAAAGCTGCTTGGCTGATCGAAAAGCTGTTTTGGCTGATCGAAAAGCTGTCTGGCTGATCGAAAAGCTGTCTTGGCTGATCGAAAAGCTGTCTGGCTGATCGAAAAGCTGTCTTGGCTGATCGAAAAGCTGTTTAGCTGATCGAAAAGCTGTCTTGGCTGATCGAAAAGCTGTCTGGCTGATCGAAAAGCTGTCTTGGCTGATCGAAAAGCTGTTTGGCTGATCGAAAAGCTGTCTTGGCTGATCGAAAAGCTGTTTGGCTGATCGAAAAGCTGTTTGGCAGATCGAAAAGTCACAAAAGGGGACTTTTCGACTGATATAGCCTGATCGAAAAGCCTCAAGGGGGCTTTACCGATCGAAAAGTGTGGCAGAAAAGGGGTTTTTCGATCAGTTTGACTGATCGAAAAGTCTCTGACAGGGCCGAAAAGTCTCTAAAACAGGAGCTGTTGGTCACAATCTCTTCTTGTTCAGTTCGAAACCTGCAAAACAAATAATCTTCCACCTTGCGACACACGAAAACACCACAAACTCAAATGGTCAGTTAATAAAAACTTGAATCGGATATCGCGAGAGCCTCGAAACTTGCGTTTCTTGGCTCTGATACCAATTGTAAGGATCGATCTAACCCTCACGCGATATCAAAGTCTATAATCACCGTGCGGAATCCGGTGATTATAGGTGATTCAAGACAAATCGAGTATAATAAGAATAAGCAAATAAGAGCAAGATTAAAACACAAACCACACGAAGAAATCACTTTGAATACCACCGTTTGATTGCAATACACTGATTGAAATTCTCTTGAGAGAATTTCGTAAAACACCTCTGAGAGACACACCAAAAACAGCAACCCTAAACCCCTAGATTAGCTATCCTTATATAGGGGGAGATTAGCTTGGAAAACAAGCTAATCTATCTTTGGTAACCCTAATTACCCACTAATTCCCGTTTTTGACCTTCCAGGCCCACTAAAACCCATCTAAACTCTTTTAAACTGAGCCCAAACCTATCTAAAATGGCCCAATGACCCAATACAATAATAAACCAACTATTTTTCACCTATTCTAACACATAGGCCTTCAAAAGAGTCCGCCAATAGGTGATTTAATACACAAGCCACAAATTATTCCCTTACACTCTCTATATAGCGCCTATAGCATGCAACGATGATGATTCCAAACGCTTACGACCTAGAAACCGCTAAACATGAATAAGTACCATTGAATCTTATGTTCACAAGCAATCTATCCTATTAAACGATGTAAAACAAGCTTCTAGCCTATGAAACGATTCGGTCAAACCTATTTCATAAGGATATTAGCTAAATCAGCCCCCAAATCAATAATAAACCATCAAGTAGGAGTTCTCCTATCAAGCATCAAACGTTTGACCAATAAAAGTTAACCATTTAACAATAAATAAATCAACACATACTAGTAGTTCTACTAAATATGACAATTAATCCACATGATTCATCATTAACCAAAACCAAATCAGCACACTTTATCATCATAAACATTCAAAACCATCATCAAAAGAAATTTAACACAAAGTCGTGGTAAAAAGTCACCCGAAACGGGTCAAACGGGTCCAAATTTGTCTAATCTAAGTGATACAAGAATGAATCAGCCAAGATACATGTTTAAAAACAATAAAAATCGAATCTTGGGACTGACCATGATGAAGAACTAGATCAAAAAGCTAAATGATGAAGAACCGAATTAAAGATCCGACCCACGAGAGCTAAAATCTTCAAGTTTATTCTCAAAAAGCCTTGATCTTGACTCCAAATCCTTCCAAGATGCTTCAAGATGTGTTATGGGGTTTTTATTAGGGTCTGGAATGATCAGGTCGCAAACTAGTTAAAAAATGCAGCCGCCAGAAGAGGATAACATAATATGAACGTGAATCTGAACAAATAAGCAGCTTCTGTCCTGGTGGCAAGGATCCTGTTAAGCTACACAAGGGGTCAAGCGTTCGACCCTGCTGCCCTTCGAATTTTTCCTTTTTTTCTTTACTGCGCTGTGGGCTGCTCTCTTATCAAGCTGGTGGGCCGGCTGGGCTTCTGAGAAATGACTGGGGTGCTAACTGAACTGGGCTGCTGCTACTTTGTTTAGTTATTATTTTTCTTTTCTTTAATCACCCATAAGTTTAGCATACGACATCCGTTTCTACTTCCGTAAATTGCGTTTTTCTTCTAAATTCATCTCGCACACACCAAACACCTAAAATTCACAAATAAAAACAATTAAGCACCATATCTTTTATAACTTCTCAATTAAAATTCTATCTTGCAAAGTTTTCTCAATTAAAAACCAAATTAAATGTGAACTTTTAATATTTATCAAATAATAACCAAAGTTCCACCAAATCATCTAAAATTCAAATATAAACATTTAAGCACCAAAACTTAATAATTCTTAATTAAAAACTAATTAAATGAAGGGATTTTATTTATTTATTTCATGTATGAGATGCTATGCATCACATGCCAAGGTCTATGAGTGATATGATGAGCAATTTGGTTTATAGGTACATTCGAAGGAAAGTTCATTCGTTTTAATGTTTTATCGAGTTATATACAACAAACCTCGAATAATCCATCTATTCAGTAACATTGCAATCTAATTGTGATCCTTAAAATGACAAACACTGCCTATAACCAATCTAAAGGCTATAAACGACCATGGAAGGCTCTCTGAAACCCAAATAAACAATTAATTTAACACCACCTTAGCCTTGTTTTCATCAAAGCGATTTGATATTATGGCCATGCCAAGGTCTATGAGTGATATGATGAGCAATTTGGCTTATATGTACATTAGAAGGAAAGTTCATTCGATCGCATGGTTTTATCGAGTTATATACAACAAACCTTGAATATTCCGTCTATTCAGTAACATTGCATTCTAATTGTGATCTTTACAAAAAAAATTAAAAAATGAAAAAAAGTACCCCATCCACCCTTGTGTACTAACCCCTTTGGAATTCTCCTAAAAATGAAGAACACTAACTATAACCAATCTTAAGACTATAAACGACCATGGAATTCTCTTTGAAACCCAAATAAACGATTAAATTAACACCACCGTATCCTTATTTTGAATACACTAATTTGATATTATGGCCATGCCAAGGTCTATGAGTGATATGATGAGCAATTTGGTTTATAGGTACATTCGAAGGAAAGTTCATTCGTTCGCATGGTTTTATCGAGTTATATACAACAAACCTTGCATAATCCATCTATTCAGTAACATTGCAATCTAATTATGATCCATAAAAAAAACAAAAAAAATAGTACCCCATACACCCTCTTGTACTGACCACTTTGTCATTTTCCTAAAAATGACGAACACTACCTATAACCAATCTAAAGGCTATAAATGACCATGGAAGGCTCTCTGAAACCCAAATAAACAATTAATTTAACACCACCTTAGCCATGTTTTCATCAAACCGATTTGATATTATGCTCATGCCAAGGTCTATTAGTGATATGATGAGCAATTTTTCTTATATGTATATTAGAAGGAAAGTTCATTCGATCGCATGGTTTTATCGAGTTATATACAACAAACCTTGAATATTCCATATATCCAGTAACATTGCAATCTAATTGTGATCCTTAAAAAAAAGTACCATCCACCCTCGTGTACTAACCCCTTTGGCATTTTCCTAAAAATAACAAACACTACCTATAACCAATCTTAAGGCTATAAATGATCATGGAAGGCTCTCTGAAACCCAAATAAACGATTAATTTAACACCACTTTAGCCTTGTTTTCATGAAATCGATTTTATATTATGGCAATGCTAAGGTCTATGAGTGATATGATGAGAAATTTGGCTTATATGTATATTAGAAGGAAAGTTCATTCTATCGCATGGTTTTATCGAGTTATATACAACAAACCTTGAATATTCCGTCTTTTGAGTAACATTGCAATCTAACTGTGATTCTTACAAAAAATTTTAAAAAATGAATAAAAAAAGTACCCCATCCACCCTCGTGTACTAACACCCCTTTGGCATTTTCCTAAAAATGAAGAACACCAACTATAACCAATCTTAAGATTATAAATGACCGTGGAAGGCTCTTTGATATTATGGCCATGCCAATGTCTATGAATGATATGATGAGCAATTTGGTTTATAGGTACATTCGAAGGAAAGTTCATTCGTTTTAATGTTTTATCGAGTTATATACAACAAACCTTGAATAATCCATCTATTCAGTAACATTGCAATCTAATTGTGATCCTTAAAAAAAAAACAAAAAAATAGTACCCCATACACCCTCTTGTACTAACCACTTTGGTATTTTCCTAAAAATGACGAACACTGCCTATAACCAATCTAAAGGCTATAAACGACCATGGAAGGCTCTCTGAAACCCAAATAAACAATTAATTTAATACACCTTAGCCTTGTTTTCATCAAACCGATTTGATATTATGGCCATGCCAAGGTCTATGAGTGATATGATGAGCAATTTGGCTTATATGTACATTAGAAGGAAAGTTCATTCGATCGCAAGGTTTTATCGAGTCATATATAACAAATCTTGAATATTCCGTCTATTCAGTAACATTGCAATCTAATTGTGTTCCTTACAAAAAATGAGTAACCCATCTACCCTCGTGTACTAACCTCTTTTGCATTTTCCTAAACATGACGAATACTGATTGTAACCACTCTACATGCTATAAATAACCGTGGAAGGCTCCCTGAAACCCAAATAAAGGATTAATTTAACACCAACTTAGCCTTGTTTACATCACACCGATTTGATATTATGGCCATGCCAAGGTCAATAGGTGATATGATGAGCAATTCGGCTAATAAGTACATTTGAAGAAAAGTTCATTCGTTCGCATGGTTTTATCGAGTTATATACAACAAACCTTGAATAATCCATCTATTTAGTAATATAGAAATATAATTGTGATCCTTAAAAAAAAAGAGTACCACATCCACCCTCATGTACTATGTCACACCCCCAAAAATCCCACGCACGACAACACGCTGAAGGGAGCGTGGCAAACCAGGATCAAAAACTTTAGCCATACGAATAGTCTATATGAAATGTAAAAGTCAAACCAAAGTAAATGTGTTTTGAAATGCGGAACAATAACATGCTAAAGTTTCAACATAAAGGTTGGTGAGTTCACAGGTTTAATCAGTTCATTAGTAAAATCCAGATAATATTTTACTAGTTAGCTAGACTATTTTTAAGAAGTCAGTGCATGTTTGACTAGATCAACTAGCTATCCAGTTACTGAAGCTCGAAAAATTCAATTATGCCTCGTTAAGACTAAGAAGTTTGTAACACCCGTTCGATATCCAATCGTGCTAGAGCGACTGACCCGGCTGGAGCTGTCCAATCGTGCCAATGCGAACGATTAATTTAACACCACCTTATCCTTGTTTTCAACCTCTTCTTCATCATCAATCTCAACCTCTTCTTCATCATCAACAATCTCAATCTCAATGTCATCTTCATCAATGTCGATCGCATCTTCAATCTCTTTATCCCAATCTGAACTTCCTGTTGATTTACCAACTTCACACCCTTCCTCGACGACCAACTGATAATCAGATGATTGAGTTTCATGCAATACATCTACCTCTTTTTCATTATTTATACTTGAATGACCCCACATTTTCCGATGGTGAACTTCTTCCACAACCTTCCAATTTTTCCCTCAAGTAGGATCTTGGATATAAAATACTTGTTTAGCTTGAGAAGCTAAAATTAATCGATCACTATCGTACCAAGGTTTACCAACATACAATTCATGACTAACGTCGATGTATACGGTATTGTTTTTCTTTACTAATCTTCATTTACGTTGTGTGTCGAACCATTTAGAACGAAAGAGTAGAACATAATAGTCATAAAGATAGTTTAGTACCAAAACTTCTTCCAATTGACCATAAAATTGTGTATCCGTTTTATCCTAATGAAACAACACCACTATTTTGAGTAGTGCGCTTGACATCACGACTGTATACCACAAATCTAACGCCATTAACTATGCAGGCACTAAAAGAATTAACGCTCAAAATACCGTGTGCCAAAGACTTTATTTCTTTTGTAGACTTTGGAGACATAGCCACCCTGTCGGCAAACCATGAGGGAAAATGTGTTTTGTTATCCTTTCGGGGATGTTCAGATTCAAATGATCTACATGAGAGACAAACCATTATATAATGTTATAACTATAATTGAAATGACGGAAGAAAACACTTATAAAGGAACTTACGACATGTAATCTTTAACTTCATCACATTTGTTGAATATAAACCATTGTAATGCGCTTTTAACCAGTCCTGAAAGGGAAATGAATGTGGCCGCAGAGAGTGTTCGAAACGATGACGAAAACAGAGAAAATTGGGTATTTGAATCGACCCCATTGTCATTTCTGTATGGACAGTTAAAATTTTTTTCTTACACCTTTCAAATACATTGAACAAAATGTCAAAGCTTCATCTACAACACAACCCTCAACTATGGATCCTTTGGCATTTTCCTAAAAATGACGAACACTAACTATAACCAATGTAAAAGCTATAAACGAACGTGGAAGGCTCTCTCAAAATGAAATAAACAATTAATTTAACAACACCTTAGCCTTGTTTTCATTACACCAATTAGATATTATGGCCATGTCAAGGCCTATGAGTGATATGATGAGCAATTTGGCTTATAGGTACATTCGAAGGAAAGTTCATTCGATCGCAAGGTTTTATCGAGTTATATACAACAAACCTTGAATATTCCGTCTATTCAGTAATATTGCAATCTAATTGTGATCCTTACAAAAGATGAATAACCCATCTACCCTCGTGTACTAACCTCTTTGGCATTTTCCTAAACATGACGAATACTGATTAGAACCAATCTACATGCTATAAATGACCGTGGAAGGCTCTCTGAAACCCAAATAAAGGATTAATTTAATACCACCTTAGCCTTGTTTACATCACACCGATTTGATATTATGGTCATGCGAAGGTCTATAGGTAATATGATGAGCAATTTGGCTAATAGGTACATTTGAAGAAAAGTTCATTCGTTCGCATGGTTTTATCGAATTATATACAACAAACCTTGAATAATCCATCTATTTAGAAACATAGAAATATAATTGTGATCCTTAAAAAAAAAAGAGTATCACATCCACCCTCATGTACTAACCCCTTTGGCATTTTCCAAAAAATGACGAACATTAACTATATTCAATCTAAAGGCTATAAACGAACGTGGAAGGCTCTATGAGAAACAAATAAACGATTAATTTAACATCACTTTAGCCTTGTTTTCATCACACCGATTTGATATTATGGCCATGCCAAGGTTTATGAGTGATATGATGAGCAATTTGGCTTATATGTATATTCGAAGGAAAGTTCATTCGTTCGCATAGTTTTATCGAGTGATGTATAACAAACCTTGAATATTCCATCTTCTCAGTAACATTGCAATCTAATTGTGTTCCTTACAAAAAATGAGTAACCCATCTACCCTCGTGTACTCACCTCTTTCGCATTTTCCTAAACATGACGAATACTGATTGTAACCACTCTACATGCTATAAATGACCGTGGAAGGCTCCCTGAAACCCAAATAAAGGATTAATTTAACACCAACTTAGCCTTGTTTACATCACACCGATTTGATATTATGGCCATGCCAAGGTTAATAGGTGATATGATGAGCAATTCGGCTAATAAGTACATTTGAAGAAAAGTTCATTCGTTCGCATGGTTTTACGAGTTATATACATACAACAAACCTTGAATAATCCATCTATTTAGTAACATAAAAATATAATTGTGATCCTTAAAAAAAAAGAGTACCACATCCACCCTCATGTACTATGTCACACCCCCAAAAATCCCACGCGCGACAACGCGCTGAAGGGAGCGTGACAAACCAGGATCAAACACTTTAGCCATACGAACAGTCTATATGAAATGTAAAAGTCAAACCAAAGTAAATGTGTTTTGAAATGCGGAAGCGTAAATGACAGAAGTTGTAATAAATGTTCAAGCGCCAAAACATGCGCAAACCAAAAGATGATTAGTTTGAAAAGTATTAAAGTCTATGATGCATGCATGTCAATAATAATCCTTAAGTGGTGCATCCTAGCCTGTGGCAGACAATCCAGTTTAGCGACCTGAACAATAACATGCTAAAGTGTCAACATAAAGGTTGGTGAGTTCACAGGTTTAATCAGTTCATTAGTAAAATCCAGATAATATTTTACTAGTTAGCTAGACTATTTTCAAGAAGTCATTGCATGTTTGACTAGATCAACTAGCTATCCAGTTACTGAAGCTCGAAAAATTCAATTATGCCTCGTTAAGACTAAGAAGTTTGTAACATCCGTTCGATATCCAATCGTTCCAGAGCGACTGACCCGGCTGGGGGCTGTCCAATCGTGCCAATGCGAACGATTAATTTAACACCACCTTATCCTTGTTTTCAACCTCTTCTTCATCATCAATCTCAACCTCTTCTTCATCATCAACAATCTCAATCTCAATGTCATCTTCATCAATGTCGGTCGCATCTTCAATCTCTTTATCCCAATCTGAACTTCCTGTTGATTTACCAACTTCACACCCTTCCTCGACGACCAACTGATAATCAGATGAATGGGTTTCATGCAATACATCTACCTCTTTTTCATTATTTATACTTGGATGACCCCACATTTTCCGATGGTGAACTTCTTCCACAACCTTCCAATTTTCCCTCAAGTAGGATCTTGGATATAAAATACTTGTTTAGCTTGTGAAGCTAAAATTAATCGATCACTATCGTACCAAGGTTTACCAACATACAATTCATGACTAACGTCGATGTATACGGTATTGTTTTTCTTTACTAATCTTCCTTTACGTTGTGTGTCGAACCATTTAGAACGAAAGAGTAGAACATAATAGTCATAAAGATAGTTTAGTACCAAAACTTCTTCCAATTGACCATAAAATTGTGTATCGTTTTATCCTAATGAAACAACACCACTATTTTGAGTAGTGCGCTTGACATCACGACTGTATACCACAAATCTAACGCCATTAACTATGCAGGCACTAAAAGAATTGACGCTCAAATACCGTGTGCCAAAGACTTTATTTCTTTTGTAGACTTTGGAGACATAGCCACCCTGTCGGCAAACCATGAGGGAAAATGTGTTTTGTTATCCTTTCGGGGATGTTCAGATTGTTGGTACATGATATGTGGCAACGGGCTGGATCAGATAGAGTTTTGAAGACAAAAGTTTCAACCTAGTTTTGTGTTGGCCGAACCTTGGCCGAACCCAAGGTTCGGTGGCTCCGAACTTTGGCCGAACACCAGGTTCGGAGGTCGTGTTTTGGCAGCTTATAAATAGGTTGTTTGTCTTGTAATTTACTAGTTTTTTGAGAGAGCTTGTGTGTGAGAACTAGTGTGTTTTGTACTCTGAGTCTCTTGTAACCGTGATATTCGTTAATGAGAGATTGAGTCGTTTATTTACACCGTTTTTCTTGTTATCATTCACGTAATTGATGTCGAACTGAACCGATCCACACGCTCCAGCGTTTTCAAGTGTTATCAGAGCTATCTGGTTAAGTTTAGTTCGATTTGATTCATTTCGTGTGTCACAAAGCTCGTTTTTCATCTTCGTTTCTTAAAAATCTCGTCTAAAACACCATGCTTTACGTTCAAATTGTGTGTTTTTGTTCGTTTTTGTTCATTTGAGTAGTCTCAGCTCGAGAGGTGTCGAATTCAGTGAGTTTTTCTGAAATTTTTTTGGTTTTTCGCGTTCGGCCAAACTCCACGTTCGGTGTAACCGCTCCGAACTCCAGGTTCGGAGTACGCTCGGCATAACCGCTCCGAACACCAGGTTCGGAGTACATTCGGAGGAGTTCGGTGAAGGATCGGAG
>JBCNJP010000006.1:35671054-35690054 GCA_039602395.1 Deinandra increscens subsp. villosa
CATTCTAATATACATATAAGCCAAATTACTCATCATATTACTCATAAACCTTGGGATGGCCATACTATCAAATCGGTGTGATGAAAACAAGGCTAAAGTGATGTTATATTAAACATTTACTTGTTTCTCAGAGAGCCTTCCACGTTCGTTTATAACCTTTAGATTGGTTATAGTTAATGTTCGTCATTTTATGGAAAATGCCATAGGGGTTAGTACATGAGGGTGGATGTGGTACTCTTTTTTTTAAGGATCACAATTATATTGCTATGTTACTAAATAGATGGATTATTCAAGGTTTGTTGTTTATAACTCGATAAAACCATACAAACGAATGAACTTTCATTCTAATATACGTATAAGCCAAATTGCTCATCATATCACTCATAAACCTTGGGATGGCCATAATATCAAATCGGTGTGATGAAAACAAGGTTAAGTTGGTGTTAAATTAATCATTTATTTGGCTTTCAACGAGCCTTCCACGGTCGTTTATAGCCTTAGATTGGTTATAGTTAGTATTCTTCATTTTTAGAAAAATGCCAAAGGGGTTAGTACACGAGGGAGGATAGGTACTCTTTTGTTTTTTTAAGGATCACAATTAGATTGCAATGTTACTGAATAGATGGAATATTCAAGGTTTGTTGTATATAACTCGATAAAACCATGCGATCGAATGAACTTTCCTTCAAATGTACCTATAAGCCAAATTGCTTATCATATCATCCAGAGACATCGGCATTGCCATAATATCAAATCGGTGTGATTAAAACAAGGCTAAGGTGGTGTTAAATTAATCGTTTATTTGGGTTTTAGAGGGCCTTCCACGTTCGTTTATAGCCTCTAGATTGGTTATAGTCAGTGTTCGTCATTTTTAGGAAAATACCAAAGGGTTAGTACACGAGGGTGGATGGTGTACCTTTCTTTACATTTTTTTAAATTTTTTTGTAAGGATCACAATTAAATTGCAATGTTACTGAATAAACGGAATATTCAAGGTTTGTTCTATATAACTCGATAAAACCATGCGATCGAATAAACTTTCCTTCTAATATACATATAAGCCAAATTGCTCATCATAACACTCATAGACCTTGGCATAGCCATAGTATCAAATCGGTTTGATGAAAACAAGGCTAAGGTGGTGTTAAATTAATCATTTATTTGGGTTTTAGAGAGCCTTCCATGTTCATTTATAGCCTTTAGATTCGTTATAGGCAGTGTTCGTTATATTTAGGAAAATGCCAAAGGGGTTAGTACACGAGGGTGGATGGGGTAATTTTTTTTTAAGGATCACAATTAGATTGCAATGTTACTGAATAGATGAAATATTCAAGGTGTGTTATATATCTCTCGATAAAACCATGCGAACGAATGAACTTTCGCTCGAATATACATATAAGCTAAATTACTCATCATATCACTCATAGACCTTGGCTTGGCCATAATATCAAATTGGTGTGATGAAAACAAGGCTAAAGTGATGCTAAATTAATCGTTTATATGTTTCTCGGAGAGCCTTCCACGTTCGTTTATAGCCTTTAGATTGGTTATAGTTAATGTTCGTTATTTATAGGAAAATGCCACAGTGGTTAGTACACGAGGGTGGATGGGGTACTTTTTTTTTAAGGATCACAATTAGATTGCAATGTTACTGAATAGATGGAATATTCAAGGTTTGTTGTATATAACTCGATAAAACTATGCGGACGAATGAACTTTCATTCTAATATACATATAAGCCAAATTGCTCATCATATTACTCATAAACCTTGGGATGGCCATAATATCAAATCGGTGTGATGAAAACAAGGCTAAAGTGATGTTATATTAATCATTTATTTGTTTCTCAGAGAGCCTTCCAGGTTCGTTCATAACCTTTAGATTGGTTATAGTTAATGTTCATCATTTTTTGGAAAATGCCTTAGGGCTTAGTACATGAAGGTGGATGTGGTACTCTTTTTTTTAAGGGTCACAATTATATTGCTATGTTACTAAATAGATGGATTATTCAAGGTTTTTTGTATATAACTCGATAAAACCATGCAAACGAATGAACTTTCATTCTAATATACGTATAAACCAAATTGCTCATCATATCACTCATAATCCTTGGGATGGCCATAATATCAAATCGGTGTGATGAAAACAAGGTTAAGGTGGTGTTAAATTAGTCATTTATTTGGCTTTCAACGAGCCTTCCACGGTCGTTTATAGCCTTAGATTGGTTATAGTTAGTGTTCTTCATTTTTAGGAATATGCTAAAGGGGTTTGTACACGAGGGACGATGGGTACTCTTTTGTTTTATTAAGGATCACAATTAGATTTCAATGTTACTAAATAGATGGAATATTCAAGGTTTATTGTATATAACTCGATAAAACCATGCGATCGAATGAACTTTCCTTCAAATGTACCTATAAGCCAAATTGCTTATCATATCACTCAGAGACATCGGCATTGCCATAATATCAAATCGGTGTGATTAAAACAAGGCTAAGGTAGTGTTAAATTAATCATTTATTTGGGTATTAGAGGGCCTTCCACCTTCGTTTATAGCCTCTAGATTGGTTATAGTCAGTGTTCGTCATTTTTAGGAAAATACCAAAGGGTTAGTACACGAGGGTGGATGGTGTACTTTTTTTTTTCATTTTTTTAAATTTTTTTGTAAGGATCACAATTAAATTGCAATGTTACTGAATAAACGGAATTTTCAAGGTTTGTTCTATATAACTCGATAAAACCATGCGATCGAATAAACTTTCCTTCTAATATACATATAAGCCAAATTGCTCATCATAACACTCATAGACCTTGGCATAGCCATAGTATCAAATCGGTTTGATGAAAACAAGGCTAAGGTGGTGTTAAATTAATCATTTATTTGGGTTTTAGAGAGCCTTCCATGTTCATTTATAGCCTTTAGATTCGTTATAGGCAGTGTTCGTTATATTTAGGAAAATGCCAAAGGGGTTAGTACACGAGGGTGGATGGGGTAATATTTTTTAAGGATCACTATTAGATTGCAATGTTACTGAATATGTGACAACCCTAAAACTTTTTGCTTTCTTTCTCCAGCGACGATAGCAACGACGACAGCTGATGCTGCGAACGCTACGACACAAGAATAATTTTCGGGACGAAAATTCCAATTTCAGGGGAATGATGTGACACCCGAGAATTTCAAGGTTAACTTCCGTTAGACAAACCCGTTAGTTACGTTATAAGTGTTAACTTAGTAACTAATGCATAACTAGGCCGAATACGTCCACGACCTTTGGTTGATCACCGAACCCGTCCATATGTGTTGTATGTTCATCATTGATTGTCTTTATGTGCAAAGTGATTTAAATACATGACTTATTATTGTGAATAGCATGATTAATTGTAAATACTTGATTATGTGAAAATTGCCTGAATTTGGTAGTCAGCGAAACTACCGAGCGAAATTACAGATTCGCCCGGTAGCAGGCTAGACTGATCAAAGTACCCGAGACCAGAGCTAGTTTCGCCAGCCAGCGAAACTGCCAGCGAAACTAGCCTCTGATATAAATAAACTTAATAAACCTTAAGTAGCCTCATTTGCCTCATTTCACAATCAACACACACACACACTTCTCTGGAACCTGGTCAGCCGAGAATACCATCAAGAGACCAAGATCTTAGCCTCTAGACCATCATCTCATCTCCTTCATCGATTCTAGAATCATCCGTGAGTCCCAAAAACCATGTTTTATGCTTTTCTACATGTTTTCTTCTTAAAGCATGCTCAAACCCTCATGTAATTGCTTGATCTCTTAATATGTTGCTTTAGGATGCTAGATTTACCTTAAAGTCAGAAACTTTACGTGTAAAAACAAACCATGATGATGATTTATGCTAGAATAGGTCTTTTTAGGTTAAAATGTGCTTTTTGGTGATTTGTTGACAAAATGCATGTTAAACGTGTTAAAGTTGCTTGATTTATGTTGGTAAATGCCTATGGATGCTAGATAATGAATTGCATGTATGATCAGAAGCTGTTAGGTTGATTTTTAGGCAAATCCGTATGTTTTTCGCGACTAGCGAAACTGTGTGTTCTCTGGGCGAAACTAAGTAGCGAAATTATATCTCCTTCCAGCGACACTGACCAGCGAAACTATAGTGTCGCCGGGTAACCTGACCAGACCTGCTCAAGCGAAACTATCGAGCGAAATACCTGAACGAAAGTTCAAACCAGTTTCCCTGCGAAACTAGGCTAGCGAAACTGCGTCAGCAGTTTCGGGCGAAACTAGCCTAGCGAAACCGTGTCACCGGGCATTGCCTAGCGAAAGTGCTGCCCGTGCACCTAGCGAAACTGCCTAGCGAAACTATGCTAGCGAAACTAAGACCTGACCTAAAAACCAAACTTGTGAAATTTGCTTAAGTGTTATGCCATGACTTACATGATTATGCCATGATGATACATGTCTGATTTCTGTACTATGTGAACCCTTGTTTATGATCAACCATCGGTGTCGTGTGTCGATATGTCGTGTCTTAGCTTAACGTGCTATGTTATGGGCCATAGTGAACGTTGTTTGAAATAAATTAGACACAAGACTAATATATAAGACCTAAATGAATTATAGGTATTCATTAAGAAACCAATTCAAGGATAATTAAGCAAGTCTAGCCGAGCAACCAAAGGTGAGTGTCACTAACCCGCAAGACACGATCCCGATAGGGACGGAAAGAACAACTTAGAAATAATGCTGACAAAACTTACGAGTGCCGAGCACCGGACGAATACAAATTGACTGATTTTCACCAAGTGTTTATGGGAACACTTGGGGAAGGAATCAAGTCGTCGTTACGAAAAATAAAACTGATAAATGATTTTCGGTTTCGAAGGAAACCCTAAGTGAAATGTTTTAATATGGCTAGCATAGGTTAAAGGCTTTAAACCAAATGATATCACATGATTTCTAAGGAATGTTTTTGGTTAAATAAAAAGTCCTCATAATTAATTGTGCCATTAATTCGTGGAAGCGAGGGGATGTTGGGTAGATCTACTGGAGTTTGACAAACTCCGCTCCGGGGCACTGGAGGTGCACGGGGAACAATATCAGCCTATTTGACACCGTGATCCCAAGAGGAGGACACGGGGGGAGGCAAAAAGAGCAGTGACGAAAGTCCGCAAATAAAAATTAATGACGGTGGAACACCGCAGAATAATTAGTCAGCTTGGTACAATCTTCCTTAGTGCATGAAATGACGGATTAGCTACCCGCGATATCGGTTGAGTTCTTTAATTCTTACAAGACTAAGCGCATATTAAATAGTTGGTAATTGACATTTAAAAGTATCGTCTTTCATGAAACAAATATTACGCATGTATATGTTGACAAGGAAAATGATTATGAGACCGGGCCAATGCATGACAAGCCCACCGTGAACTCACCAGCCTTTTGGTTGACACTTGCGTGGTTTTCACTTTTGCAGATCGCTGAGGAGTATCCGGAGCAGGTTGACATGGCTCAAGAAAATGTTTACTTTTATTGAACTAACTTGGGAATTTATATAACAATTTATGTTTTGTAATTAAAGCACGCGGCTAGTGCTAAGATAATTATGTTTACATTCCGCTGCGTAACTTTTGGAACTGTTTTATTTATGAACATTGGACTTTACTCTGATTCGTTTAGTATTTGTAACTAATGGTTGTGGATCCTGGTCTAGTCGCGCCCCTTAACGGTATAAACTCCGTTAGTGGTATTTTGGGGGTGTGACAGAATAGATGAAATTTTCAAGGTTTGTTATATATCTCTCGATAAAACCATGCGAACGAATGAACTTTCGTTCGAATATACATATAAGCTAAATTACTCATCATATCACTCATAGACCTTGGCTTGGCCATAATATCAAATTGGTGTGATGAAAACCAGGCTAAAGTGATGCTAAATTAATAGTTTATATGTTTCTCAGAGAGCCTTCCACGTTCGTTTATAGCCTTTAGATTGGTTATAGTTAATGTTCGTTATTTTTAGGAAAATGCCAAAGAGGTTAGTACACGAGGGGGGATGGGGTACTTTTTTTCAAGGATCACAATTAGATGGCAATGTTACTGAATAGATGGAATATTCAAGGTTTGTTGTATATAACTCGATAAAACTACGCGAACGAATGAACTTTCATTCTAATATACATATAAGCCAAATTGCTCATCATATCACTCATAAACCTTGGGATGGCCATAATATCAAATCGGTGTGATGAAAACAAGGCTAAAGTGATGTTATATTAATCATTTATTTTTTCTCAGAGAGCCATCCACGTTCGTTTATAACCTTTAGATTGGTTATAGTTAATGTTCGTCATTTTTTGAAAATGCCATAGGGGTTAGTACATGAGGGTGGATGTGGTACTCTTTTTTTTAAGGATCCCAATTATATTGCTATGTTACTAAATAGATGGATTATTCAAGGTTTGTTGTATATAACTCGATAAAACCATGCAAACGAATGAACTTTCAATCTAATATACGTATAAGCCAAATTGCTCATCATATCACTCATAAACTTGGGATGGCCATAATATCAAATCGGTGTGATGAAAACCAGGTTAGGGTGGTGTTAAATTAATCGTTTATTTAGCTTTCAACGAGCCTTCCACGGTCGTTTATAGCCTTAGATTGGTTATAGTTAGTGTTCTTCATTTTTAGGAAAATGCCAAAGGGGTTAGTACACGAGGGAGGATGAGTACACCTTTTATTTTTTTAAGGATCACAATTAGATTGCAATGTTACTGAATAGATAGAATATTCAAGGTTTGTTGTATATAACTCGATAAAACCATGCGATCGAATGAACTTTCCTTCAAATGTTCCTATAAGCCAAATTGCTTATCATATCACCCAGAGACATCGGCATTGCAATAATATCAAATCGGTTTGATTAAAACAAGGCTAAGGTGGTGTTAAATTAATCGTTTATTTGGGTTTTAGAGGGCCTTCCACATTCGTTTATAGCCTCTAGATTGGTTATAGTCAGTGTTGGTCATGTTTAGGAAAATACCAAAGGGTTAGTACACGAGGGTGGATGGTGTGCTTTTTTTTCATTTTTTTAAATTTTTTTGTAAGCATCACAATTAGATTGCAATGTTACTGAATAAACGGAATATTCAAGGTTTGTTCTATATAACTCGATAAAACCATGCGATCGAAAAAACTTTCCTTCTAATATACATATAAGCCAAATTTCTCATCATAACACTCATAGACCTTGGCATAGCCATAGTATCAAATCGGTTTGATGAAAACAAGGCTAAGGTGGTGTTAAATTAATCGTTTATTTGGGTTTTAGAGAACCTTCCATGATCATTTATAGCCTTTAGATTCGTTATAGGCAGTGTTCGTTATATTTAGGAAAATGCCAAAGGGGTTAGTACACGAGGGTGGATGGGGTACTTTTTTTTAAGGATCACAATTAGATTGCAATGTTACTGAATAGATGAAATATTCAAGGTTTGTTATATATCTCTCGATAAAACCATGCCAACGAATAATTTTCGTTCGAATATACAAATAAGCTAAATTATTCATCATATCACTCATAGACCTTGTCTTGGCCATAATATCATATTGGTGTGATGAAAACAAGGCTAAGTAATGCTAAATTAATCGTTTATATGTTTCTCGGAGAGCCTTCCACGTTCGTTTATAGCCTTTAGATTGGTTATAGTTAATGTTCGTTATTTATAGGAATATGCCACAGTGGTTAGTACACGAGGGTGGATGGGGTACTTTTTTTTAAGGATCACAATTAGATTGCAATGTTACTGAATAGATGGATTATTCAAGGTTTGTTGTATATAACTCGATAAAACTATGCGGACGAATGAACTTTCATTCTAATATACATATAAGCCAAATTGCTCATCATATTACTCATAAACGTTGGGATGGCCATAATATCAAATCGGTGTGATGAAAACAAGGCTAAAGTGATGTTATATTAATCATTTATTTGTTTCTCAGAGAGCCTTCCACGTTCGTTTATAACCTTTAGATTGGTTATAGTTAATGTTCGTCATTTTTTGGAAAAGGCCATAGGGCTTAGTACATGAGGGTGGATGTGGTACTCTTTTTTTAAGGGTCACAATTATATTGCTATGTTACTAAATAGATGGATTATTCAAGGTTTGTTGTATATAACTCGATAAAACCATGCAAACGAACGAACTTTCATTCTAATATACGTATAAACCAAATTGCTCATCATATCACTCATAAACCTTGGGATGGCCATAATATTAAATCGGTGTGATGAAAATAAGGTTAAGGTGGTGTTAAATTAGTCATTTATGTGGCTTTCAACGAGCCTTCCACGGTCGTTTATAGCCTTAGATTGGTTATAGTTTGTGTTCTTCATTTTTAGGAAAATGCCAAAGGGGTTTGTACACGAGGGAGGATGGGTACTCTTTTGTTTTCTTAAGGATCACAATTAGATTTCAATGTTACTGAATAGATGGAATATTCAAGGTTTGTTGTATATAACTCGATAAAACCATGCGATCAAATAAACTTTCCTTCAAATGTACCTATAAGCCAAATTGCTTATCAAATCACCAGAGACATCGGCATTGCCATAATATCAAATCGGTGTGATTAAAACAAGGCTAAGGTGGTGTTAAATTAATCATTTATTTGGGTTTTAGAGGGCCTTCCACGTTCGTTTATAGCCTATAGATTGGTTATAGTCAGTGTTCGTCATTTTTAGGAAAATACCAAAGGGTTAGTACACGAGGGTGGATGTTGTACTTTTTTTTTCAGTTTTTTTAATTTTTTTGTAAGGATCACAATTAGATTGCAATGTTATTGAATAAACAGAATATTCAAGGTTTGTTCTATATAACTCGATAAAACCATGCGATCGAATAAACTTTCCTTCTAATATACATATAAGCCAAATTGCTCATCATGTCACTCATAGACCTTGGCTTGGCCATAATATCAAATTGGTGTGATGAAAACAAGGCTAAAGTGATGCTAAATTAATCGTTTATATGTTTCTCAGAGAGCCTTCCACGTTCGTTTATAGCCTTTAGATTGGTTATAGTTAATGTTCGTTATTTTTAGGAAAATGCCAAAGAGGTTAGTACACGAGGGTGGATGGGGTACTTTTTTTAAGGATCACAATTAGATTGCAATGTTACTGAATAGATGGAATATTCAAGGTTTGTTGTATATAACTCGATAAAACTATGCGAACGAATGAACTTTCATTCTAATATACATATAAGCCAAATTGCTCATCATATTACTCATAAACCTTGGGATGGCGATATTATCAAATCGGTGTGATGAAAACAAGGCTAAAGTGATGTTATATTAAACATTTACTTGTTTCTCAGAGAGCCTTCCATGTTTGTTTATAACCTTTAGATTGGTTATAGTTAATGTTCGTCATTTTATGGAAAATGCCATAGGGGTTAGTACATGAGGGTGGATGTGGTACTCTTTTTTTTAAGGATCACAATTATATTGCTATGTTACTAAATAGATGGATTATTCAAGGTTTGTTGTTTATAACTCGATAAAACGATACAAACGAATGAACTTTAATTCTAATATACGTATAAGCCAAATTGCTCATCATATCACTCATAAACCTTGGGATGGCCATAATATCAAATCGGTGTGATGAAAACAAGGTTAAGTT
The DNA here is from genome assembly GCA_039602395.1 of Deinandra increscens subsp. villosa. Lineage (NCBI taxonomy): Eukaryota > Viridiplantae > Streptophyta > Magnoliopsida > Asterales > Asteraceae > Deinandra > Deinandra increscens. The sequence goes on from JBCNJP010000006.1 coordinate 35,680,735, forward strand.
GGTGTTAAATTAATCATTTATTTGGCTTTCAACGAGCCTTCCACGGTCGTTTATAGCCTTAGATTGGTTATAGTTAGTATTCTTCATTTTTAGGAAAATGCCAAAGGGGTTAGTACACGAGGGAGGATGGGTACCCTTTTGTTTTTTTAAGGATCACAATTAGATTGCAATGTTACTGAATAGATGGAATATTCAAGGTTTGTTGTATATAACTCGATAAAACCATGCGATCGAATGAACTTTCCTTCAAATGTACCTATAAGCCAAATTGCTTATCATATCATCCAGAGACATCGGTATTGCCATAATATCAAATCGGTGTGATTAAAACAAGGCTAAGGTGGTGTTAAATTAATCGTTTATTTGGGTTTTAGAGGGCCTTCCACGTTCGTTTATAGCCTCTAGATTGGTTATAGTCAGTGTTCGTCATTTTTAGGAAAATACCAAAGGGTTAGTACACGAGGGTGGATGGTGTACCTTTTTTTTCATTTTTTTAAATTTTTTTGTAAGGATCACAATTAAATTGCAATGTTACTGAATAAACGGAATATTCAAGGTTTCTTCTATATAACTCGATAAAACCATGCGATCGAATAAACTTTCCTTCTAATATACATATAAGCCAAATTGCTCATCATAACACTCATAGACCTTGGCATAGCCATAGTATCAAATCGGTTTGATGAAAACAAGGCTAAGGTGGTGTTAAATTAATCATTTATTTGGGTTTTAGAGAGCCTTCCATGTTCATTTATAGCCTTTAGATTCGTTATAGGCAGTGTTCGTTATATTTAGGAAAATGCCAAAGGGGTTAGTACACGAGGGTGGATGGGGTAATTTTTTTAAGGATCACAATTCGATTGCAATGTTACTGAATAGATGAAATATTCAAGGTTTGTTATATATCTCTCGATAAAACCATGCGAACGAATGAACTTTCGCTCGAATATACATATAAGCTAAACACTCATCATATCACTCATAGACCTTGGCTTGGCCATAATATCAAATTGGTGTGATGAAAACAAGGCTAAAGTGATGCTAAATTAATCGTTTATATGTTTCTCGGAGAGCCTTCCACGTTCGTTTATAGCCTTTAGATTGGTTATAGTTAATGTTCGTTATTTATAGGAAAATGCCACAGTGGTTAGTACACGAGGGTGGATGGGATACTTTTTTTTAAGGATCACAATTAGATTGGAATGTTACTGAATAGATGGAATATTCAATGTTTGTTGTATATAACTCGATAAAACCATGCGATCGAATGAACTTTCCTTCAAATGTACCTATAAGCCAAATTGCTTATCATATCATCCAGAGACATCGGTATTGCCATAATATCAAATCGGTGTGATTAAAACAAGGCTAAGGTGGTGTTAAATTAATCGTTTATTTGGGTTTTAGAGGGCCTTCCACGTTCGTTTATTGCCTCTAGATTGGTTATAGTCAGTGTTCGTCATTTTTAGGAAAATACCAAAGGGTTAGTACACGAGGGTGGATGGTGTACCTTTTTTTTCATTTTTTTAAATTTTTTTGTAAGGATCACAATTAAATTGCAATGTTACTGAATAAACGGAATATTCAAGGTTTGTTCTATATAACTCGATAAAACCATGCGATCGAATAAACTTTCCTTCTAATATACATATAAGCCAAATTGCTCATCATAACACTCTAAGACCTTGGCATAGCCATAGTATCAAATCGGTTTGATGAAAACAAGGCTAAGGTGGTGTTAAATTAATCATTTATTTGGGTTTTAGAGAGCCTTCCATGTTCATTTATAGCCTTTAGATTCGTTATAGGCAGTGTTCGTTATATTTAGGAAAATGCCAAAGGGGTTAGTACACGAGGGTGGATGGGGTAATTTTTTTTAAGGATCACAATTAGATTGCAATGTTACTGAATAGATGAAATATTCAAGGTTTGTTATATATCTCTCGATAAAAACATGCGAACGAATGAACTTTCGCTCGAATATACATATAAGCTAAATTACTCATCATATCACTCATAGACCTTGGCTTGGCCATAATATCAAATTGGTGTGATGAAAACCAGGCTAAAGTGATGCTAAATTAATAGTTTATATGTTTCTCAGAGAGCCTTCCACGTTCGTTTATAGCCTTTAGATTGGTTATAGTTAATGTTCGTTATTTTTAGGAAAATGCCAAAGAGGTTAGTACACGAGGGGGGATGGGGTACTTTTTTTCAAGGATCACAATTAGATGGCAATGTTACTGAATAGATGAAATATTCAAGGTTTGTTATATATCTCTCGATAAAACCATGCCAACGAATAAACTTTCGTTCGAATATACAAATAAGCTAAATTATTCATCATATCACTCATAGACCTTGTCTTGGCCATAATATCATATTGGTGTGATGAAAACAAGGCTAAGTAATGCTAAATTAATCGTTTATATGTTTCTCGGAGAGCCTTCCACGTTCGTTTATAGCCTTTAGATTGGTTATAGTTAATGTTCGTTATTTATAGGAAAATGCCACAGTGGTTAGTACACGAGGGTGGATGGGGTACTTTTTTTTAAGGATCACAATTAGATTTCAATGTTACTGAATAGATGGAATATTCAAGGTTTGTTGTATATAACTCGATAAAACTATGCGGACGAATGAACTTTCATTCTAATATACATATAAGCCAAATTGCTCATCATATTACTCATAAACCTTGGGATGGCCATAATATCAAATCGGTGTGATGAAAACAAGGCTAAAGTGATGTTATATTAATCATTTATTTGTTTCTCAGAGAGCCTTCCACGTTCGTTTATAACCTTTAGATTGGTTATAGTTAATGTTCGTCATTTTTTGGAAAAGGCCATAGGGCTTAGTACATGAGGGTGGATGTGGTACTCTTTTTTTAAGGGTCACAATTATATTGCTATGTTACTAAATAGATGGATTATTCAAGGTTTGTTGTATATAACTCGATAAAACCATGCAAACGAATGAACTTTCATTCTAATATACGTATAAACCAAATTGCTCATCATATCACTCATAAACCTTGGGATGGCCATAATATCAAATCGGTGTGATGAAAATAAGGTTAAGTTGGTGTTAAATTAGTCATTTATGTGGCTTTCAACGAGCCTTCCACGGTCGTTTATAGCCTTAGATTGGTTATAGTTTGTGTTCTTCATTTTTAGGAAAATGCCAAAGGGGTTTGTACACGAGGGAGGATGGGTACACTTTTGTTTTCTTAAGGATCACAATTAGATTTCAATGTTACTGAATAGATGGAATATTCAAGGTTTGTTGTATATAACTCGATAAAACCATGCGATCAAATAAACTTTCCTTCAAATGTACCTATAAGCCAAATTGCTTATCAAATCACCAGAGACATCGGCATTGCCATAATATCAAATCGGTGTGATTAAAACAAGGCTAAGGTGGTGTTAAATTAATCATTTATTTGGGTTTTAGAGGGCCTTCCACGTTCGTTTATAGCCTATAGATTGGTTATAGTCAGTGTTCGTCATTTTTAGGAAAATACCAAAGGGTTAGTACACGAGGGTGGATGTTGTACTTTTTTTTTCAGTTTTTTTAATTTTTTTGTAAGGATCACAATTAGATTGCAATGTTATTGAATAAATAGAATATTCAAGGTTTGTTCTATATAACTCGATAAAACAATGCGATCGAATAAACTTTCCTTCTAATATACATATAAGCCAAATTGCTCATCATAACACTCATAGACCTTGGCTTGGCCATAATATCAAATTAGTGTGATGAAAACAAGGCTAAAGTGATGCTAAATTAATCGTTTATATGTTTCTCAGAGAGCCTTCCACGTTCGTTTATAGCCTTTAGATTGGTTATAGTTAATGTTCGTTATTTTTAGGAAAATGCCAAAGAGGTTAGTACACGAGGGTGGATGGGGTACTTTTTTTAAGGAACACAATTAGATTGCAATGTTACTGAATAGATGGAATATTCAAGGTTTGTTGTATATAACTCGATAAAACTATGCGAACGAATGAACTTTCATTCTAATATACATATAAGCCAAATTGCTCATCATATTACTCATAAACCTTGGGATGGCGATATTATCAAATCGGTGTGATGAAAACAAGGCTAAAGTGATGTTATATTAAACATTTACTTGTTTCTCAGAGAGCCTTCCACGTTTGTTTATAACCTTTAGATTGGTTATAGTTAATGTTCGTCATTTTATGGAAAATGCCATAGGGGTTAGTACATGAGGGTGGATGTGGTACTCTTTTTTTTAAGGATCACAATTATATTGCTATGTTACTAAATAGATGGATTATTCAAGGTTTGTTGTTTATAACTCGATAAAACGATACAAACGAATGAACTTTAATTCTAATATACGTATAAGCCAAATTGCTCATCATATCACTCATAAACCTTGGGATGGCCAAAATATCAAATCGGTGTGATGAAAACAAGGTTAAGTTGGTGTTAAATTAATCATTTATTTGGCTTTCAACGAGCCTTCCACGGTCGTTTATAGCCTTAGATTGGTTATAGTTAGTATTCTTCATTTTTAGGAAAATGCCAAAGGGGTTAGTACACGAGGGAGGATGGGTACTCTTTTGTTTTTTTAAGGATCACAATTAGATTGCAATGTTACTGAATAGATGGAATATTCAAGGTTTGTTGTATATAACTCGATAAAACCATGCGATCGAATGAACTTTCCTTCAAATGTACCTATAAGCCAAATTGCTTATCACATCATCCAGAGACATCGGTATTGCCATAATATCAAATCGGTGTGATTAAAACAAGGCTAAGGTGGTGTTAAATTAATCGTTTATTTGGGTTTTAGAGGGCCTTCCACGTTCGTTTATAGCCTCTAGATTGGTTATAGTCAGTGTTCGTCATTTTTAGGAAAATACCATAGGGTTAGTACACGAGGGTGGATGGTGTACCTTTTTTTTCATTTTTTTAAATTTTTTTGTAAGGATCACAATTAAATTGCAATGTTACTGAATAAACGGAATATTCAAGGTTTCTTCTATATAACTCGATAAAACCATGCGATCGAATAAACTTTCCTTCTAATATACATATAAGCCAAATTGCTCATCATAACACTCATAGACCTTGGCATAGCCATAGTATCAAATCGGTTTGATGAAAACAAGGCTAAGGTGGTGTTAAATTAATCATTTATTTGGGTTTTAGAGAGCCTTCCATGTTCATTTATAGCCTTTAGATTAGTTATAGGCAGTGTTCGTTATATTTAGGAAAATGCCAAAGGGGTTAGTACACGAGGGTGGATGGGGTAATTTTTTTTAAGGATCACAATTCGATTGCAATGTTACTGAATAGATGAAATATTCAAGGTTTGTTGTATATAACTCGATAAAACTATGCGAACGAATGAACTTTCGCTCGAATGTACATATAAGCTAAATTACTCATCATATCACTCATAGACCTTGGCTTGGCCATAATATCAAATTGGTGTGATGAAAACAAGGCTAAAGTGATGCTAAATTAATCGTTTATATGTTTCTCGGAGAGCCTTCCACGTTCGTTTATAGCCTTTAGATTGGTTATAGTTAATGTTCGTTATTTATAGGAAAATGCCACAGTGGTTAGTACACGAGGGTGGATGGGATACTTTTTTTTTAAGGATCACAATTAGATTGGAATGTTACTGAATAGATGGAATATTCAAGGTTTGTTGTATATAACTCGATAAAACCATGCGATCGAATGAACTTTCCTTCAAATGTACCTATAAGCCAAATTGCTTATCATATCATCCAGAGACATCGGTATTGCCATAATATCAAATCGGTGTGATTAAAACAAGGCTAAGGTGGTGTTAAATTAATCGTTTTTTTGGGTTTTAGAGGGCCTTCCACGTTCGTTTATAGCCTCTAGATTGGTTATAGTCAGTGTTCGTCATTTTTAGGAAAATACCAAAGGGTTAGTACACGAGGGTGGATGGTGTACCTTTTTTTTCATTTTTTTAAATTTTTTTGTAAGGATCACAATTAAATTGCAATGTTACTGAATAAACGGAATATTCAAGGTTTGTTCTATATAACTCGATAAAACCATGCGATCGAATAAACTTTCCTTCTAATATACATATAAGCCAAATTGCTCATCATAACACTCATAGACCTTGGCATAGCCATAGTATCAAATCGGTTTGATGAAAACAAGGCTAAGGTGGTGTTAAATTAATCATTTATTTGGGTTTTAGAGAGCCTTCCATGTTCATTTATAGCCTTTAGATTCGTTATAGGCAGTGTTCGTTATATTTAGGAAAATGCCAAAGGGGTTAGTACACGAGGGTGGATGGGGTAATTTTTTTTAAGGATCACAATTAGATTGCAATGTTACTGAATAGATGAAATATTCAAGGTTTGTTATATATCTCTCGATAAAAACATGCGAACGAATGAACTTTCGCTCGAATATACATATAAGCTAAATTACTCATCATATCACTCATAGACCTTGGCTTGGCCATAATATCAAATTGGTGTGATGAAAACAAGGCTAAAGTGATGCTAAATTAATCGTTTATATGTTTCTCGGAGAGCCTTCCACATTCGTTTATAGCCTTTAGATTGGTTATAGTTAATGTTCGTTATTTATAGGAAAATGCCACAGTGGTTAGTACACGAGGGTGGATGGGGTACTTTTTTTTTAAGGATCACAATTAGATTGCAATGTTACTGAATAGATGGAATATTCAAGGTTTGTTGTATATAACTCGATAAAACTATGCGGACGAATGAACTTTCATTCTAATATACATATAAGCCAAATTGCTCATCATATTACTCATAAACCTTGGGATGGCCATACTATCAAATCGGTGTGATGAAAACAAGGCTAAAGTGATGTTATATTAAACATTTACTTGTTTCTCAGAGAGCCTTCCACGTTCGTTTATAACCTTTAGATTGGTTATAGTTAATGTTCGTCATTTTTTGGAAAAGGCCATAGGGCTTAGTACATGAGGGTGGATGTGGTACTCTTTTTTTAAGGGTCACAATTATATTGCTATGTTACTAAATAGATGGATTATTCAAGGTTTGTTGTATATAACTCGATAAAACCATGCAAACGAATGAACTTTCATTCTAATATACGTATAAACCAAATTGCTCATCATATCACTCATAAACCTTGGGATGGCCATAATATCAAATCGGTGTGATGAAAATAAGGTTAAGGTGGTGTTAAATTAGTCATTTATGTGGCTTTCAACGAGCCTTCCACGGTCGTTTATAGCCTTAGATTGGTTATTGTTTGTGTTCTTCATTTTTAGGAAAATGCCAAAGGGATTTGTACACGAGGGAGGATGGGTACTCTTTTGTTTTCTTAAGGATCACAATTAGATTTCAATGTTACTGAATAGATGGAATATTCAAGGTTTGTTGTATATAACTCGATAAAACCATGCGATCAAATAAACTTTCCTTCAAATGTACCTATAAGCCAAATTGCTTATCAAATCACCAGAGACATCGGCATTGCCATAATATCAAATCGGTGTGATTAAAACAAGGCTAAGGTGGTGTTAAATTAATCATTTATTTGGGTTTTAGAGGGCCTTCCACGTTCGTTTATAGCCTATAGATTGGTTATAGTCAGTGTTCGTCATTTTTAGGAAAATACCAAAGGGTTAGTACACGAGGGTGGATGTTGTACTTTTTTTTTCAGTTTTTTTAATTTTTTTGTAAGGATCACAATTAGATTGCAATGTTATTGAATAAATAGAATATTCAAGGTTTGTTCTATATAACTCGATAAAACCATGCGATCGAATAAACTTTCCTTCTAATATACATATAAGCCAAATTGCTCATCATAACACTCATAGACCTTGGCTTGGCCATAATATCAAATTGGTGTGATGAAAACAAGGCTAAAGTGATGCTAAATTAATCGTTTATATGTTTCTCAGAGAGCCTTCCACGTTCGTTTATAGCCTTTAGATTGGTTATAGTTAATGTTCGTTATTTTTAGGAAAATGCCAAAGAGGTTAGTACACGAGGGTGGATGGGGTACTTTTTTTTAAGGATCACAATTAGATTGCAATGTTACTGAATAGATGGAATATTCAAGGTTTGTTGTATATAACTCGATAAAACTATGCGAACGAATGAACTTTCATTCTAATATACATATAAGCCAAATTGCTCATCATATTACTCATAAACCTTGGGATGGCGATATTATCAAATCGGTGTGATGAAAACAAGGCTAAAGTGATGTTATATTAAACATTTACTTGTTTCTCAGAGAGCCTTCCACGTTTGTTTATAACCTTTAGATTGGTTATAGTTAATGTTCGTCATTTTATGGAAAATGCCATAGGGGTTAGTACATGAGGGTGGATGTGGTACTCTTTTTTTTAAGGATCACAATTATATTGCTATGTTACTAAATAGATGGATTATTCAAGGTTTGTTGTTTATAACTCGATAAAACGATACAAACGAATGAACTTTAATTCTAATATACGTATAAGCCAAATTGCTCATCATATCACTCATAAACCTTGGGATGGCCAAAATATCAAATCGGTGTGATGAAAACAAGGTTAAGTTGGTGTTAAATTAATCATTTATTTGGCTTTCAACGAGCCTTCCACGGTCGTTTATAGCCTTAGATTGGTTATAGTTAGTATTCTTCATTTTTAGGAAAATGCCAAAGGGGTTAGTACACGAGGGAGGATGGGTACTCTTTTGTTTTTTTAAGGATCACAATTAGATTGCAATGTTACTGAATAGATGGAATATTCAAGGTTTGTTGTATATAACTCGATAAAACCATGCGATCGAATGAACTTTCCTTCAAATGTACCTATAAGCCAAATTGCTTATCATATCATCCAGAGACATCGGTATTGCCATAATATCAAATCGGTGTGATTAAAACAAGGCTAAGGTGGTGTTAAATTAATCGTTTATTTGGGTTTTAGAGGGCCTTCCACGTTCGTTTATAGCCTCTAGATTGGTTATAGTCAGTGTTCGTCATTTTTAGGAAAATACCAAAGGGTTAGTACACGAGGGTGGATGGTGTACCTTTTTTTTCATTTTTTTAAATTTTTTTGTAAGGATCACAATTAAATTGCAATGTTACTGAATAAACGGAATATTCAAGGTTTCTTCTATATAACTCGATAAAACCATGCGATCGAATAAACTTTCCTTCTAATATACATATAAGCCAAATTGCTCATCATAACACTCATAGACCTTGGCATAGCCATAGTATCAAATCGGTTTGATGAAAACAAGGCTAAGGTGGTGTTAAATTAATCATTTATTTGG
>JBCNJP010000006.1:35690554-35759522 GCA_039602395.1 Deinandra increscens subsp. villosa
GGCTATGCCAAGGTCTATGAGTGTTATGATGAGCAATTTGGCTTATATGTATATTAGAAGGAAAGTTTTTTCAATCGCATGGTTTTATCGAGTTATATAGAAAAAACCTTGAATATTCCGTTTATTCAGTAACATTGCAATCTAATTGTGATGCTTACAAAAAAATTTAAAAAAATGAAAAAAAGCACACCATCCACCCTCGTGTACTAACCCTTTGGTATTTTCCTAAAAATGACGAACACTGACTATAACCAATCTAGAGGCTATAAACGAATGTGGAAGGCCCTCTAAAACCCAAATAAACGATTAATTTAACACCACCTTAGCCTTGTTTTAATCACACCGATTTGATATTATGGCAATGCCGATGTCTCTGGATGATATGATAAGCAATTTGGCTTATAGGTACATTTGAAGGAAAGTTCATTCGATCGCATGGTTTTATCGAGTTATATACAACAAACCTTGAATATTCCATCTATTCAGTAACATTGCAATCTAATTGTGATCCTTAAAAAAACAAAAGAGTACCCATCCTCCCTCGTGTACTAACCCCTTTGGCATTTTCCTAAAAATGAAGAATACTAACTATAACCAATCTAAGGCTATAAATGAGCGTGGAAGGCTCGTTGAAAGCCAAATAAATGATTAATTTAACACCAACTTAACCTTGTTTTCATCACACCGATTTGATATTATGGCCATCCCAAGGTTTATGAGTGATATGATGAGCAATTTGGCTTATACGTATATTAGAATGAAAGTTCATTCGTTTGTATGGTTTTATCGAGTTATAAACAACAAACCTTGAATAATCCATCTATTTAGTAACATAGCAATATAATTGTGATCCTTAAAAAAAAGAGTACCACATCCACCCTCATGTACGAACCCCTATGGCATTTTCCATAAAATGACGAACATTAACTATAACCAATCTAAATGTTATAAACGAACGTGGAAGGCTCTCTGAGAAACAAATAAATGTTTAATATAACATCACTTTAGCCTTGTTTTCATCACAATGATTTGATATTATGGCCATCCCAAGGTTTATGAGTAATATGATGAGCAATTTGGCTTAAATGTATATTAGAATGAAAGTTCATTCGTTCGCATAGTTTTATCGAGTTATATACAACAAACCTTGAATATTCCATCTATTCAGTAACATTGCAATCTAATTGTGATCCTTAAAAAAAGTACCCCATCCACCCTCGTGTACTAACCTTTTTGGCATTTTCCTAAAAATAACGAACATTAACTATAACCAATCTAAAGGCTATAAACGAACGTGGAAGGCTCTCCGAGAAACATATAAACGATTAATTTAGCATTACTTTAGCCTTGTTTTCATCACACCAATATGATATTATGGCCAAGACAAGGTCTATGAGTGATATGATGAATAATTTAGCTTATATGTATATTCGAACGAAAGTTTATTCGTTGGCATGGTTTTATCGAGAGATATATAACAAACCTTGAATATTTCATCTATTCAGTAACATTGCAATCTAATTGTGATCCTTAAAAAAAAAGTACCCCATCCACCCTCGTGTACTAACCCCTTTGGGATTTTCCTAAATATAACGAACACTGCATATAACGAATCTAAAGGTTATAAATGATCATGGAAGGCTCTCTAAAACCCAAATAAACGATTAATTTAACACCACCTTAGCCTTGTTTTCATCAAACCGATTTGAAACTATGGCTATGCCAAGGTCTATGAGTGTTATGATGAGCAATTTGGCTTATATGTATATTAGAAGGAAAGTTTTTTCGATCGCATGGTTTTATCGAGTTATATAGAACAAACCTTGAATATTCCGTTTATTCAGTAACATTGCAATCTAATTGTGATGCTTACAAAAAAAATTAAAAAAATGAAAAAAAAGCACACCATCCACCCTCGTGTACTAACCCTTTGGTATTTTCCTAAAAATGACGAACACTGACTATAACTAATCTAGAGTCTATAAACGAACGTGGAAGACCCTCTAAAACCCAAATAAACGATTAATTTAACACCACCTTAGCCTTGTTTTAATCACACCGATTTGATATTATGGCAATGCCGATGTCTCTGGATGATATGATAAGCAATTTGGCTTATAGGTACATTTGAAGGAAAGTTCATTCGATCGCATGGTTTTATCGAGTTATATACAACAAACCTTGAATATTCCATCTATTCAGTAACATTGCAATCTAATTGTGATCCTTAAAAAAACATAAGAGTACCCATCCTCCCTCGTGTACTAACCCCTTTGGCATTTTCCTAAAAATGAAGAATACTAACTATAACCAATCTAAGGCTATAAATGAGCGTGGAAGGCTCGTTGAAAGCCAAATAAATGATTAATTTAACACCAACTTAACCTTGTTTTCATCACACCGATTTGATATTATGGCCATCCCAAGGTTTATGAGTGATATGATGAGCAATTTGGCTTATACGTATATTAGAATGAAAGTTCATTCGTTTGTATGGTTTTATCGAGTTATAAACAACAAACCTCGAATAATCCATCTATTTAGTAACATAGCAATATAATTGTGATCCTTAAAAAAAGAGTACCACATCCACCCTCATGTACTAACCCCTATGGCATTTTCCATAAAATGACGAACATTAACTATAACCAATCTAAAGGTTATAAACGAACGTGGAAGGCTCTCTGAGAAACAAATAAATGCTTAATATAACATCACTTTAGCCTTGTTTTCATCACAACGATTTGATATTATGGACATCCCAAGGTTTATGAGTAATATAATGAGCAATTTGGCTTATATGTATATTAGAATGAAAGTTCATTCGTTCGCATAGTTTTATCGAGTTATATACAACAAACCTTGAATATTCCATCTATTCAGTAACATTGCAATCTAATTGTGATCCTTAAAAAAAGTACCCCATCCACCCTCGTGTACTAACCTCTTTGGCATTTTCCTAAAAATAACGAACATTAACTATAACCAATCTAAAGGCTATAAAAACGTGGAAGGCTCTCTGAGAAACATATAAACGATTAATTTAGCATCACTTTAGCCTTGTTTTCATCACACCAATTTGATATTATGGCCAAGCCAACGTCTATGAGTGTTATGATGAGTAATATAGCTTATATGTATATTCGAACGAAAGTTCATTCGTTCGCATGGTTTTATCGAGAGATATATAACAAACCTTGAATATTTCATCTATTCAGTAACATTGCAATCTAATTGTGATCCTTAAAAAAATTACCCCATCCACCCTCGTGTACTAACCCCTTTGGCATTTTCCTAAATATAACGAACACTGCCTATAACGAATCAAAAGGCTATAAATGATCTTGGAAGGCTCTCTAAAACCCAAATAAACGATTAATTTAAAACCACCTTAGCCTTGTTTTCATCAAACCGATTTGATACTATGGCTATGCCAAGGTCTATGAGTGTTATGATGAGCAATTTGGCTTATATGTATATTAGAAGGAAAGTTTATTCGATCGCATGGTTTTATCGAGTTATATAAAACAAACCTTGAATATTCTGTTTATTCAATAACATTGCAATCTAATTGTGATCCTTACAAAATAATTTAAAAAACTGAAAAAAAAAGTACAACATCCACCCTCGTGTACTAACCCTTTGGTATTTTCCTAAAAATGACGAACACTGACTATAACCAATCTATAGGCTATAAACGAATGTGGAAGGCCCTCTAAAACCCAAATAAATGATTAATTTAACACCACCTTAGCCTTATTTTAATCACACCGATTTGATATTATGGCAATGCCGATGTCTCTGGGTGATTTGATAAGCAATTTGGCTTATAGGTACATTTGAAGGAAAGTTCATTTGATCGCATGGTTTTATCGAGTTATATACAACAAACCTTGAATATTCCATCTATTCAGTAACATTGAAATCTAATTGTGATCCTTAATAAAACAAAAGAGTACCCATCCTCCCTCGTGTACAAACCCCTTTGGCATTTTCCTAAAAATGAAGAACACAAACTATAACCAATCTAAGGCTATAAACGACCGTGGAAGGCTCGTTGAAAGCCACATAAATGACTAATTTAACACCACCTTAACCTTGTTTTCATCACACCGATTTGATATTATGGCCATCCCAAGGTTTAGGAGTGATATGATGAGCAATTTGGTTTATACGTATATTAGAATGAAAGTTCATTCGTTTGCATGGTTTTATCGAGTTATATACAACAAACCTTGAATAATCCATCTATTTAGTAACATAGCAATATAATTGTGACCCTTAAAAAAAGAGTACCACATCCACCCTCATGTACTAAGCCCTATGGCATTTTCCAAAAAATGACGAACATTAACTATAACCAATCTAAAGGTTATAAACGAATGTGGAAGGCTCTCTGAGAAACAAATAAATGATTAATATAACATCACTTTAGCCTTGTTTTCATCACACCGATTTGATATTATGGCCATCCCAAGGTTTATGAGTAATATGATGAGCAATTTGGCTTATATGTATATTAGAATGAAAGTTCATTCGTCCGCATAGTTTTATCGAGTTATATACAACAAACCTTGAATATTCCATCTATTCATTAACATTGCAATCTAATTGTGATCCTTAAAAAAAAGTACCCCATCCACCCTCGTGTACTAACCACTGTGGCATTTTCCTATAAATAACGAACATTAACTATAACAAATCTAAAGGCTATAAACGAACGTGGAAGGCTCTCCGAGAAACATATAAACGATTAATTTAGCATTACTTTAGCCTTGTTTTCATCACACCAATATTATATTATGGCCAAGACAAGGTCTATGAGTGATATGATGAATAATTTAGCTTATATGTATATTCGAACGAAAGTTTATTCGTTGGCATGGTTTTATCGAGAGATATATAACAAACCTTGAATATTTCATCTATTCAGTAACATTACAATCTAATTGTGATCCTTAAAAAAAAGTACCCCATCCACCCTCGTGTACTAACCCCTTTGGGATTTTCCTAAATATAACGAACACTGCATATAACGAATCTAAAGGCTATAAATGATCATGGAAGGCTCTCTAAAACCCAAATAAACGATTAATTTAACACCACCTTAGCCTTGTTTTCATCAAACCGATTTGATACTATGGCTATGCCAAGGTCTATGAGTGTTATGATGAGCAATTTGTCTTATATGTATATTAGAAGGAAAGTTTTTTCGATCGCATGGTTTTATCGAGTTATATAGAACAAACCTTGAATATTCCGTTTATTCAGTAACATTGCAATCTAATTGTGATGCTTACAAAAAAATTTAAAAAAATGAAAAAAAAGCACACCATCCACCCTCGTGTACTAACCCTTTGGTATTTTCCTAAAAATGACGAACACTGACTATAACCAATCTAGAGGCTATAAACGAACGTGGAAGGCCCTCTAAAACCCAAATAAACGATTAATTTAACACCACCTTAGCCTTGTTTTAATCAAACCGATTTGATATTATTGCAATGCCGATGTCTGTGGGTGATATGATAAGCAATTTGGCTTATAGGTACATTTGAAGGAAAGTTCATTCGATCGCATGGTTTTATCAAGTTATATACAACAAACCTTGAATATTCTATAAATTCAGTAACATTGCAATCTAATTGTGATCCTTAAAAAAAAAGAGTACCACATCCACCCTCATGTACTAACCCCTATGGCATTTTCCTAAATATAACGAATACTGCCTATAACGAATCTAGAGGCTATAAATGATCATGGAAGGCTCTCTAAAACCCAAATAAATGATTAATTTAAAACCACCTTAGCCTTGTTTTCATCAAACCGATTTGATACTATGGCTATGCCAAGGTCTATGAGTGTTATGATGAGCAATTTGGTTTATATGTATATTAGAAGGAAAGTTTATTCGATCGCATGGTTTTATCGAGTTATATAGAACAAACCTTGAATATTCTGTTTATTCAGTAACATTACAATCTAATTGTGATCTTTACAAAAAAATTTAAAAAAATGAATAAAAAGTACACCATCCACCCTCGTGTACTAACCCTTTGGTATTTTCCTAAAAATGACGAACACTGACTATAACCAATCTAGAGGCTATAAACGAACATGGAAGGCCCTCTAAAACCCAAATAAACGATAAATTTATCACCACCTTAGCCTTGTTTTAATCACACCTATTTGATATTATGGCACTGCCGATGTCTCTGGGTGATATGATAAGCAATTTGGCTTAAGGTACATTTGATGGATAGTTCATTCGATTGCATGGTTTTATCGATTTATATACAACAAACCTTGAATATTCCATCTATTCAGTAACATTGCAATCTAATTGTGATCCTTAAAAAAACAAAAGAGTACCCATCCTCCCTCGTGTACTAACCCGTTTGGCATTTTCCTAAAAATGAAGAATACTAACTATAACCAATCTAAGGCTATAAACGACCGTGGAAGGCTCGTTGAAAGCCAAATAAACGATTAATTTAACACCACCTTAACCTTTGTTTCATCACACAGACTTGATATTATGGCCATCCCAAGGTTTATGAGTTATATGACGAGCAATTTGGCTTATACGTATATTAGAATGAAAGTTCATTCGTTTGCATGGTTTCATCGAGTTATATACAACAAACCTTGAATAATCTATCTATTTAGTAACATAGCACTATAATTGTGATCATTAAAAAAAAGAGTACCACATCCACCCTCTTGTACTAACCCCTATGGCATTTTCCAAAAAATGACGAACATTAATTATAACCAATCTAAAGTTTATAAACGAACGTGGAAGGCTCTCTGAGAAACAAATAAATGATTAATATAACATCACTTTAGCCTTGTTTTCATCACACCGATTTGATATTATGGCTATCCCAAGGTTTATGAGTGATATGATGAGCAATTTGACTTATATGTATATTAGAATGAAAGTTCATTCGTTCGCATAGTTTTATCGAGTTATTTACAACAAACCTTGAATATTCCATCTATTCAATAACATTGCAATCTAATTGTGATCCTTAAAAAAAAGTACCCCATCCACCCTCGTGTACTAACCTCTTTGGCATTTTCCTAAAAATAATGAACATTAACTATAACCAATCTAAAGGCTATAAACGAACGTGGAAGGCTCTCTGAGAAACATATACACGATTAATATAGCATCACTTTAGCCTGGTTTTCATCACACCAATTTGATATTATGGCCAATCCAAGGTCTATGAGTGATATGATGAGTAATATAGCTTATATGTATATCCGAACGAAAGTTCATTCGTTCGCATGGTTTTATCGAGAGATATATAACAAACCTTGAATATTTCATCTATTCAGTAACATTGCAATCTAATTGTGATCCTTAAAAAAAAGTACCCCATCCACCCTCGTGTACTAACCCCTTTGGTATTTTCTTAAATATAACGAACACTGCCTATAACGAATCTAAAGGCTATAAATGATCATGGAAGGCTCTCTAAAACCCAAATAAACGATTAATTTAACACCACCTTAGCCTTGTTTTCATCAAACCGATTTGATACTATGGCTATGCCAAGGTCTATGAGTGTTATGATGAGCAATTTGGCTTATATGTATATTAGAAGGAAAGTTTATTCAATCGCATGGTTTTATCGAGTTATATAGAACAAAACTTGAATATTCCGTTTATTCAGTAACATTGCAATCTAATTGTGATCCTTACAAAAAAATTTAAAAAAATGAAAAAAAAGCACACCATCCACCCTCGTGTACTAACCCTTTGGTATTTTCCTAAAAATGACAAAAACTGACTATAACCAATCTAGAGGCTATAAACGAACGTGGAAGGCCCTCTAAAACCCAAATAAATGATTAATTTAACAACACCTTAGCCTTTTTTAATCACACCGATTTGATATTATGGCAATGCCGATGTCTTTGGGTGATATGATGAGCAATTTGGATTATAGGTACATTTGAAGGAAAGTTTATTCGATCGCATGGTTTTATCGAGTAATATACAACAAACCTTGAATATTCCATCTATTCAGTAACATTGCAATCTAATTGTGATCCTTAAAAAAACAAAAGAGTACCCATCCTCCCTCGTGTTATAACCCCTTTGGCATTTTCCTAAAAATGAAGAACACTAACTATAACCAATTAAAGGCTATAAACGACCGTGGAAGGCTCGTTGAAAGCCAAATAAACGATTAACTTAACACCACCTTAACCTTGTTTTAATCACACCAATTTGATATTATGGCCAAGCCAAGGTGTATGAGTGATATGATGAGTAATATAGCTTATATGTATATTCGAACGAAAGTTCATTCATTCGCATGGTTTTATCGAGAGATATATAACAAACCTTGAATATTTCATCTATTCAGTAACATTGCAATCTAATTGTGATCCTTAAAAAAAAGTACCCCATCCACCCTCGTGTACTAACCCCTTTGGCATTTTCCTAAATATAACGAACACTGCCTATAACGAATCTAAAGGCTATAAATGATCATGGAAGGCTCTCTAAAACCCAAATAAACGATTAATTTAACACCACCTTAGCCTTGTTTTCATCAAACCGATTTGATACTATGGCTATGCCAAGGTTCTCGAGTGTTATGATGAGCAATTTGGCTTATATGTATATTAGAAGGAAAGTTTATTCAATCGCATGGTTTTATCGAGTTATATAGAACAAAACTTGAATATTCCGTTTATTCAGTAACATTGCAATCTAATTGTGATCCTTACAAAAAAATTTTAAAAAATGAAAAAAAAAGCACACCATCCACCCTCGTGTACTAACCCTTTGGTATTTTCCTAAAAATGACGAAAACTGACTATAACCAATCTAGAGGCTATAAACGAACGTGGAAGGCCCTCTAAAACCCAAATAAATGATTAATTTAACACCACCTTTGCCTTGTTTTAATCACACCGATTTGATATTATGGCAATGCCGATGTCTTTGGGTGATATGATGAGCAATTTGGATTATAGGTACATTTGAAGAAAGTTTATTCGATCGCATGGTTTTATCGAGTAATATACAACAAACCTTGAATATTCCATCTATTCAGTAACATTGCAATCTAATTGTGATCCTTAAAAAAACAAAAGAGTACCCATCCTCCCTCGTGTATTAACCCCTTTGGCATTTTCCTAAAAATGAAGAACACTAACTATAACCAATTAAAGGCTATAAACGACCGTGGAAGGCTCGTTGAAAGCCAAATAAACGATTAATTTAACACCACCTTAACCTTGTTTTCATTCGTTTGCATGGTTTTATCGAGTTATATACAACAAACCTTGAATAATCCATCTATTTAGTAACATAGCAATATAATTTTGATCCTTAAAAAAAAGAGTACCACATCCATTGTCACACCCCCAAATTAGCCACTAACGGAGTTTATACCGTTAAGGGGCGCGAGCAAACCAGGACCACAACCATTAGTTACAAATACTAAACGAATCAGAGTAAAGTCCAAACATTCATCATAGAACAGTTTAGAAGTTTGCAGCGGAAAGAAAACATGAGTATCTTAGCACTAACCACGTGCTTTAATTACAAAACATAATTTGTTGTTTGATTCCCAATTTAAGTTCAAAATAAAATAAGTATCTTCGGGTGCCATGCCAACCTCCAGTGGATACTCCTCAGCGATCTGCAAAAGTGAAAACCATACAAGTGTCAACCTAACGGTTGGTGAGTTCACAGTGGGCATGTCATGCAGCGGCCCGGTCTCATAAGCGTATGTATCAACATATAAATAAGTAATAGTTTTGCAAAACAATTGCCAATTGTTGAATTATCGAATATGCACTAGTTAAGTAAAGGTTAAAGCGGTCAACCGATATCGCGGGTAGTTAATCCGGTTTCCATGCACTAAGGAAGTTCGTACCAAAGCTGACGTAACAGAGTTCGGTATTTGCCGATGGTTTGTGCCTCCAGTTGTGTTCCTCATGGGACCCACAACTAAAATAGGCTGATATTGTACTCCGTTCGGCCTCCAACCGGTTGGCTACACATTTGTGTACCGCGGAGCAGGGTTTGTCAAACCCTCAGTAGATCTACCCAACATCCCCTCGCTTCGCAAATTAATGGTACTAAATTGTTGAGGACTTTTAAGTTTTAAGGCATCCTTAGAAATCACGTGATATCATTTGGTTTAGACTTTAACCTACACTAGTCATATTAAAACCGTTTGTTCTGGATTTCATTTGAAATCCTAAAAAGAGTTTAAGTGTCAAAATGGTTGTTCCGGATTTCATTTGAAATCCCAAATGAGTGTAAGTATTAAGTGGTTGGTTGCGGATTTCATTTGAAACCCCAAGGATGGACAGTTGCAAGTGTTCCCATAAAACACTCCAACTTCCATAACAGATATCCCATTTGGCAATACCACAAAATGTCAACGTTGTTTTCCGTTAAGTATATTCGTTGTGACCCAAACGGGCTCACAATTAAAGGGTTAGTGAAACTCACCTTAGGTTGCTCAGCTTACACTTCAAATAATCCAAAGTATGTTTGCTAACAAAGACCTAATTATCACATTAAGGTCTTAGGTGTTAGGTTGTGTCTAAACTTTAACTACGTCACTATGGCTCATAACATAGCACTTTGGAACTACGACTCGACATACCGACTCACGACACCGATGGTTGATCATAAACAAGGGCTCACGTAAATCAGAAATCAAAGCATGTTTCATTATTGCATAATCATGTAAGTCATAGCATAACATTCAAACAAGTTGCACAAGTTTGGGTTTTGGTCTGGTCTCAGTTTCGCTAACAGTTTCGCTACAGTTTCGCTACGCAGTTTCGCTGCACAGTTTCGCTATGTGTACGGGCAGCACTGTGACATCCGAGAATTTCAAGGTTTACTTCCGTTAGACAATCTCCGTTAGTTACGTTATAAGTATTAACTTAGTAACTAATGCTTAACTAGGCCGAATACGTCCACGACCTTTGGTTGATCACCGAACCCGTCCATATGTGTTTATTTATTGAATTGTCTCTATGAGGAAGTATGTGCAACATGTTTGTTGATTAATTGTGTAATTGCGTGAAATTCATGAACCGTGCTTATCTTGCTTAGAATGTAAATTGGTCACTTTTGGGTTCCAGCGAAACTACCGGGCGAAACTATAGTGTCGCCCGGCTAGCTTAACCTTTGACTTACAGAGTCAGTTTCGCTTGGCCAGCGAAACTAGCCAGCGAAACTAGCCAGCGAAACTAGCCCCTGATATATAATAACATAAAACCCTAGAGATCTCATTTTTGCCTCATTTCAAACAAAACACACACACCACTCTTATCTGCTCACTCGAGATTTCTGGTCAGTCAAGAAAACCATCAAGGAACCATCATCTCATCTCATCCATTCAGGCCCTAGATTGAATCGTGAGTCCCAAAACCATTCTTTATGTATTTCTATGTGTTTTCTTAAAAAGCATGCTTAGATCTTCATGTAATCACTTGATCTTTTGATATGTTGCTTAGGAATGCTAGATCTATCATAAAGTCAGTAACTTTACGTTTGAAATCAAACCATAATGAAGATTTATGCTATTTAGGTCATTTTAGGTTTAAAATGTGTTTTTGGTGATTTGAATGTGAATACCCATGTTTAAGGTGTTAAAACTTGTTGTTTGATGTTGGTAAATGATTATGCATGCTAGATATTGAATTACATGAAATATGGAAGCTGTTAGATTGATTTTTAGGCTGATTTATGTGTTTTTCGCGACCAGCGAAACTAGCCTGTTCTCTGGGCGAAACTATATAGCGAAACTATGTATATCTCCTTCCAGCGACACTATACAGCGAAACTATAGTGTCGCCGGGTAAACCAACCAGACCTGTCCGAACGAAACTACCGAGCGAAATTTCCTGAACGAAAGTTCAAACCAGTTTCGGGCGAAACTAGGCTAGCGAAACTGTGCCAACAGTTTCGGACGAAACTAGCCTAGCGAAACTGTGTTATCGGGTATTGCCTAGCGAAAGTGCTGCCCGTACACACAGCGAAACTGCCTAGCGAATCTATACTAGCGAAACTGTGACCATACCTAAACCCAAACTTGTGCAACCTGTTTGAATGTTATGCCATGACTTACATGATTATGCAATAATGAAACATGCTTGAATTCTGAATTATGTGAACCCTTGTTTATGATCAACCATCGGTGTCGTGTGTCGGTATGTCGTGTCATAGTTCCAACGTGCTATGTTATGGGCCATAGTGACGTTAAGTAAAGATTAGACACAAAACTAATACTTAAGACCTAAACGTGTTCTTAGGTCTTCGATAAGCAAACAATACTTGGACTATTTAGCAAGTGTAGCAGTGCAACCCAAGGTGAGTGTCACTAACCCAATTACCGTGAACCCGGTTGGGTCACACTAAATAACTTAATGGAAAACAATGCTGACAACCTTAAGAGTGCTATGCACCTCTCTGATGAACTTGAAAACTTAGGAGTGCTCGGCACCCACTTGATGAACTGGAAGTGTTTTATGGGAGACACTTGTGAAATACTTAAACAACTATTTCTAAACAAAACTAAAAATGTTTTCGGGATTCATGAGAACCCAAAGTAAAGCGTTTTAATATGGCTAGAGTAGGTTAAAGTCTAACCACATGATATCACATGATTTCTAAGGATTGCCTTATAATTGAAAAAGTCCTCAACTAAATTATACCATTAATTGTAAAGCGGGGGGATGTTGGGTAGATCTACTGGAGTTTGACAAACTCCGCCCCGTGGCACGGGGAGTGCACGGAGGTACAATACCAGCCTATCTGACCGTGATCCCGAGAGGACACGGGGGAGGCAAATCCGCGATGACGTAGGTCCGCAAAACATGATGGCGCTGCCACTACAATATTAGTCAGCTTTGGTACAAACTTCCTTAGTGCATGGAACAACGGATTAGCTACCCGCGATATCGGTTGAGCACTTTAACTATACAAAACTAGTTCATACCCGATAACGTATGTTACGGACATCAATTCTACTAAACCACGTTACTATGATTTTGGACATTACAAAGCATTGCTTTCCACAAATAAACATCACATAAGTATATGTTGACACGTTATGATTATGAGACCGGGCCCCTGCGTGACAAGCCCACTGTGAACTCACCAACCATTAGGTTGACACTTGCGTGGTTTAAACTTTTGCAGATCGCTGAGGAGTATCCGGAGCGGGTTGGCATGGCACATGAAGACTTTTATTTTTGGTTAAACTTAATTGGGAATTTAAAACACTGATTTGTAAAGCACGTGGTTAGTGCTAAGACGATATATATTTCCGCTGCGTAATTTGAGACTTTATTTATGATACATCTTTGGACTAACTCTGATTCGTTTAGTATTTCTAACTAATGGTTGTGGTCCTGGTTTGCTCGCACCCCTTAACGGTATAAACTCCGTTAGTGGTTAATTGGGGGTGTGACAAGCACTTTTGCTAGGGAATACCCGATGACACAGTTTCACTAGCTAGTTTCGCTCGAAACTGATAGCACAGTTTCGCTAGCATAGTTTCGCCCGAAACTGGTTTGAACTTTCGTTCAGGGACAAGGTCTATGGTTATTTCGCTCGGTAGTTTCGTTCAAGCAATACACAGGCGACACTATAGTTTCGCTACATAGTGTCGCTGGATGAATATTCAAAGGGTTTGCGAAACTACAGTTTCGCCTAAAGAATGCCCAGTTTCGCTAGTCGCTAAAAACCCGTAAATTTGACTAAAAATCTTTTTAACAGCTTCCATACTTCATGTAATTCATTATCTAGCATACATAATCATTTACCAACATTAAACAACAAGTTTTAACACCTTAAACACGAGTTTTCATCATCAAATCATCAAGAACACTTTTTAAGCATATTTGACCTAACTAGCATGATTCTTCATTATGGATCAGTTTCACACGTAAAGTTGCAGTCTTTATGATAGATCTAGCATTCCTAAGCATCATTTCAGAAGATCAAGTGATTCCATGAAGGTTTGGTCATGCTTTTTAAGAAAACACATAGAAAATGCAAGAAGATGGTTTTTGGGACTCACGGTTTGATCAAGCTCGATGGATGATCTTCACCAACAGAGATGATAGCTGCTAATGATGATTCTCAGCTGGTCCAGATTTCGTAAGAGAGAGAGTGGAGAGTGTAGGAGTGTGTGTGTTTGGTGATGTATGGAGAAAATGGGAGCATTAGGGTTTATGGTGGGTTTAAATACTAAAGGCCTTGGGTGGGCTTATCATTGGGTTTGGGCCCCAATGATTAGCAAATGATTAGCCCATGATTAACAACAAATGCATACACTTACTTACTTGATTAATCATTTAATTACACAATTAAGCAATTTGAACAATTGGTCATATAATTAAATCAAGTAAACAAATAATCATATTTTTGATAATAATCATGCATTTAAATTACGTTGCACATAATTACAATAAATAAATGAACACATAACATATATGGACGGGTTCGGTGATCAACCAAA
The DNA here is from genome assembly GCA_039602395.1 of Deinandra increscens subsp. villosa. NCBI lineage: Eukaryota > Viridiplantae > Streptophyta > Magnoliopsida > Asterales > Asteraceae > Deinandra > Deinandra increscens. Next base: position 35,705,077 of record JBCNJP010000006.1, read on the forward strand.
GGTCATGGACGTATTCGGCCTAGTTAAGCATTAGTTACTAAGTTAATACTTATAACGTAACTAACGGAGATTGTCTAACGGAAGTTAACCTTAAAATTCTCGGATGTCACATCATCCCCTTGTAATCGGTAGGCCACCGGGCCTACTTCCCCAATGATTTCAAATGGACCGATATAGCGAGGATACAGCTTTCCACGCTTTCCGAAACGTATCACTCCTTTCCAGGGAGATACCTTCAATAGTACCTTGTCGCCTACCTCGAACTTCAAAGATTTACGGCGTTTGTCGGCATAGCTCTTTTGTCTGTCACGAGTTGCGGCTATCCGCTTTCTGATTTGAATAATTCGTTCAGTTGTATCATGAATGATTTCCGGTCCAGTGAGTCCTTTCTCACCCGTTTCGGCCCAACACACGGGCGATCTACATTTTCTGCCATAAAGAGCTTCAAAAGGTGCTGCACCGATGCTCGTATGATAACTGTTGTTGTAGGATAACTCCACCAACGGAAGGTGAGCCTCCCAGTCTTTACCGAAGTCGAGAACGCAGGCTCGGAGCATGTCTTCTAAAGTCTGAATAGTTCGTTCCGTCTGACCATCGGGCTGTGGGTGATAAGCTGTACTCATATCCAGTCTGGTTCCCAATGCTTCTTGCATAGATTGCCACAGTCGGGAAGTAAATCGAGGATCTCGGTCGGAGATAATGGTCTTAGGCACCACATGAAGTGCCACAATTCGATCAATATACAGCTTTGTTAACTTATCCATATTGTCATTTTCCCTCATTGGAATAAAGTTTGCAGATTTGGTTAATCGATCAATGATAACCCAAATCGCATCCGGTCGATTCGATCGATGAGGTAGTCCTGTTACAAAATCCATGGAGATATCCTCCCATTTCCATTCCGGGATTTTTGGTTGCTGCAATAGCCCAGAAGGCTTTTGGTACTCGATCTTAACTCTTGAGCACGTTAAACACTTAGCCACATATCGCGCAATGTCGGCTTTCATATTCGGCCACCAATACAAGTTCTTCAAATCTTGGTACATTTTGTCCGATCCAGGGTGTACCGAATACCTTGACTTGTGAGCCTCATCCATCACGAGCTCACGGAGATTTCCAAGTAAAGGAACCCAAATTCTGTCATTGTAATATCTGAGTCCGTAGGACTTAATTTCAGAGTTACCATCCACCCCTCGCAGTGCTTCAGCTGCGAAATTTTCTTCTTTGAAAGCTTCTCGTTGGGCATCGCGGATCCGATCCGGCAATCCCGTGTGAATGGTAAGTTGCAGCGCTCGTACTCGTCGAGGCTTTTCGTATTCTTTTCGGCTTAAGGCATCAACCACAACATTGGCTTTTCCCGGGTGATACTTAATCGCTAAGTCATAATCGTTTAGTAGCTCGACCCACCTTCGCTGTCGCATGTTGAGGTCCTTTTGTTCAAAGATATGTTGCAAGCTTTTGTGGTCGGTAAATATCGTGCACTTTGTTCCGTAGAGGTAATGTCTCCAAATCTTGAGTGCAAATACGACGGCTCCCAATTCCAAATCATGTGTTGTATAATTTTTTTTTCAGTAACCTTCTGTTGCTTGGACCCGTAGGCAATCACTTTGTCTCGTTGCATCAACACGCAACCGAGTCCTTGAATGGATGCATCGCAGTAAACCACGAAGTCGTCAACCCCTTCGGGTAACGAGAGAATCGGAGCTGAACATAACATGTCCTTAAGAGTTCGAAACGCGTGTTCTTCTTTTTCACCCCATCTATATTGCACTCCTTTGTGCGTTAAGGCTGTTAAGGGTTGAGCTGTAACACCCCAATTTCACAGGTACATGATATATAGAGTAAATACGTGTCTATATTATCAATACGTAAGTTTGATTGATAAAAATGGTAAACTATGCATTAGATAAATTTCATGTGTTAGAAATACGTGTTTAATGGCCAAAATGATGAAATTTGTATAAACAGATGAGTTAAAGGGTAAAGAAAGTAAAATATGAGATAAATATATGTTTATACAAATAACATGATGATATATGTGTGATTTGAAAGTTACATACATGTGTTAATAGTTAATGGAAAAGTAGAAGGGCCAAAAGTGTAAATTATGTAAAGTTATCAACGTATACAGATATTATACGTATCTATAACTATTATGAGCATTTAAGGCTTAGGATATAGTAAAAGTATATCCTAATGTGACCCTTAACATGAAATGATAAGTACTGGAAAGTTTGAGGGGCTAGAACGTAAAATATCAAAAGATATATATATATATATATATATATAAAAATATATACGTATGTATATGTATATCATCGAGGGTGTCCCAAGCCTTAGAAACTTCATTAAGTATGTTTTATAATAGCTCGGGGGTTAAAAATAGCAATTGGGGAAGTTCTGGGCTAATTTTACACATTATAGAACCTCAGGGACCAAAACTGCCAACTCCTGATAGTGCCTCGCGGTACGCGAAGGGAGAGGGGAAACCCTCGCGTACCTCCGCCCAATTTGGGACAGAAAACGACGATTTTCGGCTTGGGCAGCACGTTTTGACGAAATTGACCCTGTATACGTGTTGATTTCGAGCATGAGTCACCCTAGACACGTGTAGGGACCTTAGGCGCACTCAGTGGGTATAAATACACCCTCCAATCGGCCGAATATCCTTGCTAATTTCCGAAATCCAAACCGAAAAACCCTAGTTCGAACCAGAAACTTCGCGGGTCAAATTCTCTCAAACGGTGAAGAGTTAAGATCCGAATTTCTGCAGTCAAGCATTATTAGGTAAGGTCTAAAATAACCTCTTTCAGTTTTGGCTAAATCAATCTCTAAGTATGACTTTTAAAACTATGCTCAAATTAGGGTTCTTGAGCTTGTTTGGGTAAAATTTGATGATTGGATGGGAATTAAGCTCTGAATTTTGGTAGGTAATCCTAATTTGATGTGTTTTAAGAAAGCCCTAAGTTTATTTCAGAATTGGTGAAGGTTTGGTATGAGTATTGGAAACGGGTCAAGATTAGGGTTTTCACGACATTGTTTTGCCCAAATCGAGTAAACGGTTTTGAATTAAGCTTTGCCGCTTTAAGGGATATTATAAAATGTCATAATGGATGATACCCTATGATGGTTCTGTATAAAAATGAGTTTTGCTATGGAAACGAGAAAAATGGGAAATTAGGGTTTCGGAATATGGATATTTAATATAAAATAATCCGGAAGGTATGGGGACTTGAAACTTGGTATGGTAACATGTTTACATATATATTAAATATATATGAGTTCAAATTTTGGTAATTTATAATTAAATTACTCGGTGCAACGATTGTAGTAATTCCGCCTCATGGTCGTCAATGACGCCTACACGGCCGGTAACGATCGTCACCAAATTCCAAACCCCGTGACTATTCCTCATAGTAATTCCGCCAAATGATCGGTCATGAGGAAACACGAGCGGTAAACGTTAAGGAGCAAAGAATTGATAAAGATATAACAAAATATGTAAAAGGGGCAAAATGGTCATTTTGACTATTAAGGGTATTAACCAATAAAAAGTTGGGTTTTGGATAATGAGGTAATTCTTAAATGTGATTTGTAACATTTAGGATGTCTTGATAGGGACATTACATTAAAGGCATTAAGAAACTGATTCACAAGAACTTAACCCCAGAATAATAGCTTTGCAAAGCTAAGGTGAGTTCTATGAGCCCTCTTTTAAATTGTTTAAATATTTTAAACCATTTTGGGCTGATATACATAACGTTCTGTGAAAATACTTTCAATTGTTATAATTGCATGTTATATGTATTGATTGTATGGTGATGATTAGAGGAAAGATAGATTGCCATTTCGGTGTTTCTAGTAGAATAGATTAATGTTGGTAATCGAGAAAAGATTGGTGGGTAAGGGGCTTCTGAAACAAGAAGTTAAATAGTGTTGTCCCAATGGTGTCAAAACCAAGCGGCGTCAAAGCCAGAAAGCGTCAAAGCTAAAGTGGCGTCAAAGCCAGATAGCGTCAAAGCTATATAGTGTCAAAACTAAAGGGACCATTGCTACACGATGTGTTCGTAAAGCAAGTAGAAACACTATTTCCCTAAGATAAAATTTAATATGAGACAAGGATGACAAAGCAACAGAAGGTTAGTTTATTCACAAGGTTAGAGTATGTGAATATATGTGCTATATGCTTTGTGTTTGATTGTCTAATTGCAGAAATGTGTTTGACAAACCTAAGTGCCTTTGAAAGGTAAAGTTTTCCCAAAACGTAGAACTCACCAGCGTAAGCTGACTTGTTAAGTTATGTATGTCAGATGAGGCTGGACCTTCGGATCAAAAAGGGAAAGCTGAGATGTGAGCAGGAACTAGGAGGCATATACTATCAAGACAATGTCAAGCTATCAAGAGAAGACATTTTTGGAAACTGGCGTGGAGATGTTTATTTCTCTTTTGTATTTGTCTCTCTTACTATGTAATACTTGGCATATGAATAAAAGTTTTTATTTCCGCTGCTTTAGTTATCTCTGTTGTACCTTGTGTTCATGAATAAATCCGATGCGTGATCGCTCCTAGGGCCAAGTCTGGGAGTGGGCGTCACATGAGCCAATTGCGAGAAACCCTTGATGAATCTTCGGTAATATCCGGCAAGTCCCAAAAATTGTCGGATTTCGGTCGGCGCTCTCGGAGTAGACCAATTCTTGATAGCTTCCACTTTAGCTGGGTCGACATGAATTCCATCCTGATTAACAATGTGTCCAAGAAACTGGACTTCGCGAATCCAAAAATCGCACTTTGAAAACTTGGCGTAAAGCTGTTCCTTGCGGAGCAATTCCAAGATGAGTCGTAGATGGTTCTCGTGTTCCTCCTTTGTCTTGGAGTAGATTAAAATATCGTCAATGAAAACTATCACAAACTGATCGAGGTACGGCTTGCACACTCGATTCATCAAATCCATAAACACAGCAGGCGCATTAGTTAGCCCAAACGGCATAACTAAAAACTCGTAGTGACCATAACGAGTTCTGAAAGCAGTCTTGGGGACATCCTCATCACGAACACGAAGTTGGTGATATCCAGACCGTAGATCAATCTTTGAAAAGTAACTCGAACCTTGCAGTTGGTCGAAAAGATCGTCAATTCGAGGAAGTGGATACCGATTCTTGATCGTAACCTTGTTAAGCTCTCGGTAGTCGATGCACACTCGGAACGTTCCATCTTTCTTCTTAACAAACAATACCGGTGCTCCCCATGGAGATGAACTTGGACGAATAAATCCTTTGTCGAGTAACTCTTGAAGTTGTGCGGAGAGTTCGTTGAGTTCACTTACAGCTAAACGGTACGGTGCGCGTGCAATCGGAGCGGCTCCAGGAGCTAAGTCGATTCCAAACTCGACTTGTCGAAATGGAGGCAAACCAGGCAGATCATCAAGAAATACATCTTGGAAGTCGCGGACTATCGGGTAGTCATTGATTCTACGCTCGGAAAGTGTCGTGTCGGTGACGTTTGCAAGGACCGCGAAGTGCCCCTTGCGAAGGCACTTTTGAGCTTTAAGAAACGAAATAATACCGGTGACTGTTCCACCTTTTTCACCTTGAACTGTTAACACTTCACCTTGTTTGAGTGGGATACGAACCACTTTTTCTTGACATAAAATTTCAGCTCGGTTTCCAGATAACCAATCCATTCCTACTATGACATCAAAACTACCAATCGGGAAAGGCATAAGATTGATTCCTAACGTATGGCCAGCTAGTTCTAACTTACAGTCCTTAACTATCTGAGTTGTATCATGAAGTTTACCATTCGCTAACTCTACCACATACTTAGCATCTAAGTCAATCGGTTTAGCATTAATTAGTCTAGCAAACTTAGTGGATAAAAAAACTTCTTTCAGCACCAGAATCAAATAATACAGTAGCGAAGAAACCATTAAGCATAAATTTACCGTTAATCACGTTGGCGTCGTTGCGGGCTTCTCCTTGACCCATAACGAAGGCACGTCCTCTACCATTCCCACCATTACCGTTTCCACCATTACCGTTTCCACCATTACCATTCCCACCGTTACCATTCCCATTGCCCTGGTTTCCACCGTTGCCATTGTTACCATTCCCTTGTCTGCGCCATTGCGGGCAATCTTTCCTCATGTGGCCTTGAGCACCACATTCATAACAGCCACGGGCTCCACCATTGTTGTTGTTCTGATTGTTTCCTTGCCCGTTGCGGTTGTTTCCATTTCCCCTGTTGTTGTTATTTCCTCCTTGGTTCTGACCGTTGTTGTTTAACTTTTGTAAGTTGGTCCAGCAGTTGTTGGCTTCATGCCCCAGTTTCCCACATCTTCCACACTCCAGGCCTTTGCTACACATACCATTGTGGTGTTTCCCGCACTTGTTACAAAACGGAGCTTTACCCTTGTAGTTTCCATTCCCGCCTTGGCGATTGTTACTTCCACTGTTGCTGCCATCGTTGAAATTGGATGTGTTGTCAGGTCGCTTGTTCTGATACTGGGATTTAGAGGATCTCCCAGTTTGATTTCCAACAGATTGATTGTTCACAGATGTTGCTGGAGCTTCTTCTTCAGCCTTACGCTTGCCACTTAAGGCAGTCTTCACAGTGGTCTTTGCGGGTAGAGTACCCCTCTCGATTTCCTGATCGGTTAACTTATGAGCCAAACGGATGGCTTGCTGCACGGTTGTTGGGTTGCTAGCGATTACCAAGCTCTTGATTTGGGGTGCGAGACCCTCCGGATAACGCTCAATGCGCTTAAATTCAGCATCAACCATTGTTGGGCACAGTACCGCGTACTTGTGATAACGCGCAGTGTACTCCTCAATTTCCGACCCAGACATCTTGGAGTTCAAAAACTCTCCTTCTAGCTTCTTGAATTGATCTCGAGGGCAATACTCCTCCATAACCAGTTCCTTAAACGCTTCCCATTCCATGTCGTTAGCCGCATCTATCCCAATCATCTGGATTTCGGCATTCCACCAGGAGAGAGCAGCTCCCTCGAAGGTACCAGTCGCATATTTCACTTTGTTCTCAGCAGGGCAGTTGCACATAGAGAAGACCTTCTCAGACTTCTCGATCCACCTGAGGAGTCCTACCGCTCCTTCTTCGCCGGAAAACGTTATCGGCTTGCAGTCCATGAAGGACTTAAACGTGCAGTGATGGAGGTTTCCTGATCCATAAATAGTTTGGGTTTTAAGTTTAAACAAGTCAAATTATAATCGCTTTTGTGCCTTAGCCGGCATAATAATTACCCTGCGCGGCGAATGCAGCTTGGGCGGCTGCCACTGCGGCTTGCACGTGCTCGTTTATCATGGCTTGCAGTTGTGCAGGTGTCAGGTTAATGTTGTTCCTCCCGTGTCCTCTTCCAGGCATTTTCTGGATAGTTTAAGTAGCCAGTGTTCAGTCACGGTTATACTCTATACATATCCCATAATATGTATATTAACAATTTCCCGTTATCCCACTATTAGTCCAGAAAAATTTTCGTGCAAAATCGAGGCGTCGTCGGAGAACGTCGTAAGTCGTAAGTACTATCGTCGAAAGTCGGTTTTCCCATAAAAAGTCACCGTCGGCGTAGTCATCGTAGCAGAAATCAGGACGTAGCGTGTAGCATCGTTTCGTTGTCGCTTTCCCCCGGAATAGTGTGCGTATTAGCGTTCGCATTTTGTATTCGTGTGTGAAAATTTTCCCTAAGGTTTTCTGTTAGACTACTTAGACACGGTCTATATATATATTTATATATATATATATATACATATGAAGTATTTATTAACACAGCAGAGCGAGTATCCCAGGTTGGCACGTAAAAATTTTGCTTTGGGAATTTGTTTGTTCGTTTGTAACTAAGGTTTTCAAGTTGCAGTTTCCAAATCGTTTTTCAAAAATGATTCCAGTTCTCTGCAACTTATGGCTCTGATACCGATCTGTCACACCCCAAAATTAGCCACTAACGGAGTTTATACCGTTAAGGGGCGCGAGCAAACCAGGACCACAACCATTAGTTAGAAATACTAAACGAATCAGAGTAAAGTCCAAACATTCATCATAGAACAGTTTAGAAGTTTGCAACGGAAAGAAAACCTGAGTATCTTAGCACTAACCACGTGCTTTAATTACAAAACATAATTTGTTGTTTGATTCCCAATTTAAGTTCAAAATAAAATAAGTATCTTCGGGTGCCATGCCAACCTCCAGTGGATACTCCTCAGCGATCTGCAAAAGTGAAAACCATACAAGTGTCAACCTAACGGTTGGTGAGTTCACAGTGGGCATGTCATGCAGCGGCCCGGTCTCATAAGCGTATGTATCAACATATAAATAAGTAATAGTTTTGCAAAACAGTTGCCAAGTGTTGAATTATCGAATATGCACTAGTTAAGTAAAGGTTAAAGGGGTCAACCGATATCGCGGGTAGCTAATCCGGTTTCCATGCACTAAGGAAGTTCGTACCAAAGCTGGCGTAACAGAGTTCGGCATTTGCCGATGGTTTGTGCCTCCAGTTGTGTTCCTCATGGGACCCACAACTAAAATAGGCTGATATTGTACTCCGTTCGGCCTCCAACCGGTTGGCTACACATTTGTGTACCGCGGAGCAGGGTTTGTCAAACGCTCAGTAGATCTACCCAACATCCCCTCGCTTCGCAAATTAATGGTACTAAATTGTTGAGGACTTTTAAGTTTTAAGGCATCCTTAGAAATCATGTGATATCATTTGGTTTAGACTTTAACCTACACTAGTCATATTAAAACCGTCTGTTCTGGATTTCATTTGAAATCCTAAAAAGAGTTTAAGTGTCAAAATGGTTGTTCCGGATTTCATTTGAAATCCCAAATGAGTGTAAGTATTAAGTGGTTGGTTGTGGATTTCATTTGAAACCCCAAGGATGGACAGTTGCAAGTGTTCCCGTAAAACACTCCAACTTCCATAATAGATATCCCATTTGGCAATACCTCAAAATGTCAGCGTTATTTTCCGTTAAGTATATTCGTTGTGACCCAAACGGGCTCACAATTAAAGGGTTAGTGAAACTCACCTTAGGTTGCTCAGCTTACACTTCAAATAATCCAAAGTATGTTTGCTAACGAAGACCTAATTATCACATTAAGGTCTTAGGTGTTAGCTTGTGTCTAAACTTTAACTACGTCACTATGGCCCATAACATAGCACTTTGGAACTACGACTCGACATACCGACACACGACACCGATGGTTGATCATAAACAAGGGCTCACGTAAATCAGAAATCAAAGCATGTTTCATTATTGCATAATCATGTAAGTCATAGCATAACATTCAAACAAGTTGCACAAGTTTGGGTTTTGGTCTGGTCTCAGTTTCGCTAACAGTTTCGCTACAGTTTCGCTACGTAGTTTCGCTGCACAGTTTCGCTGTGTGTACGGGCAGCACTTTCGCTAGGGAATACCCGATGACACAGTTTCGCTAGCTAGTTTCGCTCGAAACTGATGACACAGTTTCGCTAGCATGGTTATTTTGCTCGGTAGTTTCGTTCAAGAAATACACAGGCGACACTATAGTTTCGCTACATAGTGTCACTGGATGAATATTCAAAGGGTTTGCGAAACTACAGTTTCGACTAAAGAATGCCCAGTTTCGCTAGTCGCTAAAAACCCGTAAATTTGACTAAAAATCTTTTTAACAGCTTCCATACTTCATGTAATTCATTATCTAGCATACATAATCATTTACCAACATTAAACAACAAGTTTTAACACCTTAAACACGAGTTTTCATCATCAAATCATCAAGAACACTTTTTAAGCATATTTGACCTAACTAGCATGAATCTTCATTATGGATCAGTTTCACACGTAAAGTTGCAGTCTTTATGATAGATCTAGCATTCCTAAGCATCATTTCAGAAGATCAAGTGATTCCATGAAGGTTTGGTCATGCTTTTTAAGAAAACAAATAGAAAATGCAAGAAGATGGTTTTTGGGACTCACGGTTTGACCAAGCTCGATGGATGATCTTCACCAACAGAGATGATAGCTGCTAATGATGATTCTCAGCTGGTCCAGATTTCATGAGAGAGAGAGTGGAGAGTGTAGGAGTGTGTGTGTTTGGTGATGTATGGAGAAAATGGGAGCATTAGGGTTTATGGTGGGTTTAAATACCAAAGGCCTTGGGTGGGCTTATCATTGGGTTTGGGCCCCAATGATTAGCAAATGATTAGCCCATGATTAACAACAAATGCATACACTTAATTACTTGATTAATCATTTAATTACATAATTAAGCAATTTGAATAATTGGTCATATAATTAAATCAAGTAAACAAATAATCATATTTTTGATAATAATCATGCATTTAAATTACGTTGCACATAATTACAATAAATAAATGAACACATAACATATATGGACGGGTTCGGTGATTAACCAAAGGTCATGGACGTATTCGGCCTAGTTAAGCATTAGTTACTAAGTTAATACTTATAACGTAGCTAACGGAGATTTTCTAACAGAATTAACCTTACAATTCTCGGATGTCACATCCACCCTCATGTACTAACCCCTATGGCATTTTCCAAAAAATGACGAACATTAACTATAACCATTCTAAAGGCTATAAACGAACGTGGAAGGCTCTCTGAGAAACAAATAAACGATTAATTTAACATCACTTTAGCCTTGTTTTCATCACACCGATTTGATATTAAGGCCAAGCCAACGTCTATGAGTGATATAATGAGCAATTTGGCTTATATGTATTTTCGAAGGAAGTTCATTCGTTTGCATGGTTTTATCGAGTGATATATAACAAACCTTGAATATTCCATATATCCAGTAAAATTCCAATCTAATTGTGATCCTTAAAAAAAAGTACCCCATCCACACTCATGTACTAACCCCTATGGCATTTTCCTAAAAATAACGAACACTGCCTATAACCAATTTAAAGGCTATAAATAATCATGGAAGGATCTCTGAAACCCAAATAAACGATTAATTTAACACCAACTTAGCCTTGTTCACATCAAACCGATTTGATATTATGGCCATGCTAAGGTCTATGAATGTTATGATGAGCAATTTGGCTTATATGTACATTAGAAGGAAAGATTATTCGATCGCATGGTTTTATCGAGTGATATACAGCAAACCATGAATATTCCATCTATTCAGTAGCATTGCAATCTAATTGTGATCCTTACAAAAAAATTTAAAAAATGAAAAAAAGTACACCATCCACCCTCGTGTGCTAACCCTTTGGCATTTTCTTAAAAATGATGAACACTGACTATAACCAATCTAGAGGCTATAAACGAACGTAGAAGGCTCTCTAAAACCCAAATAAATGATTAAAATTAACACCACCTTAGCCTAGTTTTTATCACATGGTATTATCGAGTTATATACAACAAACCTTGAATATCACGTATATTCAGTAACATTGAAATCTAATTATGATCCTTAAGAAACAACAAAAGAGTACCCCATCCCCCCTCGTGTACTAACCTCTTTGGTATTTTCCTAAAAATGACGAACACTAACTATAACCAATCTAAAGGGTATAAACGACCGTGGAAGGCTCTTTGAAAGCCAAATAAACGATTAATTTAACACCACCTTAACCTCTTTTCATCACACCGATTTGATATTATGCTCATCCCAAGTTCTATGAGTGATATCATGAGCAATTTGTATTATACGTATATTAGAATGAAAGTTCATTCGTTCGCATGGTTTTATCGAGTTATATACAACAAACCTTGAATAATCCATCTATTTAGTAACATAGCAATATAATTGTGATCCTTAAAAAAAAAGAGTGCCACATCCACCTTTACGTACTAACCCCTTTGGCATTTTCCAAAAAATGACAAACATTAACTATAACCAATCTAAAGGCTATAAAAGAACATGGAAGGCTCTCTGAGAAACAAATAAACGATTAATTTAACATCACTTTAGCCTTGTTTTCATCACACCGATTTGATATTATGGCCAAGCCAAGGTCTATGAGTGATACGATGAGCAATTTGGCTTATATGTATATTCGAAGGAAGTTTATTCGTTCGCATGGTTTTATCGAGTGATATATAACAAGCCTTGAATATTCCATCTATCCAGTAAATTGCAATCTAATTATAATCCTTAAAAAAAAGTACCCCATCCACCCTCATGTACTAACCCCTTTGGCATTTTCCTAAAAATAACGAACACTGCCTATAACCAATCTAAAGGCTATAAATGATCATTGAAGGCTCTCTAAAACCCAAATAAACGATTAATTTATCACCAACTTAGCCTTGTTTTCATCAAACCGATTTGATATTATGGCCATGTTAAGGTCTATGAGTGTTATGATGAGCAATTTGGCTTATATGTACATTAGAAGGAAAGTTTATTCGATCGCATGGTTTTATCGTACAACAAACCATGAATATTCCATCTATTCAGTAACATTGCAATCTAATTGTAATCCTTACAAAAAAAATTAAAAAATGAAAAATAAGAACACCATCCACCCTCGTGTGTTAACCCTTTGGCATTTTCGTAAAAATGATTAACACTGACTATAACCAATCTAGAGGCTATAAATGAACGTGGAAGGCTCTCTGAAACCTAAATAAACGATTAATTTAACACCACCTTAGCCTTGTTTTCATCACACCGATTTGATATTATGGTAATGCCGTTGTCTCTGAGTGATATTATGAGCAATTTGGCTTATAGGTACATTTGAAGGAAAGTTAATTCGATCACATGGTATTATCGAGTTATATACCACAAACCTTGAATCTCACGTATATTCAGTAACATTGCAATCTAATTGTGATCCTTAAGAAAAAACAAAAGAGTAGCCCATCCCCCCCTCGTGTACTAACCCCTTTGGCATTTTCCTAAAAATGACGAACACTAACTATAACCAATCTAAAGGCTATTAACGACCATGGTAGGCTCTTTAAAACCAAATAAACGATTAATTTAACACCACCTTAACCTTGTTTTCATCACACCGATTTGATATTATGGTCATCCCAAGGTTTATGAGTGATATAATGAGCAATTTGACTTATATGTATATTAGAATGAAAGTTCATTTGTTCGCATGGTTTTATCGAGTTATATACAACAAACTTTGAATAATCCATCTATTTAGTAACATAACAATATAATTGTGATCCTTAAAAAAAAAAAATACCACATCCAGCCTCATGTACTAACCCCTTTGGCATTTTCCTAAAAATGACAAACATTAACTATAACTAATCTAAAGGTTATAAACGAACGTGGAAGGCTCTCTGAGAAACAAATAAACGATTAATATAACATCACCTTAGCCTTGTTTTCATCACATTTTGATTTGATATTATGGCCATCCCAAGGTCTATAATTGATATGATGAGCAATTTGGCTTATAGGTACATTCGAAGGAAAGTTCATTTGTTCGCATGGTTTTATCGAATTATATACAACAAACCTTGAATAATCTATCTATTCATTAACATTGCAATCTAATTGTGGAAGGCTCTTTGAAACCCAAATAAACGATTAATTTAACACCACCTTAGTCTTGTTTTCATCACAACGATTTAATATTATGGTCATCATAAGGTCTATGAGTGATATGATGAGAAATTTGGCTAATATGTATATCAGAAGGAAAGTTCGTTCGTTCGCATGGTTTTATCGAGTTATATACAGCAAACCTTGAATATTTCGTCTATTCAGTAACATTGCAATCTAATTGTGATCTTAAAAGAAAGAAAAAAAATACCCAACCACCCTCGTGTACTAACCTTTGGCATTTTCCTAACAATGACGAACACTAACTATAACTAATCTAGAGGCTATAAACGACCGTAGAAGGCTCTCTGAAACCCAAATAAACGAATAATTTAACACCACCTTAGGCTTGTTTTGATCACACCGATTTGATATTATGACCATCCCTAGTTTTGTAAGTGATATGATGAGCAATTTGGCCTATATGTACATTCGAAGGAAAGTTCATTCGTTCGCATGGTTTTATCGAGTTATATACAACAAACCTTAAGTAATCCATCTATTCAGTAACATTGAAATCTAATTGTGATCCTTAAAAAAAAAGAGTACCCCATCCACCCTCGTTTACTAACCCCTCTGGCATTTTCCTAAAAATGACGAACACTGACAAAAACTAATCTGAACGCTATAAACGACCGTGAAAGGCTCTCTGAAACCCAAATAAACGAATAATTTAACACCACCTTAGGCTTGTTTTCATCACACCGATTTGATATTATGGCCATCCTGTGACAACCGTAACTTCCCAAGTTAACTCCGTTAAGTCTTTCCGTTAAAAACCGTTAGTTCCGTTAGACAAACGCCGTTAGTCACATTACCAGTAGAAATTAACTAATTAACGCTTACCGAGACCGGATACGTCCACAACCTTTGGTTGATCACCGAACCCGACCATATGTGTTATATGATTATTTGCTTATTACCACGGTGTGAAGTTATGCAACATGCTTAATACATTCATTCTGAAATTATGTGATTTATCGAGAAAACGTGCTTACCTTACTTAGAATAAAATTTGCATGTTTTGGTGTCCAGCGAAACTAGTGGGCGAAATTACAGTTTCGCCCGGTTAGCTGATGCCTGACCAGTTTCGCGTGGCCAGCGAAACTGCCAGCGAAATTGCGGGCGAAACTGGCACCTTATATAAGCAAACCCAAGCCTAACTTTCTCATTTTACTACTTCCACACAAACACACACCATTGCTGCACTCTCCCTCTCCTGTGACTTCTGGCCAGCAGAAAACGACTCGAGGAACCGAGATTCCAGCCCCAAGCTTTCACCCTCTTGAGCATAAGAGATCATCCGTGAGTCACATGAACCACCCTTATGCATTACTTGTATGTTAGACTAAAATGTATGCTTAAATCTACATGCAACGACTTCTGCTACTGCCATGATGCTCAGGAATACTAGATGTAACATAAATTCTGCAACTTGCCTTGTATATATGAAGATCCATGCAAATTGAGTTCCCTTATGTGAAAAAGTGTTCTTGACAAATTGATGACTAGAATCCGTGTTTTAGGTGTTAAAATTGCTTGTATGATGTTAGTAAACGTTTAGGTATGCTAGATATTGATTTGCATGTGATACAGAAGCTGTTAGAAAGATTTTTAGGCAAATTTACGGGTTTTTCTAGCGACTAGCGAAACTGTGCCTTCATCAGGCGAAACTGTGTAGCGAAACTGTGCCTATCTCCTTCTAGCGAAACTAAGTAGCGAAACTATAGTGTCGCTAGGTAAACTGACCAGACCTGACCGAACGAAATTACCAAGCGAAATTCCCTGAACGAAAGTTCAAACCAGTTTCGGGCGAAACTAGGCTAGCGAAACTGTGCCAACAGTTTCGAGCGAAACTAGCCTGGCGAAACTGTGTCACCGGGTACTGCCTAGCGAAAGTGCTGCCCGAGTACACGGCGAAACTGTCTAGCGAAACTGCTAGCGAAACTGTGATCAGAATCCAAACTTGTGCAATTTTCTTGAATGTTATGCCATGACTCATTTGATTATGATACAATAATACATGCTCGATTGCTGATAAATATGAACACTTGTGTATGATCAACCATCGGTGTCGTGTGTCGTTATGTTGTGTCATACTTTCCAATGTGCTAGTGTTATGGTCTTAGCGGTATAGCCAAAAGTTAAACAACCTAACACCTAAGACCTTAATGTGATTATTAGGTCCTCGTTAACAATCATAACCGGGTTTATTTGAAGAATAAGCTGAGCAACCTAAGGTGAGTTCATTACTATATACTGTTATGTCCTTTCAGGGATGATAACGAGCAACGGTAAGGTATTTCTTACTAAGTAAACTTTTCCGACCAAATATCATATGTATCGTTGAATTGATTGATAAAGTAAAAAGTCCTTACATTCGGGCCGTTAATATAGAATAGCTAGGTGATGTTGAGTAGTACTACTGGGGATTGACACCCCCGCCCAGCGGTGCACGGGATGCACCAACCCGACTGGAGGTCGGACTGGGACCAATGTTACCCTACCCTCCGTGGTCTTTCAGGACACGGGAAGGCAAAATCCGTAGGTAATACCTATACGTTGTCAGCTTCGGTTGCGAACAATTCAAATGAGCATAACTCAGGCTAGCTACCTACGATATGGAAAACTTACTAATCCTATGATATTGATTGCGTTTTACCTTTCTTTGATCATAAAACTTTGGTCTACTTGTGACGGGTAGACTGCTTAGTGAACTCACCAGCCTTGGCTGACACTTGATTGTTGAATGCTTTTCAGGTCGCTAGGAGGATCATCGAAGGCATCGGCGGCGGCAGTACTGAACAGTATCTTTTGGATCAAAAACAGTGTTTCCAACCAGTTAAATTGAACATTTTGTAAACAATATATGTAACTCGTTTTTACGCTTCCGCTGAACCTTTAATTCATTTGGGTCTGTAATAACTACTTTTATTTACTTAATTTAAACTCTGTTTATGGCTTGGTTGTAACTGAAGTCTGGGATCCTGGTCTGGATCATACCCTCACGCGGTTAAACTCCGTTAGGTGGAAATTGGGGGTGTGACACATCCCAAGGTCTATGAGTGATATGATGAGCAATTTGGCTTATAGGTACATTCGAAGGAAAGTTCATTCGATCGCATGGTTTTATCAAATTATATCTAAGAAACCCTGAATAATCCATCTATTCAGAAACATTGCAATCTAATTGTTGTAAATCACATACACGGACCTTACTAATGCATCATCGTAATCGGATTTGGAACACACGAGGTAAATAATGCTTCTTTGATTGATCACAAGCTCGATTACACAGAGTAATACACTGTTGAAAACACAAAGTTAAGCACTCCAACCCTCATAACTCCTCTCTAGCACACGAGCTAAAAGTATTTATACTAGACTGCCCGGCGTACCAATTAACCAGCGTACCAGATGGTCCGTGGCTGCATACCACCTGGTCCGTCACTGGTACGCTAGGGACATAAAATACAAAACATTCAGTACAATAGACAAAACATCTAGACCTAGCACTAGACATCATAATATGTTCTAACAAACTCCCCCTTGTCTTGTGCTAGTCTTCAGAAGCTTTTGTCTCCGTCTTCTTCCAATACTGTCTTCGATTATTTCCAGCATGAATCCCGAAAGCAAAACATACTCTAATCACTCTTTGAAACTGCAAGGCTTGCTTAGCATTCTCAGCCTTATACAAAATGTTGTTGTGATAGAGCTTTTCGATATCAGCTTTTGACAGATTGATCAACCACATTGGATCAAAGATTCTAACCACCTTGTTTTCTTCTTTAATCACAATCACTGCTTCTCCAGTATATTCATCATAGTACCACCATCTCAAAGTTTTGATAAAATCTTGCTCAAGCTTCTTCAATGGTATTTACTTCAATTGAATAGGCTTCTTGTATTTCAGTATCACAACAGCTTTCCCCGTTTTTGGATTAACATCTGTCAGATGCTCTATATACTTTGCCCTCTAAGAAGTTAGAAATCTAAACCTTCCTTGACATTCTTCTAAGAACTTGTTCTTGAAAAATTTTGCCAACTGATCACCTTCATAGTTCAGAAATGGTTTTCTCGATAAATCTTGAACATCACAAACAGGCAAAGTGTTGAATCTTGTCGCATTCTTCAAGTACAGAATTCCAAACTCTTTCTTTATCGCATAACACTTGAGTTCTGAATCGAACATCCATCTAATTATGTTCCCAGTAGCTTCACCTTTGTTTTCAAAGAATTTCTTCTGATCAACATCATTTGTAGGTTTCACTACCGGTAACTTCTTTGCTCTTTGAGTCTTCAACCATTCATCAAATAACATTTTCTTTTCCTATTCCTCTGACAGATTATCAGACTCAGTTGTTTCAGTTGGTTTCTCTGATTCTTTCTTCTTCATCTCCGTCTCTACTTCTTCTTCATCATCTCTACCAAAGAAATTGAATCCTCCAGATTGATCGTTATCAGAAAAATTTCCATAAACTTTCAGATCATCTGGATATTCTTCAGCATTCATGTCTTCAACATCTACATGTTCCTCTTCAAAACCAATGTCATCATCAGAATCTACTTCCTTGTATGGCTAAGCAAAAGGAACTTTGTCTACATCATCCACATTTAGAGCAAAAATGGCAGCAAGTTGCTCTTTCGAATATGGATTGATAAACTCACCTTCTCCCAACTCTACCCTAGTAATCGGAGTCACATTGTGACGACCCTAAAACTTTTGCTTTCTTTCCCCAGCAACAACGACAGCCGAGCCTACGAACGCCACGACACAAGAATAATTTTCGGGACGAAATTCCAATTTCAAGGGGATGATGTGACATCCGAGAATTTCAAGGTTTATTTCCGTTAGACATTTCCGTTAGTTACGCTATAAGTGTTAACTTAGTAACTAATACTTAACTAGGCCGAATACGTCCACGTCCTTTGGTTGATCACCGAACCCGCCCATATGTGCTATGTATTCATTATGGTTGTCATTACGTGCAATATGATTCAAAATGCATGATTTAATATTATGAATAGCATGACGAATTGTAAATCCTTGATTATGTGAAAACTGACCACTTTTGGGTAACCAGCGAAACTACCGGGCGAAACTATAATGTCGCCCGGCAGCTTGTTGGCTCACTTGTGACCAGAGCCAGTTTCGCTTGGCTAGCGAAACTGCCAGCGAAACTAGGCCCTGATATATAATAACATAAAACCCTAGTTGCCTCATTTTGTTGCACCATTCTCTCCAAAACACACACACACCTCTGGAAATCTGGTCAGTCGAGAAACACAACCAAACATCAAGATCTCAGCCTCAAGACAACATCCATTCGATTCCTTGATCGAATCGTGAGTCCCAAAATCTTTCTTTTATGCCTTTTCTATGCGTTTCTTCATAAAGCATGCCTAGATCTTTGTGTTATTGTTAGATCTTCTTATATGTTGCTTAGGATTGCTAGATCTACCATAAAGTTGATAACTTTACATGTGAAATCCATCCATGACAAAGATTTATGCTATTTTAGTCATTTTAGGGTTTTATATGTATTTTGGGTGATTTGATGACAAATGCATGTTTAAGGTGTTAAAGCTTACTGATTTATGTTGGTAAATGCCTATGTATGCTAAATAATGAATTGCATGTAAAGATGGAAGCTGTTAGGTTGATTTTTAGGCTGATCCGTATGTTTTTCGCGACCAGCGAAACTGTGGTGTTCTCTGGGCGAAACTGTCCAGCGAAACTATGTATATCTCCTTCCAGCGACACTATGCAGCGAAACTGCAGTGTCGCTGGGTAAACCAACCAGACCAGCTCGAGCGAATCTACCGAGCGAAATTCCCTGAACGAAAGTTCAAACCAGTTTCGGGCGAAACTAGGCTAGCGAAACTGTGCCAACAGTTTCGAGCGAAACTAGCCTAGCGAAACTGTGTCATCGGGTGTTGCCTAGCGAAAGTGCTGCCCGTGCACACAGCGAAACTGACTAGCGAAACTGCTAGCGAAACTGAGATCAGAATCTAAACTTGTATAATTTGCTTGAATGTTATGCCATGACTTACATGATTATGCCATGATGATACATGCTTTGATTTCTGATATATATGAACCCTTGTTTATGATCAACCATCGGTGTCGTGTGTCTGTATGTCGAGTCATAGTTCCAACGTGCTATGTTATGGGCCATAGTGACGTTAAGTAAAGATTAGACACAAAAACTAATACTTAAGACATAAACGTGTTCATAGGTCCTCATTAAGCATACTTGGAATATTAGCAAGTGTAGCAGTGCAACCAAAGGTGAGTGTCACTAACCCAGTTACCGTGAACCCGTTTGGGTCACACCCATCAACTAAAAGTAAAACAATGCTGACAAACTCGAGAGTGCGAGGCACCTCCCTGATGAACGTGAAAACTCGGAGTGCTCGGCACCCATTGGATGAACTTGAAGTGTTTTATGGGAAACACTTGTGAAACTTAACAAACTATTTCTGAAACGAAAACCGTTTTAATATGGCTAGCGTAGGTTAAAGTCTAAACCACATGATATCACATGATTTCTAAGGATGCCTTGAAAACTTAAAAGTCCTCAACTAAATTGTACCATTAATTGTAAAGCGAGGGGATGTTGGGTAGATCTACTGGAGTTTGACAAACTCCGCCCCGTGGCACGGGGAGTGCACGGAGGTACAATATCAGCCTATCTGACCGTGATCCCGAGAGGACACGGGGGAGGCAAATCCGCGATGACGTAGGTCCGCAGTACTAGATGGCACGACCACTACAATAAATTATAGTCAGCTTTGGTGCAAACTTCCTTAGTGCATGGAACAACGGATTAGCTACCCACGATATCGGTTGAGCACTTTAACTATACAAAACTAGTACATACCCGGTAACGTAGGTTACGGACAATACTTTTACTAAACCACGATACTATGATTCTGATTAACACAAGCATTGCTTTTCACAAATAAAATGTACATAAAGATACGTTCATACGATTATGATTATTAGACCGGGCCGCTGCGTGACAAGCCCACTGTGAACTCACCAACCGTTAGGTTGACACTTGCGTGGTTTAAACTTTTGCAGATCGCTAAGGAGTATCCGCTGGAGGTTGGCATGGCACGAGAAGATATTTATCTCTGATTAAACTAAACTTGGGAATTTTAAAACAATGTTTATGTAAAGCACGTGGTTAGTGCTAAAGATAATGTTTTCCGCTGCGTACTGTCAAACTGTTTTCATTATTATTACTATTATTTGGACTTTACTCTGATTCGTTTAGTATTTGTAACTAATGGTTGTGGATCCTGGTCTAGCCGCACCCCTTGACGGTATAAACTCCGTTAGTGGTTAATTTGGGGGTGTGACACACATCATATGAAAAACCGAGGTGGTGGGCAAAATACCTTGGTTGCGGAAGCGGATCGAGTCTTTGTGTAGCTCGTTTTTGTAGAAACAAATGAACACCCGGATATGAACACGATGGTGTTTGAGATGTGATGATGATGATGAGCAAAGCTAGTATAAACATGGATATATGAAGAACAAGATAGATAGATGATAAACAAGGTGGAATGATAGATAACTAAAGATAACCGAAAGATTAAATTTTACCTACCCCATGCATTCCCGAGTATCATGAACTTACTAGGTGAGTTCATGAACCCTTACAAGCTTCAAAAAACCATGACTAACTCTCTCTCACTAGACATACATCATCAAGTCTTTCACAATGAAAGACTTACTATATATACTACAAGACTCGCTAAGGGCATAATAGTAAAATGCTAACTAGTGACAATATTTAAACAATAAATAATATTCACTAGAGCTTCTTCTTTGTTGAGTCGTGTTGTCTTGAGTTCTCATGTTCTTCACCGTGTTGTAGGACGGTATATAATAAGTGGTCGTTGAATATTAATCACATCTATCCAAATCTTGTTGGCTCGGTATCTCGATTCCCAACAATCTCCCCCTATTTGGTAGATGGAATACTCAACACTTGTGACATTGATTCTTGTATTCTTGTAACTTGACTTCAAGGTGACCCTCATTTCTCCTTTGTGAAGCTCCCCCTACAATAAACATCTTCTAGCCCGAAAACCAAAGACTATAAATGTATAGGGTGTTTACAAAACTCAACACAATGGCTAGCTACTTGAGGATTCAATCATAACTCAAGTGAGCCAATATTGTTGAAATACCAAATCAATGTTTTCCACATAGATAAAGCACTTCTTTTGTGCTATTAACCTTGCCTCGATTTTTACCATAATGGCAATGTCGCAACTGTTACGGCTTGAGGACGCTTCGAGGATTAAAAATCACATTTTCTTTGCTCATGGCTTGCAACAAGTCTCATCACATATCCTCCCCCTAGACTTTTGCAACCAGGAAAAATATATCAATCAAGCTCGTCGTGCATATTCCAATCAGAAAAATTGTGTAAACCCCTTTCCACCTAATTCTGAGTTGGCAGTAATGTCGAATCGAACCTGTGATAATAAATATCATCCAAACAGAAGCATCATCGAGTAAACCCGTCGTCAAAACCGAATCGGATATCGAACATGAGCATCATATAATGGAAACAACATCATCTAACCTGAACAGATATACTTTTCTGGCGACCTGAGGCGAATTCCGGCTAGCCAATACTGATCAGAATTAAACTCCGATGGCTTAGAAGCAAATTCCGGTGACTGAACAGTGAACAAAACTGAACTCCGGTCGCTAAAAAACGATCAGAGATGCTTCACCAACGACCTGAATGTCAACAGAAGCTAAATGTGGTGACCGGAACCGTTTCCGACTAGAAAAACATTTTTCCGGTGACTGAATTTCGAACAGTGGATTTCTGATGACCTGAACATCGATCTAAAGCTTCTCAAATGACCTGCAACTTGAACAGAAGCATTACCGGTTGAGGCTCAAAAACTCCGGTTGAAGGCGTTTTCCGGTTGAACTAGTACAGTTCCGGTTGATCTTCAAGGTTCCGGTTGAACCTAAAAACTCCGCTTGAAGTTTGAAGTTCCGGTTGAAACTACTTTTCCGGTTGAATCTCAAACTTTCGGTTGAACATGAATTCCGGTTGAACGTGAATTCCGGTTGAACGATGAAGCGGAAGATTATTTTCCGTTTGAAGGTTGAAACGGAAGAATGTTGAATTAAACCGGAACTTACAAGTCCTTTCGGTTGATGGGAATGATCTTCCGGTTGATATGCTAAGCTGAGTCGGATCCATCTTCAACCCAGTAGTCACCTGAATATACGATCGACAATCCAGAAATTCACCATCAACGTTAACCCACATCTCATTAACCCGGAAACAAGATTTCCATGAAGAAAACCCAGAACTATCATCGATCTCGTCGACTCATAACCCAGCTTTCGAACCTGTTGTTACCATCAACTTCTTTGTTGCAAAAACCCGTCACCTTCGACCTTCTTGACAACTGTAAACCCTTAAACGATGCAGTAGCAACGTCATCATCTTTCGTCAACCATCATGCACATGAACAGAGACAAGATTTCGAGCTATAGTCTTCGTAAACATCGTCTTCTCTGAGTTACATGATCAGCGATTTCCATCTTCTTCCATTAATCACCTGCAACTCTCGAACATTTCTTGTATTTTTCTTTTCTTAAATGAGGAGAGAGAGTGTAACTATAGACCTATAGAACTATAGTATATTTTATGGAAAGGATTATACGAAAGAGAAAGAGTGGAGCAGTAGGAATAATTGACTTTTATCAAAAGCCAAACTCCTTTTCTGTTCCCTTTAGTACAGACGTACAAGAAGAGAGAGCAATGTACAAAAGTTGTGATAGTGACTTGACCATTTTCTCTTTTATGGTACCAAGGAAAAAAAAATTAAAAGTCGGTTCTTTAGGCAAAGTTGTGGGACCATAATGAATATGAGTGTAAAAAGAATATCTCTATGTGGTGATAGCAACCCACGAAAATTTTGCAAAAGTAAACTCTCTATTCAAGAATTCCTTGGTTCAAGAAGTCTTCAAATTCACAACTAAAGAAATTATAACCATGAGTTTTGAATTAAAAGAAATCTACATACGTAGAATGTCAAGAAAGTTCATGTTTTGGGTAAAGTTTAGACACAATAAGGGAATAGTCATAAACCTTCTTGTGTTTACCAGATTTGAACACAAGGACTCAAAGATACTACTACAAGAACTCAATAGAAAAGTAAGAACAAATAAATTTGGACTACTCTATTGAGGAGAAATTCAAAAACCTTTTTCAAAAACTTTGAAAGACATGGAGGGATTTCAAAATCTTTCTAAAAAAGTTTAACATCTCCATTTGTTTACAAAAATAACGAGCATATGAGCACAAAGTTGAGAAATCAACCGTGAGGTTGCATTATCTCGACTGTGTCTCTGATGCCAATTGAAAAGCCGAGGTGGTGGGCAAAATACCTTGGTTGCGGAAGCGGATCGAGTCTTTGTGTAGCTCGTTTTTGTAGAAACAAATGAACACCCGGATATGAACACGATGGTGTTTGAGATGTGATGATGATGATGAGCAAAGCTAGTATAAACATGGATATATGAAGAACAAGATAGATAGATGAGAAACAAGGTGGAATGATAGATAACTAAAGATAACCGAAAGATTACATTTTACCTACCCCACGCATTCCCGAGTATCATGAACTTACTAGGTGAGTTCATGAACCCTTACAAGCTTCAAAGAACCATGACTAACTCTCTCTCACTAGAGATACGTCATCAAGTCTTTCACAATGAAAGACTTACTATATATACTACAAGACTCACTAAGGGCATAATAGTAAAATGCTAACTAGTGATAATATTTAAACAATAGATAATATTCACTAGAGCTTCTTCTTTGTTGAGTCGTGTTGTCTTGAGTTGTCATGTTCTTCACCGTGTTGTAGGACGGTGTATAATAAGTGGTCATTGAATATTAATCACATCTATCCAAATCTTGTTGGCTCGGTATCTCGATTCCCAACATCATAAACAACCTTTCCAGACGACTCCCCCTGAGATGCAGCAAATATTCCAGTAGCAGCAGATGTTCCAGCTGCACCAGTACCAGAACCATCTCCACCAACACCTCCTTCAGGGTCACCATTATCATTCAAATATTTTGAACTATCATCCTCTTCTCGACAAATTTCTTCAGGTTTCGGTCTCCTCTCCCCCTGAGCAGGTAAAGATTTTAACAACTGATTTAGCTGCTCACCCAGAGACAGAGAGATTTGTTGAAGTCGAGCAATCTCATGATCTTTTAACTGATCACGAGACACCAACTCTTGCACGATATTATTTAATTCTTTGAATCTCATTTGCTTATTGACGATTGGTAGATTCTAACTCATCAAGTCTTGTTTGATGCAAAGCAAGCTTTAAATCAGTCGATGATATTGTTGATTGAGTAGAAGAAGCAGCAGTTGAAGCAGAAGCAGAAGTTGATGAATTTCTGATAATCAGCTTTCTAACAGGTGGCTGACTTGAACTTTGTACATTAGCAGACTTGGTGGTTGGTTGATTTGGAATCGAAGACTTTGGATTAACCTTTTTCTTCTTGTTAGGCGGGCTGCTACCAGCCTTTCGAGCATCAGCAAGGAATGAGCCCTGTTTTACCATCATTTTAGGTCTTGACATATGTATTACACGTTTGCCTGTAACGACTATTGGAGCTTTTCCTTTATCAGCAGCCTTTGTCTGTCTAGCTGATCCCTCCATAGAAGGAGTATAAGATGGATCATCAACGTCTTCTCGATCAGCAGATCGTTTTGATAAATGCTCATACTTAGAAGTATCTTTATTTTGTGAAGCCAAATATGCCAAATGAGCTTTAGAACCTTTCTTAACTTGGACACCTCTGGTATTATGCAAAATCACAACA
The DNA here is from genome assembly GCA_039602395.1 of Deinandra increscens subsp. villosa. Classification (NCBI taxonomy): domain Eukaryota; kingdom Viridiplantae; phylum Streptophyta; class Magnoliopsida; order Asterales; family Asteraceae; genus Deinandra; species Deinandra increscens. Next base: position 35,730,516 of record JBCNJP010000006.1, read on the forward strand.
TAATCACGAGAATCAGAATCTGTATCCGAAGAACTTTCATCATCATAATTTCCAAAAACATCAACATCATGTATCATCTCATCATCTTGAACATTAACTGCCTTAGGTTCAATAACAGGCTCTTGAACGACTTGCTCTTGATTTTGTTGCTACACAGGTTCTTGATTTTCAGGTTCATCTTCATCTTGATCATCATCATCCTCAATTGGATTACCATTTCGATCATATTCCAATTCATTGTTTGAACTATCATCGTTCCGAGGTGCATCATTTTCGGGAGCCACATAATTTGAACTTGCAAGATGAACAATCAAGCGTTTAACCGGTGGAGGTGTATTTGCTCCTTTGCGCTTCTGATAAACAGGTAATTTACCAACTGCAACCTGATTCATATGTTTGAGAACCAAAACTGAATTTGGATTATTTGGAAGTAGAGGATACAAATCATCAAGAATCATCTGAATGAATCTAGGATACATCAGGCTCTTCTTTTGCTTTACCAAAATGTTCTCCTTCATGTAAGCAAATAAGCATCCAGAAAAATTAAAATTTCTGTTCAACACTAAGGCAGAGAAAAATGACAAAAGTTTCATGTCGAACTCTTCATGACCTTTGAGCCTATTCCCAAAATAACGGATTATCACATGCATTAAGTACTTGTATGGCGGTGAAAGATTTGCCTTGACAAACCATGAAGCAAAGATATTACCATCATATTTAATCCTTCGAAAAAGACCAACCAAATATGCTCCATTAAAGATAATAGGAAAATTAGGATCACTATTGAAGCATAACACTCTAGGAATGTCTTCCTCTAAAATGACAATATTTGTCTCATGCACCCTTGACCTGATCACCAGTTGAACACCCGAACTGTCACACCCCCAATTAACCACTAACGGAGTTTATACCGTTAAGGGGTGCGAGCAAACCAGGACCACAACCATTAGTTACAAATACTAAACGAATCAGAGTAAAGTCCAAACATTAATAATAAAAACAGTTTAGCAGTACGCAGCGGAAAAACATTGTCTTTAGCACTAACCACGTGCTTTACAAATCAGTGTTTTAAATTCCCAATTAAGTTTAACTAAAAATAAAAGTCTTCATGTGCCATGCCAACCCGCTCCGGATACTCCTTAGCGATCTGCAAAAGTTTAAACCACGCAAGTGTCAACCTAACGGTTGGTGAGTTCACGGTGGGCATGACATGCATTGGCCCGGTCTCATAATCGTATTCATCAACATATAAATAAGTAATAGATTTGCAAAACATTGCCAAGTGTTGAATTACCGAATATGCACTAGTTAAGTAAAAGTTAAAGCGGTCAACCGATATCGGGGGTAGCTAATCCGGTTTCCATGCACTAAGGAAGTTTGTACCAATGCTGACCAATATTGTAGAGGCCGTGCCATTCTGTTTTGCGGACCTATGTCACCGCGGTTTTGCCTCCCCCGTGTCCTCTCGGGATCACGGTCAGATAGGCTGATATTGTACCTCCGTGCACTCCCCGTGCCACGGGGCGGAGTTTGTCAAACTCCAGTAGATCTACCCAACATCCCCTCGCTTTACAATTAATGGTACAATTTAGTTGAGGACTTTTAAGTTTTTAAGGCATCCTTAGAAATCATGTGATATCATTTGGTTTAGACTTTAACCTACACTAGTCATATTAAAACGGTTTTCCTTTGGGTTCTCATGAATTCCGAAAATATTTTCAGTTTTGTTTTAGAAATAGTTGTTTCAGTATTTCACAAGTGCTTCCCATAAAACACTTCAAGTTCATCAAGTGGGTGCCAAGCACTCCGAAGTTCAAGTTCATCAGAGAGGTGCATAGCTCTCATAAGGTTGTCAGCATTTTTGTTCATTAAGTTATTAAGTGTGACCCAACCGGGTTCACTGTAAATGGGTTAGTGACACTCACCTTTGGTTGCACTGCTACACTTGCTAAATAATCCAAGTATTGTTTGCTTATCGAAAACCTATGAACACGTTTAGGTCTTAAGTATTAGTTTTGTGTCTAATCTTTAACTTACGTCACTAGGGTCCATAGCATAGTACGTTGGAACTACGACACGACATACCGACACATGACACCGATGGTTGATCATAAACAAGGGTTCATATAATACAGAAATCATAGTATGTCTTATCATAGCATAATCATGTAAGTCATAGCATAGCATTCAAATAAGTTGCACAAGTTTGGGTTTAGTCTGGCGAAACTGCTGGAGAAACTGCTAGAGAAACTGCTAGAGAAACTGCTAGAGAAACTGCTAGTTTCGCTAGCTAGTTTCGCCAGGAACTGGTTGAACTTTCGTTCAGGGACAAGGTCAGTTTCGTTCACGAGAGACACTACAGTTTCGCTGCACAGTGTCGCTGGAAGGAGATATGTATAGTTTCGCTGGATAGTTTCTCCTAATGAATGCACAGTGTCGCTGGTCGCTAAAAAACCCGTAAATTTGACTAAAAATCTTTCTAACAGCCTCCATACTTCATGTAATTCATTTTCAAGCATACATAATCATTTAGGAACATCACAGGAGCATTTTTAACATCATAAACATGTATTTTCATCATCAAATCTTCAAGAACACATTTTACACAAAATAACCTAATCTAGCATGAATCTCTATTATGGATCAGTTTCACATGTAAAGTTGTAGTCTTTATGATAGATCTAGTATTCCTAAGCATTCTTACAGAAAATCTAACGATTACATGGAGATCTAGGCATGCTTTATGAAGAAAACACGTAGAAAAGCAAGAAACATGGTCACGGGACTCACAGTTTGATCTAGGATCGATGGATGATCTTCTTCTACAGAAAAGATGGCTGATCTTGATGGTCTCTAAGGCTGGTCTAGAATCGCAAGAGGGAGAGAGTGTGTGTGTGTTTCTTGTGTGATGTATGCTGAAAATGCGTGAGCATCGGATCGTCTACTCGATCTAGCTATCCGGACATCGAAACGTAATTAACCGATTGTTTTATTGATCAAAACGAACAATTACAACCAGTGTAAACACAGAGAATTGACACAGAGATTACACACTCAGAAACACACACTTAAGATTTGCTCACACGCTCTGCCCTAAACACAAAGACCAAACTACTATTTATACACGACTGGCCGAACTTCCACCGAACCCCAGGTTCGGCCGGTCCGAACTTCAGGTTAGGACCTAGTTCGGCCAACCCTATATTGGCTTGAACTTGGTCTTCGTTCGATACTTCACACGACGCACATTTCAGGTATCAACAAACTCCCCCTCGTCGTGTGCAGTATCTCTTATCTTTTCTTCTTAACATCATCAAATATGTATCTTCAACCAAGCTCCCCCTCAAGTAAAGAATCCGTTTATCCAATGAAATGAATCTTCGAACAAACTCCTCCTCAACTCAATCGTAACTTGATCTTGAATACTTTGATGATATCTAGTATATCTCTGGTCTTTATCAACAGCTTCAGAAGACTTGAAGTTGTGATAGCTTACACGACAGCATCCTGTATTAACATTTAAATAACCTTGGCGCAAAACGTCTCTTCGAGACTCCAAGATATGATTTTGAAAATGATTTTATATCACGTGTTGATCAGATCTAAAATAAAGCAGAAACAAAATCTTTTTGGCTTTTTGAAACTTTATATCAAAACAAACCTAAAATCCTTTTGATTTTTCAAAATTTATGTTAAAACACACCAAAAATCTTTTTGTACTTTTCTTGATATGAAATGAAATTGCAACACAGAATCAGACACTATTTTTGGTATGAGAAAGATCACTATATGGGATCATATTGAACATAACGCACTGAACTACACTTCAATTTCAATTAATTGAAGCACACAAGTCATGTCGATTGCTGGTATAATTTGTCCATCTTAAGCTCAGACAGAATCATACTCATAACATCTGGATATGTTAAGGTATTGATTAGATTTGCTTTGACCAGTGTACCCCACACTAACAGACATATTCAGACATTTTCTGTTTGTCTTTCTTTTTCTATTGTGTGATTGCATTTGTGAACTTTCACATTGCATAATATTTTTCATGATACAGTCAACTGTGTTCCATGCAAAAAGAAAAAAGAACGTTAAATCGTCTACCTTAAGGTCGATCTTTCGATACGCAGATAAGGCCTCGGATTTAACAAAATAAGGAAAAATAAAACAAGTTGAAGTTGTATAACTCAACAACAATCAGGTCGGTACTCCCGTACACGCAGAGAAAGTCCGATGAGTTATACGAAACACCAAAGAAAATAAAGCAGAACGTCAAACGAACAACGATCAGGTCGATCTTTCGATACGCAGAGAACGTCCGATCGTTTGACAAAATAAAGAAAATCAAACAAGATTAAATCTTTGCAAAAAGAACATATGTGTACACAGTGACTTCTCATTACTATTGTCACACTATTTTTCTGTTTGTGTCATGAAATACGCATCAAGATGTTGTTCACATGGTCAAGCATTAGTATTTAGTGTATATCACATCTGAATACTTTCTGATTTGTCAAGCCTACCAAGCATATCAAACAAAGATCTTATGGCCCTTTCATCTACTTTATCCATGAGTCAGATACGTATGCCAATATACCATCATTTCCCAATGATCAATTTCTCACAATTTTATATTTTGCATGTATTCACCTTCCTTCATTATATATTTTGCATGTATTCACCTTCTCCCCATACCATGCATTTTCTCAATTACTCCCCCTTACTTACAATTCTCCCCCTTAAAATGAAAAACTCTATTTTTGAATTTTTCATTTTACACAAAAAAACAAAACTCTATTTTTGGCTTTTTGGAGAAAAACTTGTAAACAAATAAAAGTGATCAATCAAAACGGATAAGTTTCAGATTTTAGAATTCAGAAAATTTGCAGGTTAGAAAAATATTTCATGAAATTTAAGTTAAAACAGAATACTCCTCCATCGACAATTTTTCAATCATCGATAGGTCTTCTAGAAGTACCTGCACACTGGACAACCTGATTAGTTCACAAATGACCCGAAGCGAATCGCTTCTGGTCGACCAGTGTCCTGGTTTTGCTTTGAAACCACCTTAGGTTTCCATTGTTGTTGTTTTGGTAATTCAGTTTTTGATGAAACAGTCACTGGTGCCTGTGATAAGGAACCTACATTTTGATCCTTTGAAAATTTTGGAACAAAACGTTTTTGTTTATGAAAAAATGTAGGCTCAACTTCATCAAAAACTCTGCCTTGTTCATTGAAGAACTTAAATTGGGCAGGTTTACCAAAACCTGATTTCTTATGAAATCTTTGTGATGAATCAGCAGATGAGGGACAATCTTTTGCCATATGCCCTGGGCGACGGCAAATATAACAAATTCTTGTCGTTTTATCCCATCGTTGATGTACCTGCGAAGAACACACATGAATATCTCTAACATAATCAGAATGAGAATCATATACCTGATGCCTGTGCTCATTTACCCATTTAGAGGTAGGGCTTAGAGATTGAGAACGTTCAGAAGAAATGGTTGCTTTCACAAAGACCTCAGCAATCTTCCGAGCATCAACACAATGTAGTGGAAATTCTTTGTCTGAAAATAATTGATCCGAACCCTTGAGTTTGTAAAAACGTTCGGGTTGAATTTTATCAGCTTGAAAAACTTCCTTCTTCACGTGTTTCATCTTTAATTTCTTCAAATCTGGGGATGAAGATGCTTGAACCTCCACAGCTATATCCTTCTTCTCATTAAAACCCAGACCAACATTTTTGCCAGATCCTTTCACCTCTGATGTAGAATGTCCATTCTTGGCTAATCTTGTGAATTCAGCTTTCACATCAGGAAGTTTCTTTTGATCATAGAAAATTGACTCATCAATTTCAGGTTGAGACTGAATCTTGTCACTTGATGTAGTCGATTTCTCATTGTCAGCAGACGACGAACCTGATACAAACTTTGGTGCTGGAGGAATCTCAGATTGCAAGACCTTTTTCTTGTTTTTTCTTTTTCTTTACAACCTTGACTTCTTCTGAAGTAGAAGATGATATCTTTGAATAATCAAAATCATCAACCTGTTCCTTCGCTTGTTTGACAGCTTCCTTGATATGAGCAGGGGGTGATGCAGTTTTATCAAACATCTTTTCAAAATTTGCATCATTTGCTAAGAAGCTTGTGAAAACTTGTGAATTTGAAACATTGCTGAACAATCGTTTAGCATCAAGAACTTGAATTTTGAGATCAGAAATTTGCTGTTGAGCCTCTGCAAATTCTTTTTCTTTAGCAATCAAGCGCTTGGCAACTTTATGAGTTTCAAACTTTTGCAGACGAAGATTGTCAAGACCTTCATGTAGCTCCTTCTTCAGTTTATCCTCATTTCTCTTTTGAATTTCCAGATTTGCAGTTTGAACCTTGTTAACCCTAGTCAACTCCCGCTTATCATCTAATAATTTTTCCATATCAACTTGATATGCTTTGATTTTAGCATCAGATTCTTCAATACTCTTAGTAAGCAAATCAAGCTTAATCTTGGATTTATCAAACAAATTCTGAAAATCATTTGCAGCATCTTCTGCCTCTTCCTTCCATTTCTTCACTTCTTTGATTAACTCACCTTTTTCTTCACAAATTTCAGCTTTCGAAATTTCAACATTCTTCTTTTCTTGCTTCAATACTTCTAAAACTTTATTCAACATTCTGATTTCATCAGTCAAATCCTCATTCTTCAAAACCAAATCCTTTTCACATTCTTTAGAAATCTTCAATTCAGATTTAACCACCTCAAACTCTTCAGTCAGTTGTTGAACTTTATTCATCAACAAAGCATTTTCCTTCATTAAACTCTCCAAATTTTCAGCAGATGCATACGAACTTGGTATTGAACTAGTATCTGAACTAGTATCTGAACCATAATCTTCTTGTAAATCATGGGTAACTATAAAGGCTGATGAATCATACCCAAATTGTTGACCCCAATCATATACACCATCATTTTGAGCAACCAAAGCAGTGGTCTTGCTGAAAAAGCATTTTGACTTGAATAATTTGGAATTGTAAAATTGCAACTTCTTGAGGAATTATTATCAGAATTTCCTGAAGCTCCAGCTAGAAAAGCAACACTTGGTGCTGTATTCTGATTTGGCTTAGACTTTGCACTCATGCTTGCACTATTTTCACCATGATACAGCTCAGGATGTTGCAAAGTAGCTGTTGACTTCTTTGAGTTTAACATTTCCATTTCTCGAGCATGAAGTTTTCCAGTAAGCTCGTGAAATGTTAAAGCAGAATAATCCTTGTCATGAGTTAGTAGCAAAACATAATTTTCCCACTTTTCAGGTAATGCTTCCATAATCTTTTCCTTTAAATCCGCATCAGATTTTTCAATTCCAATAATCTTCAATTCACTAATCAAATGTGAAAATCTTGAAACTAGAGCAGTAATGTTTTCACTGTCATAATTTTGAAAATTATCAAATTCTTTGTTCAAGACTTTCTTTCGACTCTTCTTATAATCAACATTTCCTTCACATCTTGCGGATAGAGCATCCCATAATTGCTTAGAATTCTTGCAAGTACTAAATTGATGAAGCAATTCAGTAGGTAAAGCCATAGTAAGATAACCATAAACTTTCTTTTCAAGCTCATAACTTTTTCTTTCAGCACCATCAAAGTCTTGAATTTCTTTAAGATCTCCATCTTCCATTGGTCGTTCATACAACTTTCGAATTGGAATCCATAAATCAATGTCATTCGTGCTAATATACGCAGAAAATCGTTTCTTCCAATTTTGGTAATCTTCAAGCTTTAACAATTTGGGAACTTTCTGACTTGTTCCAATTTCATTGTCAAAATTTAACATAGTTTGCATCGCACTTTGCATTGCGGCAAAAGCTTGAAAATCTGACATCGTTGAAAATTTGAAAAATTCTGTCCTCCGAACTTGCTCCGAACCTTGTCAGCCGTCCGAACCTCCTCCGAACTTAGTCCGAACCTTGATCAGCCTCCGAACTCGCACCGGACTTTGTCCGAATCTATGTCAAACTCCGAACTCTCACCGAACTAGCTCCGAGCCTAAATATAATGTCCGAACCCCAACCGAAATAGTGACCGAACGCAGAAACTCCGAACCCTGACCGATCTACCACCGAACCCTCGCCGAACGCTCTCCGAGACACCACCGAACCTCAAGTTCGGAGCGGTTACTCCGAGCTTGCCCAGTAACCTCCGAACCTCAAAGACATTTTTCGAAAACTCGCAAAAACGGACTGATTTTGACGAAACTTGATATGGTAGATCAGAAAAGTCGATAGAAAATGGTTTAGGAACAATTTTGACACAAAACACACGTAAAAAATGATAGAAAAACACGTAATGAAACTCGAGAAAACTTCAAAAACGCTCAATAATCCGAGAATAGCAACCACAGATCAGTAGAGTGAACCAGAAAGCTCTGATACCACTTGAAAATGCGTGAACACTGGATCGTCTACTCGATCTAGCTATCCGGACATCGAAACGTAATTAACCGATTGTTTTATTGATCAAAACGAACAATTACAACCAGTGTAAACACAGAGAATTGACACAGAGATTACACACTCAGAAACACACACTTAAGATTTGCTCACACGCTCTGCCCTAAACACAAAGACCAAACTACTATTTATACACGACTGGCCGAACTTCCACCGAACCCCAGGTTCGGCCGGTCCGAACTTCAGGTTAGGACCTAGTTCGGCCAACCCTATATTGGCTTGAACTTGGTCTTCGTTCGATACTTCACACGACGCACATTTCAGGTATCAACATATGCAAATGGGTAATTAGGGTTTAAAGCTTCATTTAAATACTAATGGCCATCATGGGCCTTCATTGGGATTTGGGCCCCCAATGATTAGCCATCATTAGCCCATGATTAGTCTAATGACTAGCCCAATCATTAATCATGTATGCATACACTTAGTTACCCGGTTAAACATATAATCACATAATTAGGCAATTTATCACATAATTTATCAATTAATTAAATAGTCATTCTTTTTAATAAAAATCATGCATTTAAATCACGTTTCTCATAATAACAACATATAAATAAATACATAGCACATATGGACGGGTTCGGTGATCAACCAAAGGTCGTGGACGTATTCGGCCTAGTTAAGCATTAGTTACTAAGTTAACACTATTAACGTAACTAACGGAGATTGTCTAACGGAAGTAAACCTTGAAATTCTCGGATGTCACACGAACAATCGACTTGAGCATTGACCCAGAAAGCATTGAGAGTATCTTTATAAGTTGTGCACTCATGTGTGACTGCATAATAATTTCTTGAACGTCGCATAAGCTCAAAAATTCCTTCAAAAGGAGATATCCACTTGTTTGAAGCACCAAGATGTGCACAAATATTATGTTCCTCGTTAGATGGTAATTCAACAGCCATTTCGGAAAAGTTATAAAAACAAATCATGTCAAATTTGCATTTACTAATCAAAACCACTGACGATTGACTCTAATTTGAATTGAAACGCTCAAACATTTAACTTCGATCAAAATCTATTCGGCGTACCAAATCGCGTACCACATTGGACATGCGGACCAATCTGATACGGACGTACCAAATAAAGTTGACCGCGTGCCAGATAGTCCAACGTACCACATGCGGACCACATTCGGCACATACCAAATCTGGTACGCGCGTACCACATGGTAAGGCGGAAGAACAGACAGCCAAGAAGTCTTTTGCAATTTTGACACTCATATCCGTATTGGTTTTGAAATTGGCCAACAAGTGTTTAAAACAGATTGAAATAGATGTTAACCCCTTTAACCAACCCGGTTCCAGTTTTGCAAAAAAAAAACCCGAAACTTTAAACTCAAAAATCAAACGATTAAAACCATGATAATCAGATTCAAGACCACTAGAAGATGCGCAACTGATGTACCTACCTGTAGCAACAAAAATCTCAAGAAAAAGTTCGTTATCCGATGAGAAGGAAAAAACACTCTGAGGCGATTTAGGGTTTTTCAGAGAGGTTCGAAGGTGGTACGTGGTAAATGCAGAAAACGTACCAGAATTCCTTTTTATACCCCAGGTGGTTCGGCCCAACGTACCATATGATACAGGGTATACCAGCCACTGAACCAATTTGGTAATTGCATACCAAATTTAGTTTTCAACTTTAACCCCTCAAATTTTTCAGATTTACCAATTTGAACCCAAACAAAAACATAATTTTCCAATTTTTCATTTTTTTTAATGAAGATGATCTGATGCGAACGTCGATTGTGGTTCCTTCAATAAAAATTTGTCGTTTCTGTATTCAGATGATCAAAAACAAATCAGAAATAAAATCTTTTTATTCAAAACACACTAAAATCTTTTTGATTTTTCGAACTTATGCAAAAACACGCCTAAAATCTTTTTGATTTTTCTGAAAAAGGAAATAAAATGCAAAACTGAAATATAAATGCAATAATTTATGTTTTTGTGAGAAAGATCGCAACATGAGATCATACTAGTGAGATGCACTTAACACATTTCAATTTCAATCTAATCAGCATGCGAGCCAAACAGTCCACGAATACAACATTTTCATGTTTATTTCAGTCAAATCAAATCAATTTCTACTACTTTCTGATATAAATTAGATATATTTTTTCAAGCATAGAAATCATGGTACCCACAAATTCAAGTAATTAAAAATCTGATATAAGTCGTTCATAGTGTTTCATGCAAAAAGAAAGCAGAACCCTAAACAAACAACAATCAGGTCGGCCTTGTGAGCACGCAAAGAAAGTCCGATTGTTTATGAAAATAAGAAAGCAAAAGTTGAAATTGTATAACTCAACAACAATCAGGTCGGTACTCCCGTACACACAGAGAAAGTTCGATGAGTTATACGAAACACCAAGAAAAATAAAGCAGAACATCAAACGAATAACGATCAGGTCGATCTTTCGATACGCAGAGAAAGTCCGATCGTTCGACAAAATAAAGAAAATCAAACAAGTTTAAATCTTTCAAAAGAACGCATGCATACACTAGAACACTTATTTATTCTATTTTTGTATTTTTCATCTTATATCAAAATTTCACAACCACAAGAATCATGTTACACCATAGATTTCAGGCAAGCATTATGTTTATATCATACTAGCAAGTATCAGATCTTGATTGACACATTCAATGAAACAAACAAGAACCTACAGCCTTTCATTCTAGTTTATCCATGGTTAGTAATATTCACCAATGTACTATCATTTCTCAAGAGGTTGGATCACATTTCTCAATTTTTGATTCTTTTATTTTTTTTATGCTTTTTCATATTTGAATACAAGAAAACACACTATTTTGTATTTTTCCATATCTCCCCTAAAAGCAGAAATAAAAGAAAACATCAAAAGAAAGTAAAAAAAATGATCAACTGAACCAGTTTACTTGGCATTTAACCTAGTAATCCCATTGATTTGCAATAAAAAGTTAAAGCGAGTTTTGTCAAAAGCTTTAGTGAACAAATCAGCTCGTTGAAAATCCGTATGAATTTTCTGCAAATCAGTTAGTTTCTTCTCATAGCAATCACGGATGTCAATGTGAACATCAAAGTTATGTCAATGTGTTTAGGTTTTGAATGTTGAACAAGATTTTTCGTGATAGAAATAGCAGCCGAGTTATCAATAAAAGTGGGAGTAGTGAGAAAATTCAAACCATAGTCGCGTAACTGTTGTTGAATCCACAAAACTTGTGAACAACAACTTGAAGCAGCCACAAACTCCGCCTCAGCAGTAGACGTTGCAACCGAAGTTTGTTTCTTACATTGCCAAGACACTAATCTCTCCCCTAAAAACTGACATCCAGCGGTAGTTGAATTGAAATTGATTTTACAGCCACCATAATCTGAGTCAGAATAAGCTGATAACTCGAACTTATCATCATTAGGGTACCATATACCAAGATCTGGATTGCCCTTCAAATAAGCAAAAATTTGTTTTACTGCTACCATATGAGAAGCCTTGGGAGCCGCCTGGTACCTAGCACACAACAAACATTATATCAGGACGAGATGCAATTAAGTACATAAGGGAACCTATCATTGCACGAAACAATGTCGGATCAACATTGTCACTAGACTCATCTGGTTCAAGACCATGTGAAACCTGGATAGGTGTACTCGGGATCTGGACATCTCCAATTTTAAAGCGAGCCAAAATATGGGACACAAATTTTGTTTGATGCAAAAATATGCCTTTGGTAGATTGATGAACTTGAAGACCCAAAAAGAAACCCATCTCCCCCATCGAACTCATCTCGAACTTCGTTTGCATGACACGCTCAAATTCCTTGCATAAGCTGTCATTTGTGCTTCCAAAAATAATATCATCTACATAAACTTGGACCAGCAGCAAATCCTTCCCAAATTTCTTTGAAAACAGAGTATAATCCACCTTGCCACGTTTAAATCCATTGTCCAGAAGGTGTGTAGAAACTAGAAAGAGTCTCATACCAAGCCCTTGGAGCCTGATGAAGACCATATAAAGCCTTGTCTAGCTTATACACCCGTTCAAGAAACTCTGGATCATAAAAACCAGGTGGTTGCTTCACATATACTTCTTCACAAATTTTCCCATTCAAAAACGCACTTTTAACATCCATCTGATATACTTTGAAACCATGATGTGTCACGAAAGCTAGAAAGATCCTAATAGCCTCAATTCTTGCTACAAGAGCATATACTTCATTGAAATCAATGCTTTCAATCTGAGAGAAACCTTAAACCACTAACCGAGCCTTGTTTCTGACGATGATACCACGATCGTCCTTGTTGCATTTGAATACCCATTTTGTTCCACAAGGTTCTTTAGAATTAGCGGGTAAATCCACGAGATGCCAAACTCCTCATTTCTGAAATTGCTGCAATTCTTCCTGCATCGCTTCTACCCAAGAAGCATCTTCCAACACATGATTAACATTAGTAGGTTCAACTTGAGACAGAAAACATGAGTGAAATACTTCATTCTGAACACCAGAATCCCTAATTTCAGCAATTAATGCATCAACAGAATCAGCCAATTGATGTCGTGTGCGCACCCCAGAATTCGGATCTCCAATTATATTCTCTTGAGGATGTATGTTATGAATCCGAAGCGTAGTCGAATCAGGAACTTGAATATTGTCTGCAAGATTATTTAAAGTTGCTTCTGTGTCCTCTGAGCTTGAAAGATCACCAATAGGTAAAGAAACCGGCACTGAAGAACTTGTACTTGGTAGAGTAATTGGATCATCAACCGGTGTTGATTCACCTTCTTGAAACGTACTCTCATCATCATCAGACAAACTCATTGTTTCTAAGTTAGAAACATTCTGACTAGATGAAGCAGCAGTAGAAACACTTGGAAGCTTTGGAATCCATGAACTAGGAGTAAGTATGGCATGTACCATATCAACACCTAGAAGTTCTTAAGCAAGCTCATCAGCATGGTCATTATGTGCAGCCGTGAAAGAATCAAATAAGGTCTTGTAATCAAAAGCAAGAATATCAACCGATTTGGGTGGAAGAAAAGTGTGTCTTTGACAATCCACATTCAAATGGTTCTCAGTTGTCTTAGAAGAAGGAAAATAAACCAGTTTCATTGGATACTGATACCCAACAAAGATGCCGTCAACAACTTTGGCTTCAAACTTCCCACCTTCCTTGAGAACCGTGCATAAACACCCAAATGGCTCCAAGAAATGAAGATTCGGCTTACGACCCTTTAGCAATTCATAACTTGTCTTGTTGAATCGATTGACAATCAGAACACGATTGAGCACATGACATGCAGTGTGAACTGCTTCAGACCAAAACTTGACCGGTAAATATGCATCAGACAGCATAGTTCGTGCCGTCTCAATCAATGTTCGATTCTTTCTTTCAGCAACCCCATTTTGTTGAGGAGTGTACGGCGCACTGAATTCTTGTACAATTCCAAGAGAATCACAGAAAGCAATCATTTTAACATTCTTGAATTCGGTACCATTTTCAGTACGAATACGAGCAGATTTTATACTTATACATTGATTCAAACTTGGACAACAACTTCTGAATAGTATCTGCAGTTTCATCCTTTGAATGCAGCGACGCCACCCATGAGAAACGGGAAAAATCATCCGTTATCACCAAAACAATAGAAACTCCCGTCAACACTTCGAACATTCATCGGACCAAAGAGATCCATATGAAGCAGCTCTAACAGAGTTACAATCAAATTAAGTCGTTTGGATGGATGAGACTTCTTCCGTTGTTTTACGTTCTTACACGAAACACACACATCATTGATTGAAAACCGATTCTTTGAAACTCCTTCTACCAGATTTTGATTAATTAAGTAATTCATTTTGCGGTAGTTGATGTTCCCCATACGGCGATGCCACATAATAGAATACTTTTCATTAGCTTTTGAGATAAAACAAGTAGCAGCTACAGCAGACGAAGAATGATTCATGTTTAACACATACAGATCACGAAATCTTGGCACACGCATCACAATCCAATCATCAGGGATTTGAATTCCAGGTTTCAGAATTAGGCACTCAGAACTCGTGAAAGCAACAGTATACTGCTTATCACAAATCTGTGATACACTCAGCAAGTTGTGTTGCAGTTCTTCCACAAATTGCACTTTATCAAACGTGACCTTCTCGTTACCCATTTTTCCTTCTCCAGTGATTCTTCCACCTTTATTGCCAGCAAAGGTAACATTTCCTCCGTTAATTTGTTTAAGGTCTGAAAGCAGAGAAATATTACCCGTCATGTTCCTGGATGCTCCACTGTCAACTACCCAGAAGTTGTTGACAGCTGGCTTGCGAGCACCCTACACATATTAGCAAATAATTAGTGAGAATCTGGACCCAAGCTTTCAGCTTTGGTTCAAATGGTATATTCAGAAAAGTCTTTAGTGGCTTTTGAGGATAATCTAGGAAGCCACTTTTGCCTTAATGCTGGGATAGATGAATCAGTAGCAGAGTCACCCGAGGATGAACTTCCAAAAGATTTTTGATGTTTGAAAATTTTTTCTCGTTTGAAAAACTGTTTTGTTACCACCTTTTCATCTATCTCTTTTGGCTTAGAAACGGAATCAGATTGGTCTTTACTAACAGCGGAAGCTCGTTTCTTTGCCAAAATAGGACATCTATTTCTGAGATGACCTTGTTGATAACAATGATAACACCGCCTACGATCAACAAAGACCCTAGGAAGACTATTTCCTGAATCAGTCGAGGTGTTATCATCAGACTTTTGCTTAACAACTCTCCTTGGTGCTTTAGCATTAAATCTTTGAGATTTATGCTTTGGAAGAGATTTAAGCCTAGGAGTAACATACCCAAATTGGTTATAAAAACCTATAGTCATCAACACCACATTGATCATCAGCATACGCTTTTGGTTTTATCTTTTGTGCTTTGTTTTGTTCAAATTTACCAAAATCATCATAGAAATCATAAACATCACAAAAACCATAGGATATGTAATCAAAATCATTTGTTTTATCAGAAAACCGACCATCAGAGTATTTGGAAGAAATGACGAACTTTGACCAAAAATGTTGTTTATCTCTCTAGAAACACCAAAACCGATCAAAGATCACAACAAAAGAGCAAACTAGCTCTGATACCACTTGTAAATCACATACACGGACCTTACTAATGCACGATCGTCATCGGATTTGGAATACACGAGGTAAATAATGATTTTTTGATTGATCACAAGCTCGATTACAAATAGAAATACACTGTTGAAAACATACAGTTAAGCACTCCAACCCTCACAACTCCTTTCTAACACACGAGCTAAAAGTATTTATACTAAACTGCCCGGCGTACCAATTAACCACCGTACCAAAAGGTCCGTGGCTGCGTACCACCTGGTCCGCCACTGGTACACTAGGGATAGAACATACAAAACGTTCAATACAATAGACAAAACACCTAGACCTAGCACTAGACATCATAATATGTTCTAACAATTGTGATCCTTTAATAAAAACAACAAAAAAAGAGTACCCCATCCACCCCCGTGTACTAACCCCTTTGGCATTTTCCTAAAAATGGCGAACACTGACTATAACCAATCTAAAGGCTATAAAAGACCGTGGAAGGCTCTCTTTGAATCCCAAATAAACGATTAATTTAACACCACCTTAGCCTTGTTTTCATCAATTCGATTTGATATTATGGCCATCCTAAGGACTATAGGTGATATGATGAGCAATTTGGCTTATAGGTACATTCGAAGAAAAGTTCATTCGTTCGCATGGTTTTATCGAGTTATATACAACAAACCTTGAATATTCCATCTATTTAGTAACATTGCAATCTAATTGTGATCCTTACAAAAAAAATTAAAAGAATGAAAAAAAAAGAGTACCCCATCCACCCTCGTGTACTAACTTCTTTGGCCATTCCTAAAAATGACGAACACTAACTATAACCAATCAAAAGGCTATAAATGTGGAAGTCTCTCTGAAACCCAAATAAACGATTAATTTAACAACACCTTTGCCTAGTTATCATCACAGTGATTTGATATTATGGCCATCCCAAGGTACATTCGAAAGAAAGGTCATTCGTGTAACACCCCGATATTTCCGTCTAGGTAATTACGTATCTTAAATATGCTTACCTATGTGCTTTATTATAAATACGTGTTAGAAATGGTAAATAATAAATAAAACACATGTTTGTATGATAAATGGGTTTAGAAATGATGAGACATGACTGATTATGTCTCGTATACGTGTTTAAACCATGAATACATGCTTATGTGAATAGCATAAACCATTGATAAGAAAACACGTATAGAAATGCATGTTAATAGTTAATGAAAAAGTAAAAGGGCCAAAAGTGTAAATTAAGCAAAGTTATAAGCCATACGGATATTATACGTGTCTATAATTCTCGTAAGTATTTTAAGACTTAAAATATAGTAAGGATATGTTCTAACATGATTCGTGGCATAAAATGATGAATATTGCAAAGTTAGAGGGGTAAAAAGTGTAAACTATGTAAAGATATGTATATATGTATATATATATTAATATACATAACCCGAACCCTCGAGAATGTTAGAATAATGTTTAAAAAGGTTTTAGAACCTAAAATGATAGCTACATCAAAAGATACAAAGGTAATAAGTCTAAAATAAAAGTTAAGGGACTAAAAGCATCAATAAATGAAAGATATAAAACGTATATGTACGTATATCATCGAGCATGTCCCGAGCCTTAGAAACTTTTATAAATGTACCTTAAGTGTTTTATAGCATAAAATAACAGTTCGTAGAAGTTCAGGGGCTTAAAATGTAAAATAGAAGCACAGGGACTAAATCTGTCATTCTGCCAAACCTGGCTCGCGTACCGCGACCCGACCGTTTGCGACCAGTTTCAACCCAGAACTCGTTTTTCTCGACTTGCAGCCCACGTTCTTGGCTAATTGACCCCCTTACACGTCAAATTCAATGGTGAATCACCCTTGGACGTGTTAGTAACATAGGGACGCATCAAACATTATAAATAGAGGCTGTAATCGGCCATAATAACTCGCCAATTCACGAAAAACAATCCGAAAACCCCCGAAACGAACCAGCAACTTTGTCGATCGATTGCGAGCAAACGGTGAAGAGTTAGGAGCTAAATCTCTGCAGTCAAGAACTATTAGGTATGGTCTAAAATAACCTCTTTCAGTTTTGGCTAATTCGATTTCTAAGTATGATTTCTAAAACTATGCTAAAATTAGGGTTCTTAAGCTTGTTTTGTCAAAATCGGATGATCGGGTGGGAATTAGGGTCTAAATTTTTGTAGGTAATCCTAATTTAATGTGTTTTAAGAAATCGCTAAGTTTATTTCACAATTGGGGAAGTTTTGGTAATAGTTTTGTTAACGGGTCAAAATTAGGGTTTTCATAATGTTGCTCTGCCCAAATTGACTAAACGATGTTGAATTAAGCTTTGTACTTTTGAAGGATATTATAAAATGTTATAATGAACAATACCCTAAGTTGGTTTTGAATAAAAATGAGTTTTGATAATAAAACGAGAATTTCACGAAATTAGGGTTTCTAAATATGATTATCTAATATAAAATAATCCGAAGGGTATGGGGACTTGATTTTTGGTATGATAACATGTTTTCATATAATATAAGAATATATGAAATTAAATTGGATAAATAATAAAGTATTTAAAATACCGAGTTAATCGGATATTTAGAAGTTCGTGCGGACCGGAAGGGTAGGCACCTGTACACTAGGGTTTCTGGCATAGCGAGGGTGTCGCATAAATCCCTGCTGGGAACTGACATACCTCCATGGGCGACCCCGGAATGAGTGTCTACTTATAGGACTGCGCGTATTCATAATTATTAATAAAATAAAATAATATGCCTCTAGGGGCATTTTGGTCATTCTGACCCTTAAAAGTGAATAAACTTAATATTATTAAGTAAATAAAATGTTATAGTAAACATAAGAAGTGTTTATTATATAAAACCTTGCGTTAACATCATACGATACGCAATTAGGTTAAATTAGAAGACGTAAAGAGATTCTGACTGAATTAATTGGCTTAAGAGAATAAGGTGAGTTCTATAAGCCCACTTTTAAATGTTTTAAATGTTTTAATGTTTTCGGGCTGATATACATGCAATGATATATATTCAACTGTTTACTTGAAAAGTATTTGAAATGCCTTTACTTGTTTTGTGTTGATACACATACGTGGAAAAGTTATAATACTTATAACTGTTTTAAAGTTATTATTACCTGTTATTACTTTTTAGGGAATGTTATAATAAACGGGTAATATAAAGGATAAAACTTTTATATAGAGCTTTGAGAAATGAAAAATGTGAATGTTTGGTCTAAGCCTATGTATAGGACTAAGTGTCAGGTAAATATGATCTTATTAGCCTTGTTATGCAAGACCCATAACATTATATTTATGAAACGCCTATTTCCATATACGGGTAATGGACTAGTGTTGAAATGGTTATGAGTCCAAATACAAGAGTTATTTAAATGGACTTTTGAAAAAGATGAAAAAGTTTAAAAGGTTGAAAATGTGAAAAAGGTTGAAAATGTTTTAATCTAAGCGGATATTGTCTAGCGAAAAGGGAAAAGGTGGTTGTGCAACTAGAAGCGGGGAATGACGGTTCCCCGGGGTAACGACGGTTACTCTATGAAAGGTTTCGGGTGGCGATGGTTGCCTGAGGAACTAACGTGGTTCCAATAGACAATGCTAAGTAGGATAAATAAATGGTTAAATGTTTTGGTATAATCCTGTTATGTTTTGTACCTGATAAATGTTTAAGGGTTATGTTTTGGTATAATTCTGTTATGTTTTATACCTGATAAATATTTGTAAAAAGAGGGCCGTTAGGCCCAAGCGTTGGAATAAACTTTCGATAAAAATGTAACGCTTTTAGAAAAACGTAGAACTCACCAGCGAAAGCTGATCCTTTAGAATATGTATATCAGGTGACTTTAAGGATCCGAGTATAAAGGGGAAGGCTAAGGTTTGAGCAGGGTGAGGTGGGCAAGCTGTTCGTGTGAAGCTATAGGGCTGCTGGCATAAGTAATATATATAGACGCATATCTAAATAATCGTTATCTTTCGTAGTTATAGATAACCGTTGTAGAAATTTATCTTACTTGTACTTGGCATTATAAATAAATAAAAGTTTTTAATTTCCGCTGCTTTAGTTATCACTGTTATACCTTGTGTTCATGAGTAAATCCGACACGTGACCCCTTCTAGAGCCAAGTCTGGAAGTGGGCGTCACAAGTTGGTATCAGAGCGTTGGTTTAAGAGATTTACGTACTAAAAGCAGTATCTAGACTTAAACTAGGACTCTGGGATAACAGTAAGATAAGATAGAATGCCAGCAGAATAGCTTATGCCCATGAAAAGGACAAAGTTGCATTAGGAACATAATAAGTAGGACCTCGGATATGTAAATCTGGTAGGTACCCAATTGCAATTAGCTACTGCTGTTAGGTATTAACTACATATATGTATCTATGGTACTAACTGTTATGTGGCCAAAATGCGGGAAGTAGACCGGGATGAATTAGAATCACCGGTAAAGTTAGAAAGGAGAGGAATAGACACTAGGGAGGAGTGTGATGAAAGTAACTGGGTTTTGAAAGCATCATGACTATGTAATTGTATGATGTCTGCACTTATCTAATCATCATGCCCTCAAAATTTAGAGACTTGATTTCACATGAATTCTGAACTGTCTGTAGATCATGGTGAGAGGAGGACAAGGCGATAGAAGAATCGGTAGACCAGTCAGTAGACCAGCGGGTTCTGGAAGGCGCGCACAACCAGATCCTGAACCCAATAATGTTAGAGGAGGAAACGTCTTTACTGAGGAACAACGAGCCGCGATGGCTGCGGAAGTAGCAAACGCGTTCCAGGCTGCAATGCCTAACCTGATAGCTCAGCTTCAGGGAGTCGCCGGAGCGGGTGGAGCCGGTGCTGGAGAAGCTAACGGTGGAAACAATGGTGCTGGTGCAAACGCGAGAAACGTCCATCAAGAAGGCCGAGGCTATTCGTTCAAATCCTTCAGTGGATGCAGGCCTCCTTCGTTCGAGGGAAAGAGAGATGCTGGTTTGACCGTTCGCTGGGTCCGAGAGATGGAAGCCGTCATTGGCATTAGTGAATGCCGTGCAGATCAAGCTGTGAAATACGCAGCTCATTCCTTTGTTGGTGGAGCACTGTTTTGGTGGGACTCCATCTTACAATCCCAAGGTGAAGTCGCCGTTGCTGCAATGCGGTGGAACGATCTAAAGACTCGAATAATGAATAAGTTCTGTCCGAAAAACGAGCTTGAAAAGATTGAAGCCAACTTTCTGAAGTTGGAAGCCGGAAATGCTACTCATCAGGAGTTTACCACGAAATTCGATGAAATGGCAAGGTTGGTGCCTAGGTTGGTGGCACCGGAGGAGGAAAAGGTGAAGCGATACGTGCAGGCTCTTCCTGCAGAAATACTGTTTTGGTCAAAAATTCACTTAGGAATCCTGTATTCCAAACTTAGATTGTGAGGTAGTGTGCTTAACTATCAAATGAGCAAGTAATCCAAGTTGGGATGATAACACAAGAATTTTAGCGAGGAAAACTCCAGAATCCTTCGAGTTGCTTTTGAGAATCCTGGATAAAAACCTCGGGTGCCGGCCGAAAAACCGCCACCAAGTCAATGTTATTAATGATCAAGCAATTCACTACAATGGGTTGGAGGTTTGATCGATCAGAACTATGTGGTACAATGATTCGTATTCGTAAGTAAGCTAGTGAAGGTGTGTTGTGTGTTCCTACTGATCGAATCCTCGATTTATATAACAAATACAATAATAACAAACTTTCCGGGATTCCCGGGATCCTATCGCCCAACTAATTCGACCGTTAAGGGCCTCTCCGTTCACTTGGTCCACGATCTTCTTCAGCTGGAGCGTAAGTTTCGGAGGTAGTTGATGACTCCGGTGATACCTGGTCAAATAAACATGTGGCAAATATGAGGGTTAGTAAAAATAATATAATCAGGATACCTGAGTTTACGAGATTCCCAGATGACAATAGGATTCCTGAACTGTCTGAGCTTCCTGTGAGCATCCTGAAAATACACCCCCAACAATTGCCCCTTGAATTTCAATAGCTGTGGATAAGTTTGACAGCTGTTAAAATTCAAAAAGATGCCATTTTAACGGCGTGTAGACGGTAAAAGCAGTTAGGATGTGACTGATTTCTCGGCGTCCAAGAGATGGGACGTTTTTCTTTAAATAGGGAGTAAATCCACGAGATCTTCACCATCTTCTTCGCAAAAACCTCTCGAGCTTCTCCGGTATTCCAGGTCAGTCCCCTTCTTTCTTTCTCGTTTTCCTTCGTGTTTTTCGGCCATGGCCAAGAAAAACACTCGATCTTCTTCGTCGTTAAGCTCTCCGATCGCCGAAGATTTCCATGATCAGGGGTATATCATCCCCTGTGAGGAAGAAAACTGTTCCTTCGACGATCGCGATATCCTCGAACTCAAGAATTCCGGCATTTTTCCGCCGGAGACCGTTTTCCGACCCTATAGTTCTCTCGTCAAGTCCGATTTCACGTCTACAACTTGGGTCTGTTTCATGTACTACCCTTTTTCGCTCGGAATGACATTCCCCTTCCCAGAGCTCGTTACCCAGTTTTTCAAAACCACCCGGCTTTCCTATTCCCAAACCATGCCGATGGTCTGGAGAATCTTGTATTCTCTGGACCAATTGAACCAAACCAGGAATCTCGACATTGGGATTCCCGAGATCTGTGAAGCATATAAGTTAAGAACCCATGGTTGTAGCCGATTTGTTCTCCAGGCTCGTACCTCCACCTCCCAGTTGATTCCCCGAGCTTCCCACAATGACCATGACTGGAAGAAGCGTTTTTTCTTCGTCAAACGAGACTCGATTCCTGGGGGGACGGAGTTGCCGTTGAAGTGGGTTGAGAAGGGTAGGAAATTGAAGCTTCCCATTTTTCGTTGAATTTCGCATATGTCTTTAACTTTATTGTTACTTTCTCTTTGCAGCACCCAAATTTGAGAATCTTATCAAGAAGCAGCCTGATTTCAAGAAGCTTGAAGCTATTTACCAGATTCCAGCCAGCGAGAGAGCTTTGGTTCTTGAAGCAACAGCCAGCGAAAATAGTTATTCAGCCGATCATACTCCCACCATGTCTGGTAAGTTCTTGTAAGATTCTGACTTCTTTGTTTATTCGAGCTTCCTGGACACTAATAACCTGTCTCCTTTTGCAGCTTCCAAATCCAGCGCCTCGTTTTCCTTGAAGGATCTTGACAGCCTTCTGAAGGTTAAGAAGGAGCAACTTGAGCACCCCCACCGTCTCCAAGCCGCCCGTCAGCCGGCCAAAGGCCTCGGCTTCCAAGAAAAGGAAGGCCCCTGAAACTTCAGCAGCTCCTACCGTGTACCTGGAATCTTTTGAAGATCTTGCCCCGTCTGAGGTCAGCAACAAGATCCTCTCTATGCAGACCATGATCGACCTGGTAAGAAGCTCAAGTAATAATTATGTTAGTATCATACCTGTTACCGCCGCTGATCAGGATTCCTACTTGTGCAGGGTATCGAGAAGTTGAGCTTTCCAGGCTATGGACATGGAGAAGAAGCTCGCCGAAGCCAACGAGAAGATTCAGGCCCAGGCTGAAACTGCCAAGGGTAAGACCCTTCTCTATGAGCATAAGCTCACTGAGCAGCGTCAAGCCCTGGAAGCCAAAATGGCTGCTGATGCTGAAATTGGCCAACTCTCGGCTGCCCGGAGCGTCCTGGAATGCAAAATTCAAATGGCGGAAGAGGCTGAAGCGGCTGGCTTTCAGGTGCCAGGTTGGGATATCGCAAGCTGGAGGCTGGTCTTAGAATCGCTGGGAGGAGATGGTGATGGGGAAGGAAAGGATGGGACCGATGGTGGCTCCTCAAAGGCGATTCCGGATTCTCCGGTGGCCCCAACAAGGGCTTATATGATCGAGCTGGGAGCGGGCAAGAAGCTGGAGGACGTGCTGAAGCCGGTGGAGGAGGAGAAGACAGTGGGCGATGAGGACAATGCAACGGTCTGAGCCCACTTTTTAGGTTTTTAGGTGGTTCTTTTGGTTGTCCTTGTGGTTGAAATAATTTCCCTTTTCATGTAATGAACAAACCACAAACAACAACGATAGGGATCCTGGTGGAGGGATCTTGTGTTTACAAGACGAAACCAGGATTCCTAAAAACAATATTTTGACCCTCGAGCTTCTCAAGTGGAGGGATCCTGAGGTTTTCAGGACGAAGCTTGAGAAGCTCACAACCTTTAATGGCTATAAATAATATCAGTATCTTTTGGCTTCTCATATCGTCTTTTGTATTGAAATTTTTGGTTGGTAGAATTAGTTTATAAAAACTTATCAAACATCTAAAAATGACTTGTATGTTGGAAAACCATTCGAAACTTGAATAACATGTTAAGTTAGCCTAAATAGTAAAAACTGACCTTGGAATTTTACCTTAGTCGATTTTTTAATTCCAGATAACTATATCTTCTTCTCAGCGTTCGTCACAGTTTCTTCGAAAACCTGAAACAATTTTGAGAGGCTTCTTGGCCTCCGGCCGAAGCTAACACTTTCGAAAGTAAACAAGTTAAAAATAAGCTGGGGATAAACCCGGGATTCTTGGGACTAAGCCAAAACTGGGGACAAGCCCGATAAACTTGGGACTAAGCCAAAACTGGGGACAAGCCCATACGTATGTGACATGGAAATGCCAAAACCTTAGATAACACGTCAGTGTTATAAACCTTGAGAATCCGCCCAGCAGCCTCCAGTGACAAGATTGTCAGCCACCCCTGGAGTGGAATGGTCCGGCCACCTTTAGCGTACCGGGGGACAACGTGCGCTACTGGCGAGGGTCGTGCGCTACTGGCGATTACCCAAACTTAGGAGAGGAGTCAGCCTCTCAAACCTTAGAAGGTATGCGGGATACCTTAAACGTAGGAGAGGTGGCCAACCTCTAACTGGGGATATACCCAAAATTCTCTAGGATTCTCAAAATCTGCAAAACACTCAACGCTTGGTGAGGGGTGGGTGTTAGCCTAGCTAACACCACTCCGATGCTTAAGTCAGTAACTTATCACAAAAATAATAAGAATTAATTGAAATAGGATTAGTATACGTACCTTGGGTTTATATATTGAGGATCCTTGGGATTCTGCCTGAGATTCTCAACGGGATTCTCACATAAAATATGCTTTAAGGTGGATGGCATTCCAAGCTCTTGGCAGAGGTTCTCCTTCCATATTTATCAGACGATATGCCCCCTTTCCTTATTCAGAATCTATAAGATAAGGGCCTTCCCACTTGGGTGCCAACTTCCCATCAGCAGGATTAGTAGTATTCTGAAAAGCTTTCCTCAAGACCAAGTCACTGATCGGCGTCGAAGGTACCGATCAAAGATAAGAGAATTTGTGATCCTTTTTACCTTAAACTAGTTAGGGCAAGCAGGGTGTCGAACCACGAAGAGTTTGTGGTTGGTGATATTGTCCAATTGATTAAGTTACAAAATTAAATTAAAAACTAAGAAGTGAAAAAGTTTATATTTTGATTTGCTTGTAATTTGAAATTGACTAAACTGAACAATTGCTAAAGAAAACATAAACTTGAAATTGATTTATGCTTTAGAAAAAAACTATGGAGACAAGATGATCATCCCCGAGGTTCAGGTTAACAACAGGTAATGAAGTCCCAGTTTGATTGTACTAAAAACTGTCACATAGACATGATTTGATCATTGCGTTTAATTTGAAGGATGCACACAAGACCAAGGAATCTGGCGGATGCTGGCTAACGGTCCGAAACCGAATAGCGGCTCCAGCTAAGATGTTGTCTTAGTATGCATCAATTGGATAGAAATAATTTTGATAAATACTCAAGAGTTAGGCATGCAATTAACAAGAACGTAAATCAAAACTAGTAAAACCAATCGTTAATCAAGTTAAACAATCAATGGCTTTTCACCCAATCATCAATTGAATGATTGGATTTACACCCAGTTTAAGTACAATGAAACTAGGAAAATCAAAACCCTAACTAACCCTACATCTCGAGGTTGATCAATGGGAGATTAGCCACGCATGCTCATCTTGAATGCTTCAAAAATCTTATTCATAATCGTTACCGAATTGAGCGTCGTGATTAGAACAGTTGAGAAGCCACAAGAATCTTCTTCCTAATCCTTTAGTCTTCCGCCCGTAAAGTAAATAGCCTCCAGCGAATGAATCTTTGCAAACCCTTAGTTTAGGGTTATATCCTCCCAAAAAAAAGAAATTCCCGTGCAATAAAAATAGGCATGCGGCGTAGCAAACGACAAAAGTTATTCGGATTGATCCCTTTTGGACTGTATACGCCGTGAGCAAATCTCACAATTCTTTAATCCATGTTATGGGGGGATGATGTCACCCATGTGGACTCCAACTCCATTTGTTTTATTTGCAACTCCTATTAATTCCTTCATGAAATCCTTCCTCAATTGCAACTTAAAAGTCCACGCCACTTTCTTCATTCTTTGACTTTCTTTTTCTTATATATTTTGAGCTCAAAGTTTAATCTTGCTTTAATAGTAATAACACATAATAATCATTTGAAGCTTCAATCACCGGCCGTAAATTTAGCTTACTTGCACCACTTTAGCTCATTTTCTTCACGATCTACAAAACATATAGAATAACTCAAAGTAAAGATGTTTTGATGTAAAAGCCGAATAAAAACGTGCGTTTAATTATGAAATAACCATGAAATATGCAAACGCATCACATCCCCACACTTTACATTTGCTTGTCCCAAGCAAATACTCTAGTGCAACACTCCAACATAACTTTAACAAAAACGCCTAAACATCCTCAACCAAATGTTAGCTAAGGTCCAAGGTCATACCCAATTCACAAGACTTACAACATTCAATAGATTTACAACTTAGCAAGCACATGATTTATATTTCTAAACAACGAATTGCCTAACCAAGCCTACCAGGCTGTTTAATTTCCGACTTGCATGCATTCACATTGCTCACAATGTTTCACTCCACTCGGCTTGTATCTGGATTAGCAAAGATGTGCTTATATATTTGTAAACGCTCAGACCAAAAATGAAACTACATTATCATATGCTTGAAAAGTAATCAAGTCTCCACCAACTAACACATAACCATACACACATCAAGAGGTCTTGCAATGGGCTGTAATGTTAGGCTTGGGTTAAGGTGAGGATTAGGGATTTTTAGTGGCGGAGGCGGTGAAATCTAAGTTTTAAGCTACTTATCACACAAACACGAATAAACAACTAAAGGTTGGGTATTTTTAACCCAGATAGCTATTAACTTTTTTTTTTCTTGCTCATATTTGATCATTTTGATCTAATAGTAGCTTTTCCTGTTTTTTTTTTTTTTTTTTTATTTTATTTTATTTTTTTTTTCATTTTTTTTTCTCTTTTTTTTCTTTTTTTTTCATTGAAAGTAGAAATCTACATAGCAACTACTTAGCTTCAAACTTAACTAGAGTTCACCGCACGGGTTTATGATGTAAAAGGCTAAAGGCTAAGGGCTAAGGGGTTTAATGCGGGCTAACAAGTGAAATGGTAAAGGCACAAAGTGGCTACTAATGGATGATGTTTCGGGTAGGGGATATCAAAGAATAGGCTAAGCAAGTGGCTAATCCTAATGCCTCTATCATATGTGTGCAAGTTACGGTTCATGGTCTCGATATGTATAAACTTTGCAAGTTCTAAAATGTAGCAGCACTATGGTAAACACTCAAACAAAGAAATCAATCAAGTGATGTAATCTCAACATGTCTAAGGCTCAAAACTCACAAAAACGGTGGAATAGGGTAAAAATTGTGAAACATGCAAATCCTTCCACTAAACAGCTTGCTACCCTTAGTTAGGCATTTCTACATATTTTTCATGAAAGCACTTGCTAAGTCTACTTTATCATGCAACTTAAAGAATCAACCATGACCAAGGACCTCTATTTATACACCGGCAAGTCTCGAATTGACGAATTACATTGAAAAGATTCATTTTTGTGCACACATAGAGATTTACTTTAGGATCAAAAAAAAATTCAATTTTTCCAAAAATTTGCAATTTTTCCCCTCCCCACACTTGAACCATACATTGTCCCCAATGTATATGTTTAAAGCTAGATTACAAGCGTGACTTAAGGATTCTTTTCAAACCAATTCGACTATCATGCCTAATCGACCATTTTCACCTCAAGATGCCACCACCAATATAAAGAAACAAACACGCATTCCCAAATGTTTCCCCAAGTACAAAACAATTCGACAGTCCTTAACTTTGGTTAGACACCACATATTTATGAACAAAAATCATTCCGACCAACGATGCCATCACCATCTTAAGCATTATAAACTACTAACATGGTGTTCCTAGCATGCCTACTCAAGCGCCTGAGCATAACATAGAAGGAATCTGAAAATTACCCATAATCAGTAGTGACAACAATTAAAACACATACCTTTACTCCTTAGATGATAATGTGAGAGCAAGAAGTGAAGAAAATCCAAGAACTTGCAAAAACCCCCAAAATTTCGAATATCCACCCCTAGATTTCTCTCGAACGGTTGAGAAAATCAAAAAACCAATCTGTGAGTTGTGTTCCTCTCGAAAAACCGATCAGTTTAGACTATAACTTCATTGATTTTGGTTGAGATTAGACCAAGTTAAAAACTAGGGTTTTGGGGTTCTTGAGACACGCGAGAGAACAATGAACGAGGGCTGAGAATTATTTGCAAAGTCTGATTGTGACTAAAAAAAAAAAAAAAAAAAAAATCGGATGAACCATGGAGCAGCCCACGACCCGCACAAAAATCCGACCCGGCTCTTTGTGAAATATGGAAATGGCGTAAGCAGCTTCAAATTGGAGCTTGTACCCATTTTTTGACGTCTGCTACGCTTTCCAAACACCTCACTTTATTAATGCATTGTTTTTGTTTTCTTATCTTTTCTCTCTCTTTTTTTTTTTTAATTAAATGACGACAAGGAATTCTCCAAGAAAAAAAAATAAAAAAAATGATAAATAAAATATATAAATCACGTAATCAATAAATAATAACAACTAAAATCAACTTAAAAAACATAAATAAATAAAATAAAATAAAAATAATAGGAAAAATAAAAAAAATAAAAAAATACCGTAGCCACGTTTAAAGCCAAACGTCCACCCTCCTAATAACCGCACATTGTCCCAAATGCACTCTAAAACACGTTGACTTACCTGAAATCCACTGACTTCCCCACACTTGGGCGTGGCTATGATGATGAGAACTGAAATCCACAAAACAAAAGCATTAAATAAAATAAACACAAAACAACCTAACTCACTTTCGTAGGAATCACGGTTGCATTTAGCGTATGCAACAAGCCTTTTAAACCACTCGATAGCTCGAGTGGACGAGTTTAGTCTCGTGAG
>JBCNJP010000006.1:35760022-35842422 GCA_039602395.1 Deinandra increscens subsp. villosa
GTTGTATATAACTCAATAAAACCATGCAAACGAAAGAACTTTCCTTTGAATGTACATATAAGCCAAATTGCTCATCATATCACTCATAGACCTTGGGATGGCCATAATATCAAATCGGTGTGATGAAAACAATGTTATGGTGGTGTTAAATTAATCGTTTATTTGGGTTTCAGAGAGCCTTCCATGGTCGTTTATATCCTTTAGATTGGTTATAGTCAGTGTTCGTCATTTTTAGGGAAATGCCAAAGGGGTTAGTACACGAGGGTGGATGGGGTACTCTTTTTCTTTTTGTTTTTTTAAGGATCACAACTAGATTGCAATGTTACTGAATAGATGGATTATTAAAGGTTTGTTGTATATAACTCGATAAAACCATGTGAACGAATGAACTTTCCTTTAAATGTACATATAATCCAAATTGCTCATCATATCACTCATAGACCTTGGGATGGCCATAATATCAAATCGGTGTTATGAAAACAAGGCTATGGTGGTGTTAAATTAATCGTTTATTTGGGTTTCAGAGAGCCTTCCAAGGTCTTATATATCATTTAGATTGGTTATAGTTAGTGTTCGTCATTTTTAGGGAAATGCCAAAGGGGGTTAGTACATGAGGGTGGATGGGGTACCCTTTTTCTTTTTATTTTTTTAAGGATCACAATTAGAATGCAATGTTACTGAATAGATGGATTATTCAAGGTTTGTTGTATGTAACTCGATAAAACCATGCAACGAATGAAGTTTCATTCTAATATACATATAAGCCAAATTGCTCATCATATCACTCATAGACCTTGGGAAGGCCATAATATCAAATCGATGTGATGAAAACAAGGCTAAGGTGGTGTTAAATTAATCGTTTATTTGGGTTTCAGAGAGGCTTCCATGGTCATTTATATCCTTTAGATTGGTTATAGTCAGTTTTCGTCATTTTTAGGGAAATGCCAAAGGGGTTAGTACACGAGGGTGGATGGAGTACTCTTTTTTTTTGTTATTTTTAAGGATCACAATTAGATTTCAGTGTTACTGAATAGATGGATTATTCAAGGTTTGTTGTATATAACTCGATAAAACCAAGCGACAAATGAACATTCTTTCAAATGTACATATAAGCAAAATTTCTCATCATATCACTCATAGACCTTGGGATGGCCATAATATCAAATCGGTGTGATAAAAACAAGGCTATGGTGTTGTTAAATTATTTTTTTATTTGGGTTTCAGAGAGCCTTCCATGGTCGTTTATATCCTTTAGATTGGTTATAGTTAATGTTCGTCATTTTGAGGGAAATGCCAAAGGGGTTAGTACACGACGGTGGATGGGGTACTCTTCTTCTTTTTGTTTTTTTTAAGGATCACAATTAGATTGCAATGTTACTGAATAGATTGATTATTCAAGGTTTGTTGTATATAACTCAATAAAACCATGCAAATGAATGAACTTTCCTTTGAATGTACATATAAGCCAAATTGCTCATCATATCACTCATAGACCTTGGGATGGCCATAATATCAAATCGGTGAGATGAAAACAAGGTTATGGTGGTGTTAAATTAATCGTTTATTTGGGTTTCAGAGAGCCTTCCATGGTCGTTTTTATATCCTTTAGATTGGCTATAGTCAGTGT
Source organism: Deinandra increscens subsp. villosa (assembly GCA_039602395.1). NCBI lineage: Eukaryota > Viridiplantae > Streptophyta > Magnoliopsida > Asterales > Asteraceae > Deinandra > Deinandra increscens. Next base: position 35,761,650 of record JBCNJP010000006.1, read on the forward strand.
TCGTCATTTTTAGGGAAATGCCAAAGGGGTTAGTACATGAGGGTGGATGGGGTACTCTTTTTCTTTTTGTTTTTTTTAAGGATCACAACTAGATTGCAATGTTACTGAATAGATGGATTATTAAAGGTTTGTTGTATATAACTCGATAAAACCATGTGAACGAATGAACTTTCCTTTAAATGTACATATAATCCAAATTGCTCATCATATCACTCATAGACCTTGGGATGGCCATAATATCAAATCGGTGTTATGAAAACAAGGCTATGGTGGTGTTAAATTAATCGTTTATTTGGGTTTCAGAGAGCCTTCCAAGGTCTTATATATCATTTAGATTGGTTATAGTTAGTGTTCGTCATTTTTAGGGAAATGCCAAAGGGGTTAGTACATGAGGGTGGATGGGGTACCCTTTTTCTTTTTATTTTTTTAAGGATCACAATTAGAATGCAATGTTACTGAATAGATGGATTATTCAAGGTTTGTTGTATGTAACTCGATAAAACCATGCAACGAATGAAGTTTCATTCTAATATACATATAAGCCAAATTGCTCATCATATCACTCATAGACCTTGGGATGGCCATAATATCAAATCGATGTGATGAAAACAAGGCTAAGGTGGTGTTAAATTAATCGTTTATTTGGGTTTCAGAGAGGCTTCCATGGTCATTTATATCCTTTAGATTGGTTATAGTCAGTTTTCGTCATTTTTAGGGAAATGCCAAAGGGGTTAGTACACGAGGGTGGATGGAGTACTCTTTTTTTTGTTATTTTTAAGGATCACAATTAGATTTCAGTGTTACTGAATAGATGGATTATTCAAGGTTTGTTGTATATAACTCGATAAAACCAAGCGACAAATGAACATTCTTTCAAATGTACATATAAGCAAAATTTCTCATCATATCACTCATAGACCTTGGGATGGCCATAATATCAAATCGGTGTGATAAAAACAAGGCTATGGTGTTGTTAAATTATTTGTTTATTTGGGTTTCAGAGAGCCTTCCATGGTCGTTTATATCCTTTAGATTGGTTATAGTTAATGTTCGTCATTTTGAGGGAAATGCCAAAGGGGTTAGTACACGACGGTGGATGGGGTACTCTTCTTCTTTTTGTTTTTTTTAAGGATCACAATTAGATTGCAATGTTACTGAATAGATTGATTATTCAAGGTTTGTTGTATATAACTCAATAAAACCATGCAAATGAATGAACTTTCCTTTGAATGTACATATAAGCCAAATTGCTCATCATATCACTCATAGACCTTGGGATGGCCATAATATCAAATCGGTGTGATGAAAACAAGGTTATGGTGGTGTTAAATTAATCGTTTATTTGGGTTTCAGAGAGCCTTCCATGGTCGTTTTATATCCTTTAGATTAGCTATAGTCAGTGTTCGTCATTTTTAGGGAAATGCCAAAGGGGTTAGTACATGAGGGTGGATGGGGTACTCTTTTTCTTTTTGTTTTTTTTAAGGATCACAACTAGATTGCAATGTTACTGAATAGATGGATTATTAAAGGTTTGTTGTATATAACTCGATAAAACCATGTGAACGAATGAACTTTCCTTTAAATGTACATATAATCCAAATTGCTCATCATATCACTCATAGACCTTGGGATGGCCATAATATCAAATCGGTGTTATGAAAACAAGGCTATGGTGGTGTTAAATTAATCGTTTATTTGGGTTTCAGAGAGCCTTCCAAGGTCTTATATATCATTTAGATTGGTTATAGTTAGTGTTCGTCATTTTTAGGGAAATGCCAAAGGGGTTAGTACATGAGGGTGGATGGGGTACCCTTTTTCTTTTTATTTTTTTAAGGATCACAATTAGAATGCAATGTTACTGAATAGATGGATTATTCAAGGTTTGTTGTATGTAACTCGATAAAACCATGCAACGAATGAAGTTTCATTCTAATATACATATAAGCCAAATTGCTCATCATATCACTCATAGACCTTGGGATGGCCATAATATCAAATCGATGTGATGAAAACAAGGCTAAGGTGGTGTTAAATTAATCGTTTATTTGGGTTTCAGAGAGGCTTCCATGGTCATTTATATCCTTTAGATTGGCTATAGTCAGTGTTCGTCATTTTTAGGGAAATGCCAAAGGGGTTAGTACATGAGGGTGGATGGGGTACTCTTTTTCTTTTTGTTTTTTTTAAGGATCACAACTAGATTGCAATGTTACTGAATAGATGGATTATTAAAGGTTTGTTGTATATAACTCGATAAAACCATGCGAACGAATGAACTTTCCTTTAAATGTACATATAAGCCAAATTGCTCATCATATCACTCATAGACCTTGGGATGGCCATAATATCAAATCGGTGTGATAAAAACAAGGCTATGGTGTTGTTAAATTATTTGTTTATTTGGGTTTCAGAGAGCCTTCCATGGTCGTTTATATCCTTTAGATTGGTTATAGTTAATGTTCGTCATTTTGAGGAAAATGCCAAAGGGGTTAGTACACGACGGTGGATGGGGTACTCTTCTTCTTTTTGTTTTTTTTAAGGATCACAATTAGATTGCAATGTTACTGAATAGATTGATTATTCAAGGTTTGTTGTATATAACTCAATAAAACCATGCAAATGAATGAACTTTCCTTTGAATGTACATATAAGCCAAATTGCTCATCATATCACTCATAGACCTTGGGATGGCCATAATATCAAATCGGTGTGATGAAAACAAGGTTATGGTGGTGTTAAATTAATCGTTTATTTGGGTTTCAGAGAGCCTTCCATGGTCGTTTTATATCCTTTAGATTAGCTATAGTCAGTGTTCGTCATTTTTAGGGAAATGCCAAAGGGGTTAGTACATGAGGGTGGATGGGGTACTCTTTTTCTTTTTGTTTTTTTTAAGGATCACAACTAGATTGCAATGTTACTGAATAGATGGATTATTAAAGGTTTGTTGTATATAACTCGATAAAACCATGTGAACGAATGAACTTTCCTTTAAATGTACATATAATCCAAATTGCTCATCATATCACTCATAGACCTTGGGATGGCCATAATATCAAATCGGTGTTATGAAAACAAGGCTATGGTGGTGTTAAATTAATCGTTTATTTGGGTTTCAGAGAGCCTTCCAAGGTCTTATATATCATTTAGATTGGTTATAGTTAGTGTTCGTCATTTTTAGGGAAATGCCAAAGGGGTTAGTACATGAGGGTGGATGGGGTACCCTTTTTCTTTTTATTTTTTTAAGGATCACAATTAGAATGCAATGTTACTGAATAGATGGATTATTCAAGGTTTGTTGTATGTAACTCGATAAAACCATGCAACGAATGAAGTTTCATTCTAATATACATATAAGCCAAATTGCTCATCATATCACTCATAGACCTTGGGATGGCCATAATATCAAATCGATGTGATGAAAACAAGGCTAAGGTGGTGTTAAATTAATCGTTTATTTGGGTTTCAGAGAGGCTTCCATGGTCATTTATATCCTTTAGATTGGCTATAGTCAGTGTTCGTCATTTTTAGGGAAATGCCAAAGGGGTTAGTACATGAGGGTGGATGGGGTACTCTTTTTCTTTTTGTTTTTTTTAAGGATCACAACTAGATTGCAATGTTACTGAATAGATGGATTATTAAAGGTTTGTTGTATATAACTCGATAAAACCATGCGAACGAATGAACTTTCCTTTAAATGTACATATAAGCCAAATTGCTCATCATATCACTCATAGACCTTGGGATGGCCATAATATCAAATCGGTGTGATAAAAACAAGGCTATGGTGTTGTTAAATTATTTGTTTATTTGGGTTTCAGAGAGCCTTCCATGGTCGTTTATATCCTTTAGATTGGTTATAGTTAATGTTCGTCATTTTGAGGGAAATGCCAAAGGGGTTAGTACACGACGGTGGATGGGGTACTCTTCTTCTTTTTGTTTTTTTTAAGGATCACAATTAGATTGCAATGTTACTGAATAGATTGATTATTCAAGGTTTGTTGTATATAACTCAATAAAACCATGCAAATGAATGAACTTTCCTTTGAATGTACATATAAGCCAAATTGCTCATCATACCACTCATAGACCTTGGGATGGCCATAATATCAAATCGGTGTGATGAAAACAAGGTTATGGTGGTGTTAAATTAATCGTTTATTTGGGTTTCAGAGAGCCTTCCATGGTCGTTTTATATCCTTTAGATTGGCTATAGTCAGTGTTCGTCATTTTTAGGGAAATGCCAAAGGGGTTAGTACATGAGGGTGGATGGGGTACTCTTTTTCTTTTTGTTTTTTTTAAGGATCACAACTAGATTGCAATGTTACTGAATAGATGGATTATTAAAGGTTTGTTGTATATAACTCGATAAAACCATGTGAACGAATGAACTTTCCTTTAAATGTACATATAATCCAAATTGCTCATCATATCACTCATAGACCTTGGGATGGCCATAATATCAAATCGGTGTTATGAAAACAAGGCTATGGTGGTGTTAAATTAATCGTTTATTTGGGTTTCAGAGAGCCTTCCAAGGTCTTATATATCATTTAGATTGGTTATAGTTAGTGTTCGTCATTTTTAGGGAAATGCCTAAGGGGTTAGTACATGAGGGTGGATGGGGTACCCTTTTTCTTTTTATTTTTTTAAGGATCACAATTAGAATGCAATGTTACTGAATAGATGGATTATTCAAGGTTTGTTGTATGTAACTCGATAAAACCATGCAACGAATGAAGTTTCATTCTAATATACATATAAGCCAAATTGCTCATCATATCACTCATAGACCTTGGGATGGCCATAATATCAAATCGGTGTGATGAAAACAAGGTTATGGTGGTGTTAAATTAATCGTTTATTTGGGTTTCAGAGAGCCTTCCATGGTCGTTTATATCCTTTAGATTGGCTATAGTCAGTGTTCGTCATTTTTAGGGAAATGCCAAAGGGGTTAGTACATGAGGGTGGGTGGGGTACTCTTTTTCTTTTTGTTTTTTTTAAGGATCACAACTAGATTGCAATGTTACTGAATAGATGGATTATTAAAGGTTTGTTGTATATAACTCGATAAAACCATGCGAACGATGAACTTTCTTTCAAATGTACATATAAGCAAAATTTCTCATCATATCACTCATAGACCTTGGGATGGCCATAATATCAAATCGGTGTGATAAAAACAAGGCTATGGTGTTGTTAAATTATTTGTTTATTTGGGTTTCAGAGAGCCTTCCGTGGTCGTTTATATCCTTTAGATTGGTTATAGTTAATGTTCGTCATTTTGAGGGAAATGCCAAAGGGGTTAGTACACGACGGTGGATGGGGTACTCTTCTTCTTTTTGTTTTTTTTTAAGGATCACAATTAGATTGCAATGTTACTGAATAGATTGATTATTCAAGGTTTGTTGTATATAACTCAATAAAACCATGCAAATGAATGAACTTTCCTTTGAATGTACATATAAGCCAAATTGCTCATCATATCACTCATAGACCTTGGGATGGTCATAATATCAAATCGGTGTGATGAAAACAAGATTATGGTGGTGTTAAATTAATCGTTTATTTGGGTTTTAGAGAGCCTTCCATGGTCGTTTATATCCTTTAGATTGGCTATAGTCAGTGTTCGTCATTTTTAGGGAAATGCCAAAGGGGTTAGTACATGAGGGTGGATGGGGTACTCTTTTTCTTTTTGTTTTTTTTAAGGATCACAACTAGATTGCAATGTTACTGAATAGATGGATTATTAAAGGTTTGTTGTATATAACTCGATAAAACCATGCGAACGAATGAACTTTACTTTAAATGTACATATAAGCCAAATTGCTCATCATATCACTCATAGACCTTGGGATGGCCATAATATCAAATCGGTGTGATGAAAACAAGGCTATGGTGGTGTTAAATTAATCGTTTATTTGGGTTTCAGAGAGCCTTCCAATGTCTTTTATATCCTTTAGATTGGTTATAGTTAGTGTTCGTCATTTTTAGGGAAATGCCAAAGGGGTTAGTACACGAGGGTGGATGGGATACCCTTTTTCTTTTTATTTTTTTAAGGATCACAATTAGAATGCAATGTTACTGAATAGATGGATTATTCAAGGTTTGTTGTATGTAACTCGATAAAACCATGCAACGAATGAAGTTTCATTCTAATATACATATAAGCCAAATTGCTCATCATATCACTCATAGACCTTGGGATGGCCATAATATCAAATCGATGTGATGAAAACAAGGCTAAGGTGGTGTTAAATTAATCGTTTATTTGGGTTTCAGAGAGGCTTCCATGGTCATTTATATCCTTTAGATTGGTTATAGTCAGTGTTCATCATTTTTAGGGAAATGGCAAAGGGGTTAGTACACGAGGGAGGATGGAGTACTCTTTTTTTTGTTATTTTTAAGGATCACAATTAGATTTCAGTGTTACTGAATAGATGGATTATTCAAGGTTTGTTGTATATAACTCGATAAAACCAAGCGACAAATGAACATTCTTTCAAATGTACATATAAGCAAAATTTCTCATTATATCACTCATAGATCTTAGGATGGCCGTAATATCAAATCGGTGTGATGAAAACAAGGCTATGGTGGTGTTAAATTAATCGTTAATTTGGGTTTCAGAGAGCCTTCCATGGTCGTTTATATAATTTAGATTGGTTATAGTTAGTGTTCGTCATTTTTAGGGAAATACCAAAGGGGTTAGTACACGAGGGTGGATGGGGTACTCTTTCTCTTTTTGTTTTTTTTAAGGATCACAATTAGACTGCAATGTTACTGAATAGATGGATTATTCAAGCTTTGTTGTATGTAACTCGATAAAACCATGCAACGATTGAAGTTTCATTCTAATATACATATAAGTCAAATTGTTCATCATATCACTCATAGACCTTGGGATGGCCATAATATAAAAAACGATGTGATAAAAACAAGGCTATGGTGGTGTTAAATTAATCATTTATTTGGGTTTCAGAGAGCCTTCCACGGTCGTTTATATCATTTAGATTGGTTATAGTCAGTGTTCGTCATTTTTAGGGAAATACCAAAGGGGTTAGTACACGAGGGTGGATGGGGTACTCTTTCTCTTTTTGTTTTTTTTAAGGATCACAATTAGACTGCAATGTTACTGAATAGATGGATTATTCAAGCTTTGTTGTATGTAACTCGATAAAACCATGCAACGATTGAAGTTTCATTCTAATATACATATAAGTCAAATTGTTCATCATATCACTCATAGACCTTGGGATGGCCATAATATCAAATCGATGTGATAAAAACAAGGCTATGGTGGTGTTAAATTAATCATTTATTTGGGTTTCAGAGAGCCTTCCACGGTCGTTTATATCATTTAGATTGGTTATAGTCAGTGTTCGTCATTTTTAGGGAAATACCAAAGGGGTTAGTACACGAGGGTGGATGGGGTACTCTTTTTCTTTTTGTTTTTTTAAGGATCACAATTAGATTGAAATGTTACTGAATAGATGGATTATTCAAGATTTGTTGTATATAACTCAATAAAACCATGCGAACGAATAAACTTTCCTTTGAATGTACATATAAGCCAAATTGCTTATCATATCAATCATAGACCTTGGGATGGCCATAATATCAAATCGGTGTGATGAAAACAAGGCTATGGTGGTGTTAAATTAATCGTTTATTTAGGTTTCAGAGAGCCTTCCATGGTCGTTTATATCCTTTAGATTGGTTATAGTCAGTGTTCGTCATTTTTAGGGAAATGCCAAAGGGGTTAGTACACGAGGGTGGATGGGGTACTCTTTTTCTTTTTGTTTTTTTAAGGATCACAATTAGATTGCAATGTTACTGAATAGATGGATTATTCAATGTTTGTTGTATATAACTCGATAAAACCATGCGAACGAATGAACTTTCCTTTGAATGTACATATAAGCCAAATTGCTCATTATATCACTCATAGATCTTAGGATGGCCGTAATATCAAATCGGTGTGATGAAAACAAGGCTATGGTGGTGTTAAATTAATCGTTAATTTGGGTTTCAGAGAGCCTTCCATGGTCGTTTATATAATTTAGATTGGTTATAGTTAGTGTTCGTCATTTTTAGGGAAATACCAAAGGGGTTAGTACACGAGGGTGGATGGGGTACTCTTTCTCTTTTTGTTTTTTTTAAGGATCACAATTAGACTGCAATGTTACTGAATAGATGGATTATTCAAGCTTTGTTGTATGTAACTCGATAAAACCATGCGAACGATTGAAGTTTCATTCTGAATATACATATAAGTCAAATTGTTCATCATATCACTCATAGACCTTGGGATGGCCATAATATCAAATCGATGTGATAAAAACAAGGCTATGGTGGTGTTAAATTAATCATTTATTTGGGTTTCAGAGAGCCTTCCACGGTCGTTTATATCCTTTGGATTGGCTATAGTCAGTGTTCATCATTTTTAGGGAAATGCCAAAGGGGTTAGTACACGAGGGTGGATGGGGTACTCTTTTTCTTTTTGTTTTTTTTAAGGATCACAACTAGATTGCAATGTTACTGAATAGATGGATTATTAAAGGTTTGTTGTATATAACTCGATAAAACCATGCGAACGAATGAACTTTCCTTTGAATGTACATATAAGCCAAATTGCTCCTTATATCACTCATAGATCTTAGGATGGCCGTAATATCAAATCAGTGTGATGAAAACAAGGCTATGGTGGTGTTAAATTAATCGTTAATTTGGGTTTCAGAGAGCCTTCCATGGTCGTTTATATAATTTAGATTGGTTATAGTTAGTGTTCGTCATTTTTAGGGAAATACCAAAGGGGTTAGTACACGAGGGTGGATGGGCTACTCTTTCTCTTTTTGTTTTTTTTAAGGATCACAATTAGACTGCAATGTTACTGAATAGATGGATTATTCAAGCTTTGTTGTATGTAACTCGATAAAACCATGCAACGATTGAAGTTTCATTCTAATATACATATAAGTCAAATTGTTCATCATATCACTCATAGACCTTGGGATGGCCATAATATCAAATCGATGTGATAAAAACAAGGCTATGGTGGTGTTAAATTAATCATTTATTTGGGTTTCAGAGAGCCTTCCACGGTCGTTTATATCCTTTGGATTGGCTATAGTCAGTGTTCATCATTTTTAGGGAAATGCCAAAGGGGTTAGTACACGGGGGTGGATGGGGTACTCTTTTTCTTTTTGTTTTTTTAAGGATCACAACTAGATTGTAATGTTACTGAATAGATGGATTATTAAAGGTTTGTTGTATATAACTCGATATTACCATGTGAACGAATGAACTTTCCTTTAAATGTACATATAATCCAAATTGCTCATCATATCACTCATAGACCTTGGGATGGCCATAATATCAAATCGGTGTGATGAAAACAAGGCTATGGTGGTGTTAAATTAATCGTTTATTTGGGTTTCAGAGAGCCTTCCAAGGTCTTTTATATCCTTTAGATTGGTTATAGTTAGTGTTCGTCATTTTTAGGAAAATGCCAAAGGGGTTAGTACATGAGGGTGGATGGGGTACCCTTTTTTTTTTTTTTAAGGATCACAATTAGAATGCAATGTTAATGAATAGATGGATTATTCAAGGTTTGTTGTATGTAACTCGATAAAACCATGCAACGAATGAAGTTTCATTCTAATATAGATATAAGCCAGATTGCTCATCATATCCTTTAGATTGGTTATAGTTAATGTTCGTCATTTTGAGGGAAATGCCAAAGGGGTTAGTACACGAGGGTTGTCACACCCCCAATTAACCACTAACGGAGTTTATACCGTTAAGGGGCGCGACTAGACCAGGACCACAACCATTAGTTACAAATACTAAACGAATCAGAGTAAAGTCCAAGTGTTCATCATAAAACAGTCTAAAATTCGCAGCGGAAAAGTAAACAAAAGTATCTCCGCACTAACCATGTGCTTTAAGTACAAATTATATATTGATATTCAAAATGTCCAACGTAAGTTAAAACAGTTTAAAATCTTCTGTGTGCCATGCCAACCCCTGGTGGATACTCCTCAGCGATCTGCAAAACTGAAAACCACACAAGTGTCAACCTAACGGTTGGTGAGTCAACGGTGGGCATGTCATGCATTGGCCAGGTCTCATAAGCGTATGTATCAACATGTAATAAGGATTAGTTTTGCAAACATTGCCAAGTGTTGAATTATCGAATATGCACTAGTTAAGTAAAAGTTAAAGCGGTCAACCGATATCGCGGGTAGCTAATCCGGTTTCCATGCACTAAGGAAGTTCGTACCAAAGCTGACGTAACAGAGTTCGGCATTTGCCGATGGTTTGTGCCTCGAGTTGTGTTCCTCATGGGACCCACAACTAAAATAGGCTGATATTGCACTCCGTTCGGCCTCCAACCGGTTGGCTACACATTTGTGTACCGCGGAGCAGGGTTTGTCAAACCCTAGTAGATCTACCCAACATCCCCTCGCTTCACAGATTAATGGTACTAAATTGTTGAGGACTTTTAAGTTTTAAGGCATCCTTAGAAATCATGTGATATCATTTGGTTTAGACTTTAACCTACACTAGCCATATTAAAAGTTGTTTATTCTGGATTTCATTTGAAATCCTAAAAATAGTTTAAGTGTCAAAACGGTTATTCCGGATTTCATTTGAAATCCCAAGGATGGACAGTTGCAAGCGCTTCCCATAAAGCACTCCAGCTTCCATAACAGATATGCCATTCGGCGATATCTCAAAGTGTCAGCGTTGTTTTCCGTTAAGTAATTCGTTGTGACCCAAACAGGTTCACAATTAAGGGGTTAGTGAAACTCACCTTAGGTTGCTCAGCTACACTTGTTAATTAATCCAAATATTGCTTAACGAAGACCTATGAACACGTTTAGGTCTTAAGTATTAGTTTTGTGTCTAAACATTAACTTATCGTCACTATGGCCCATAACATAGCACGTTGGAACTACGACACGACATAACGACACACGACACCGATGGTTGATCATAAACAAGGGTTCATATATTACAGAAATCATAGCATGTTTCATCATTTCATAATCATACAAGTCATGGCATATCATTTAAATAAGTTGCACAAGTTTGGGTTTAGTCTGGAGAAACTGCTGGAGAAACTGCTAGAGAAACTGCTAGAGAAACTGCCAGAGAAACTACTAGTTTCGCTGGTTAGTTTCGCAAGGAACTGGTTGAACTTTCGTTCAGGGACAAGGTCAGTTTCGTTCACGAGAGACACTGCAGTTTCGCTGGACAGTGTCGCTGGAAGGAGATATGCACAGTTTCGATGGATAGTTTCTCCTAATGAATGCACAGTTTCGCTGGTCGCTAAAAAACCCGTAAATTTGACTAAAAATCTTTCTAACAGCCTCCATGCTTCGTGTAATTCATTTTCAAGCATACATAATCATTTAGGAACATCACAGGAGCATTTTTAACATCATAAACATGCATTTTCATCATCAAATCTTCAAGAACACACTTTACCCAAAATGACCTAATCTAGCATGAATCTCTATTATGGATCAGTTTCACATGTAAAGTTGTAGTCTTTATCTTAGATCTAGCATTCCTAAGCATTCTTACGGAAAATCTAACGATTACATGGAGATCTAGGCATGCTTTATGAAGAAAACACATAGAAAACACATAGAAATGGTTCATGGGACTCACGGTTTGATCAAGGATCGATGGATGATCTTCACCAACAGAAGTGATGGCTGATCTTGGTGTGTCTTGGGGCTGGTCCAGAAGTCGTGAGAGGGAGAGAGTGTGATGGGGAGTGTGTGTGTGTGGTGATGGAGCATGTAAATGGGATTAGGGTTTATAATTCTATTTAAATACTAGTGGTCTCATGGGCTTTCATTGGGATTTGGGCCCCCAATGATTAGCCATCATTAGCCCATGATTAGTCCATCATTAACTAATTACTAGCCCAATCATTAAACATGTATGCATACATTTAATTACCCGGTTAACATATAATAATCCAAATAAGCAATTTGTCACATAATTTATCAATTAATTAAATAGTCATGCTTTTTATTAATAATTATGCATTTAAATCACGTTTGCACATAATAACCATAAATAATTGAACACATAACATATATGGGCGGGTTTGGTGATCAACCAAAGGACGTGGACGTATTCGGCCTAGTTAAGTATTAGTTACTAACGTAACTAACAGAAGTTGTCTAACGGAAGTTAACCTTGGAATTCTCGGGTGTCACATCATCCCCTTGTAAATGGAATTTTCGTCCCGAAAATTATTCTAGTGTTGTAGCGTTCGCAGCCTCAGCTGTCGTCGTTGCTGTAGTTGTTGGGGAAAGAAAGCAAAAGTTTTAGGGTTGCCACATCCTCCTCTTGTTAAAGGAATTTTGGTCCCCAAAAGTGAGGATACTTTTTCTTCATCTGGTCCTCCCGTTCCCATGTATATTCAGGTCCACGTCTTGAGTTCCATCAAACTTTGACGATCGGAATCTTGCTACGTTTGAGGGCTTTCTCCTCGCGTCCCATGATTTCTACTGGTTGCTCTATGAATCTGAGATGTTCGTCGATCTCCAATTCCTCCAAAGGAATTATTTCAGTGTCTTCAGCCAGACATTTCTTCAGATTAGAAACGTGAAACACGTTGTGGACTCCATCGAGTTCGGCCGGGAGTTGTAATCGGTAGGCCACCGGGCCTACTTCCCCGATGATTTTAAACGGACCGATATAACGAGGATTCAACTTTCCACGTTTTCCAAAGCGTATCACTCCTTTCCAGGGAGATACCTTCAATAGTACCTTGTCGCCTACCTCGAACTTCAAAGGTTTACGGCGTTTGTCGGCATAGCTCTTTTGCCTGTCACGTGCTGCGGCTATCCGCTTTCTGATTTGAATAATCCGTTCAGTTGTGTCGTGAATGATTTCTGGTCTGGTGATTCCCTTCTCACCCGTTTCTGCCCAACACACGGGCGATCTACATTTTCTGCCATATAGTGCTTCAAAAGGTGCTGCACCGATACTTGAATGATAACTGTTGTTGTAGGAGAACTCCACCAATGGAAGGTGAGCCTCCCAGTCTTTACCGAAGTCGAAAACGCAAGCTCGTAGCATATCTTCTAAAGTCTGAATCGTTCGTTCCGTCTGACCATCGGTCTGTGGGTGATAAGCTGTACTCATATCCAGTCTGGTTCCCAGTGATTCTTGCATAGATTGCCATAGTCGGGAAGTAAATCGAGGATCTCTGTCGGAGATGATAGTCTTAGGCACTCCATGACGTGCCACAATTCGGTCAATGTACAGCTTGGTTAACTTATCCATATTGTCAGTTTCCTTCATCGGGATAAAATGTGCAGATTTGGTTAATCGATCAATGATAACCCAAATCGCATCCGGTCGATTCGATCGATGAGGTAATCCTGTTACGAAGTCCATGGAGATATCCTCCCATTTCCATTCTGGGATCTTTGGTTGTTGCAGTAATCCAGCAGGCTTTTGATACTCGACCTTAACCCTTGAGCATGTTAAACACTTAGCCACATATCGTGCAATGTCGGCTTTCATGTTCGGCCACCAGTATAAGTTCTTCAAATCCTGGTAAATTTTATCCGATCCAGGGTGCACCGAATATCTTGACTTGTGAGCCTCGTCCATCACGAGCTCACGAAGATTCCCAAGTAGAGGAATCCAAACTCTGTCATTATAATACCTGAGTCCATCAGACTTAACCTCAGAGTGACCATCTACCCCACGCAGTGCTTCAGCTGCGAAGTTTTCTTCCTTTAAAGCTTCTTGTTGGGCATCGCGGATTCGATCCGGCAATCCCGTGTGAATGGTCAGTTGTAGCGCTCGTACTCGTCGAGGCTTTTCATACTCTTTCCGACTTAAGGCATCAGCCACAACGTTGGCTTTTCCAGGATGATACTTAATCGCTAAATCATAGTCATTTAGTAGCTCGATCCACCTTCGTTGTCGCATGTTGAGATCCTTTTGTTCGAAGATGTGTTGTAAGCTTTTGTGGTCGGTGAATATCGTGCACTTTGTTCCGTAGAGGTAATGTCTCCAAATTTTAAGTGCAAATACAACGGCTCCTAATTCCAAGTCATGCGTTGTGTAATTCTTCTCAGTATCCTTCAGCTGCCTGGACCCGTAGGCAATTACCTTGTCTCGTTGCATCAACACGCAACCGAGTCCTTGAATGGATGCATCGCAAAAAACCACGAAGTCGTCCACCCCATCGGGTAACGAGAGAATCGGAGCTGAACATAACATATCCTTAAGTGTTTGAAACGCTCGTTCTTCTTTTTCACCCCATCTGTATTGCACCCCTTGGTGCGTTAAAGCTGTTAAGGGTTGAGCTATTTGCGAGAAACCCTTAATGAATCTTCGATAGTATCCGGCAAGTCCCAAAAATTGTCGGATTTCGGTCGGCGCTCTAGGAGTAGACCAATTCTTGATAGCTTCCACTTTAGCTGGGTCAACTTGAATTCCTTCTTCATTAACAATGTGTCCAAGAAACTGGACTTCGCGGATCCAAAAATCGCATTTTGAAAACTTGGCGTAAAGTTGTTCCTTGCGGAGTAATTCCAAAATAAGTCGCAGGTGATTCTCGTGTTCTTCCTTTGTCTTGGAGTAGATCAAAATATCATCGATGAAAACTATCACAAACTGATCGAGGTACGGCTTGCACACTCGATTCATCAGATCCATAAACACGGCAGGTGCATTGGTTAGCCCAAACGGCATAACCAGGAACTCGTAGTGTCCATACCGAGTTCTGAAGGCAGTCTTGGGGATATCCTCATCACGTACGCGAAGTTGGTGATAACCAGACCGTAGATCAATCTTTGAATAGTAGCTTGAACCTTGTAGTTGATCGAAGAGGTCGTCGATTCGAGGAAGTGGATACCGATTCTTAATTGTAACCTTGTTGAGCTCTCGGTAGTCGATACACATTCGGAACGTTCCATCCTTTTTCTTAACAAACAATACCGGTGCTCCCCACGGAGACGAAATTGGACGAATAAATCCTTTGTCGAGTAACTCTTGAAGTTGTGCGGAAAGTTCGTTGAGTTCACTTACAGCCAAACGGTACGGTGCGCGTGCAATCGAAGCAGCGCCGGGAGTTAAGTCGATCCCAAACTCAACTTGTCGAAAGGGAGGCAAACCAGGCAGATCATCAGGAAATACATCCGGAAAGTCGCGGACTATCGGATAGTCGTCGATTTTACGCTCGGGAAGTGTCGTGTCGGTGACGTTTGCAAGAATCGCGAAGTGACCTTTACGAAGGCACTTTTGAGCTTTTAGAAATGAGATGATGCCGGTGACTGTTCCACCATTTTCACCTTGAACTGTTAGCATTTCACCGTCTTTGAGTGGGATACGAACCACTTTTTCTTGACATAAAATTTCAGCTCGGTTTTCTGATAACCAATCCATTCCTACTATAACGTCAAAACTACCAATCGGGAAGGGCATACGATCGATTCCTAACGTATGGCCAGCTAGTTCTAACTTACAGTCCTTAACTATCTGGGTTGTATCATGGAGTTTACCGTTTGCTAGCTCTACCACATACTTAGCATCTAAGTCAATCGGTTTAGCATTAATCAGTCTAGCAAACTTAGTGGAAATAAAACTTCTTTCAGCACCAGAATCAAATAATACAGTAGCAAAGAAACCATTAAGTATAAATTTACCGTTAATCACATTGGCGTCGTTGCGAGCTTCACCTTGACCCATGACGAAAGCTCGACCTCTACCATTCCCACCATTTCCGTTTCCACCATTACCATTCCCACCGTTACCATTCCCGTTGCCCGGGTTCCCACCGTTGCCATTGTTTCCATTTCCTTGTCTGCGCAAACGCGGGCAGTCTTTCCTCATGTGGCCTTGCGCACCACATTCATAACAGCCACGGGCTCCACCGTTGTTGTTCTGATTGTTTCCTTGCCCGTTGCGGTTGTTTCCATTTCCCTTGTTGTTATTTCCTCCTTGGTTCTGACCGTTGTTGTTCAACTTTTGTAGGTTGGTCCAGCAGTTGTTAGCCTCATGCCCCGGTTTACCACATCTTCCACACTCCAAACCCTTGGTACACATACCATTGTGGTGTCTCCCGCACTTGTTACAAAACGGAGCTTTACCCTTGTAGTTTCCATTTCCGCCCTGGCGGTTGTTGCTCCTACTGTTGCTACCATTGTTGAAATTTGACCTTGCGTTGTCAGACCGCTTGTTCTGATATTGGGAGTTAGAGGATCTCCCAGATTGATTCCCAACAGTTTGATTGTTCACAGATGTCGCTGGAGCTTCTTCTTCAGCCTCACGCTTGCCACTTAAGGCAGTCTTCACAGTGAGCTTTGCGGGTACTGTACCCCTCTCGATCTCATGATCAGTCAACTTATGAGCCAAACGAATGGCTTGCTGCACGGTTGTTGGGTTGCTGGCGGTCACCAAGCTCTTGATTTGGGGTGCGAGACCCTCCAGATAACGCTCAATGCGTTTGAATTCAGCATCAACCATTGTTGGGCAGAGTACAGCGTACTCGTGGTAACGCGTAGTGTATTCCTCAATCTCTGACCCAGACATCTTGGAGTTCAAAAATTCTCCTTCAAGCTTCTTGACTTGGTCCCGAGGGCAGTACTCCTCCATAATCAGTTCCTTAAATGCTTCCCATTCCATGTCATTTGTCGCATTTACCCCAACCATTTGGATTTCGGCGTTCCACCAGGAGAGAGCTGCTCCCTCGAAAGTACCAGTCGCAAATTTCACCTTGTTCTCAGCAGGGCAGTTACACATGGAGAAGACCTTCTCAGACTTCTCGATCCACCTGAGGAGTCCTACCACTCCTTCCTCACCGGAAAACGTCATTGGCTTGCAGTCCATGAAAGTCTTAAATGTACAGTGATGGACGTTTCCTGATGCAATTAATAGTTCGGGTTCAAATTTAAACAGGTCAAAATATATATCGCCCTGTGCCTTAACCGGCATAATTATTACCATGGGCAGCAATTGTAGCTTGGACAGCTGCCATGGCGGCTTGCACATGCTCGTTGATCATTGCTTGCAGTTGCGCGGGCGTCAGGTTGATGTTGTTCCTTTCGGCTCTTCCAGACATTTTCTGGACAGTTTAAAGTTGGCAGTGTTCAGTCACAGTTATATTCTATACATATCCCATAATATGTATATTATCCATTTCCCGTTATCCCACTATTAGTCCAGAAAAATTTTCGTGCAAAATCGAGGCGTCGTCGAAGTATGTCGTAAGTCGTAAGTAGCTATCGTCGGAGGTCGGCTTTCCCATACAAGTCACCGTCGGCGTAGTCATCGTAGTAGAAATCAGGACGTAGCGTGTAGCATCGTTTTGTTGTCGCTTTCCCCCGAAGTAGTGTGCGTATTAGCGTTCACGTTTCGTATTCGTGTGTGAAAATTCCCTAAGGTTTTCCGTTAGACTACCTAGACACGGTCTATATATATTTATATATAGATATATATATATGTACATATGAAGTATTTACTTACACAGCAGAGCGAGTATCCCAGGTTGGCACGTAAAAATTTTGTCTTTGAGAGTTTGTTTTGTTCGTTTGTAACTAAGGGTTCAAGTTGCAGTTTCCAAATCGTTTTCAAAAATGATTCCAGTTCTCTGCAACTTATGGCTCTGATACCAATCTGTCACACCCCCAATTAACCACTAACGGAGTTTATACCGTTAAGGGGCGCGACTAGACCAGGACTACAACCATTAGTTACAAATACTAAACGAATCAGAGTAAAGTCCAAGTGTTCATCATAAAACAGTCTAAAATTCGCAGCGGAAAAGTAAACAAAAGTATCTCAGCACTAACCACGTGCTTTAAGTACAAATTATATATTGATATTCAAAATGTCCAACGTAAGTTAAAACAGTTTAAAATCTTCTGTGTGCCATGCCAACCCCTGGTGGATACTCCTCAGCGATCTGCAAAAGTGAAAACCACACAAGTGTCAACCTAACGGTTGGTGAGTCCACGGTGGGCATGTCATGCATTGGCCCGGTCTCATAAGCGTATGTATCAACATGTAATAAGGATTAGTTTTGCAAACATTGCCAAGTGTTGAATTATCGAATATGCACTAGTTAAGTAAAAGTTAAAGCGGTCAACCGATATCGCGGGTAGCTAATCCGGTTTCCATGCACTAAGGAAGTTCGTACCAAAGCTGACGTAACAGAGTTTGGCATTTGCCGATGGTTTGTGCCTCCAGTTGTGTTCCTCATGGGACCCACAACTAAAATAGGCTGATATTGCACTTCGTTCGGCCTCCAACCGGTTGGCTACACATTTGTGTACCGCGGAGCAGGGTTTGTCAAACCCTAGTAGATCTACCCAACATCCCCTCGCTTCACAGATTAATGGTACTAAATTGTTGAGGACTTTTAAGTTTTAAGGCATCCTTAGAAATCATGTGATATCATTTGGTTTAGACTTTAACCTACACTAGCCATATTAAAAGTTGTTTATTCTGGATTTCATTTGAAATCCTAAAAATAGTTTAAGTGTCAAAACGGTTATTCCGGATTTCATTTGAAATCCCAAGGATGGACAGTTGCAAGCGCTTCCCATAAAGCACTCCAGCTTCCATAACAGATATCCCATTCGGCGATATCTCAAAGTGTCAGCGTTGTTTTCCGTTAAGTAATTCGTTGTGACCCAAACAGGTTCACAATTAAGGGGTTAGTGAAACTCACCTTAGGTGTAAAACCGTTTACGGATCGTTTCTATGGATGAGACGGAAGTTTTGTCATTGAATCATGTTGAATGATTACATAACGAAGGAGTATACAACGATTAAGCTCTGGGGGAGGTCGGACAGAACCTCCCCTCTCAACACACAGACACAAGACAGAAACTTACAAAGAAATACAAAGACGAATCTATTTATACTTCTTCATAAGGTCCGAACTCGGCACCTCCGAACTCTGTCCGAACTCCCTCCGAACCTGGAGTTCGGCCATCAAGGTTCGGCCAACTCCGAACCTAGAGTTTGGCTGAGGTTCGGACCTCAGTTCATGTCTTCGACAAATCAGTCTGTTTGACAATTCGAACAGTAACGGCCACACAAGGTTCATGCATCAACATTAGGTTGCTCAGCTACACTTGTTAATTAATCCAAATATTGCTTAACGAAGACCTATGAACACGTTTAGGTCTTAAGTATTAGTTTTGTGTCTAAACATTAACTTATCGTCACTATGGCCCATAACATAGCACGTTGGAACTACGACACGACATAACGACACACGACACCGATGGTTGATCATAAACAAGGGTTCATGTATTACAGAAATCATAGCATGTTTCATCATTGCATAATCATACAAGTCATGGCATATCATTTAAATAAGTTGCACAAGTTTGGGTTTAGTCTGGAGAAACTGCTGGAGAAACTGCTAGAGAAACTGCTAGAGAAACTGCTAGAGAAACTGCTAGAGAAACTGCCAGAGAAACTGCTAGTTTCGCTGGCTAGTTTCGCCAGGAACTGGTTGAACTTTCGTTCAGGGACAAGGTCAGTTTCGTTCACGAGAGACACTGCAGTTTCGCTGGACAGTGTCGCTGGAAGGAGATATGCACAGTTTCGCAGGATAGTTTCTCCTAATGAATGCACAGTTTCGCTGGTCGCTAAAAAACCCGTAAATTTGACTAAAAATCTTTCTAACAGCCTCCATGCTTCGTGTAATTCATTTTCAAGCATACATAATCATTTAGGAACATCACAGGAGCATTTTTAACATCATAAACATGCATTTTCATCATCAAATCTTCAAGAACACACTTTACCCAAAATGACCTAATCTAGCATAAATCTCTATTATGGATCAGTTTCACATGTAAAGTTGTAGTCTTTATCATAGATCTAGCATTCCTAAGCATTCTTACAGAAAATCTAACGATTACATGGAGATCTAGGCATGCTTTATGAAGAAAACACATAGAAAACACATAGAAATGGTTCATGGGACTCACGATTTGATCAAGGATCGATGGATGATCTTCACCAACAGAAGTGATTGTTGATCTTGGTGTGTCTTGGGGCTGGTCCAGAAGTCGTGAGAGGGAGAGAGTGTGATGGGGAGTGTGTGTGTGTGGTGATGGAGCATGTAAATGGGATTAGGGTTTATAATTCTATTTAAATACTAGTGGTCTCATGGGCTTTCATTGGGATTTGGGCCCCCAATGATTAGCCATCATTAGCCCATGATTAGTCCATCAATAACTAATTACTAGCCCAATCATTAAACATGTATGCATACATTTAATTACCCGGTTAAAATATAATAATCCAAATAAGCAATTTGTCACATAATTTATCAATTAATTAAATAGTCATGCTTTTTATTAATAATTATGCATTTAAATCACGTTTGCACATAATGACCATAAATAATTGAACACATAACATATATGGGCGGGTTTGGTGATCAACCAAAGGACGTGGACGTATTCGGCCTAGTTAAGTATTAGTTACTAACGTAACTAACGGAAGTTGTCTAACGGAAGTTAACCTTGGAATTCTCGGGTGTCACAAGGGTGGATTGGGTACTCTTCTTCTTTTTGTTTTTTTTAAGGATCACAATTAGATTGCAATGTTACTGAATAGATGGATTATTCAAGGTTTGTTGTATATAACTCAATAAAACCATGCGAACGAATGAACTTTCCTTTGAATGTACATATAAGCCAAATTGCTCATCATATCAATCATAGACCTTGGGTTGGCCATAATATCAAATCGGTGTGATGAAAACAAGGCTATGGTGGTGTAAATTAATCGTTTATTTGGGTTTCAGAGAGCCTTCCATGGTCGTTTATATCCTTTAGATTGGTTATAGTCAGTGTTCGTCATTTTTAGGGAAATGCCAAAGGGGTTAGTACACGAGGGTGGATGGGGTACTCCTTTTCTTTTTGTTTTTTTAAGGATCACAATTAGATTGCAATGTTACTGAATAGATGGATTATTCAAGGTTTGTTGTATATAACTCGATAAAACCATGCAAACGAATGAACTTTCCTTTGAATGTACATATAAGCCAAATTGCTCTTTATATCACTCATAGATCTTGGGATGGCCATAATATCAAATCAGTGTGATGAAAACAAGGCTATGGTGGTGTTAAATTAATCGTTTATTTGGGTTTCGGAGAGCCTTCCATGGTCGTTTATATAATTTAGATTGGTTATAGTTAGTGTTCGTCATTTTTAGGGAAATACCAAAAGGGTTAGTACACGAGGGTGGATGGGGTACTCTTTTTTTGTTTTTTTCTAAGGATCACAATTAGATTTCAATGTTATTGGATAGATGGATTATTCAACGTTTGTTGTATATAACTCGATAAAACCATGCGAACGAATGAACTTTCCTTTGAATGTACATATAAGCCAAATTGCTCATCATATCACTTATAGACCTTGGGATGGCCATAATATCAAATTGGTGTGATGAAAACAAGTCTATGGTGGTGTTAAATTAATCATTTGTTTGGGTTTCAGAGTGCCTTCCACGGTCGTTTATAGCCTTTAGATTGGTTATATTCAGTGTTCATTTTTAAGAAAATGCCAAAATGGTTAGTTCACGAGGGTGGATGGGGTACTCTTTTTTTTTTGTTTTTTTTTATAAGGATCCCAATTAGATTCCAATGTTACTGAATAGATGGATTATTTAAGGTTTTTTGTATGTAACTCGATAAAACCATGCAACGAATGAACTTTCATTCTAATATACATATAAGCCAAATTGCTCATCATATCACTCATAGACCTTGTGATAGCCATAATATCAAATCGATGTGATGAAAACAAGGCTAAGGTGGTGTTAAATTAATCGTTTATTTGGGTTTCAGAGAGCCTTCCATGGTCGTTTATATCCTTTAGATTGGTTATGGTCATTGTTCATCATTTTTTAGGGAAATGCCAAAGGGGTTAGTACACGAGGGTGGATGGGATACTCTTTTTTTTCTTTGTTTTTCTTAAGGATCACAATTAGATTGCAATAGTAATGAATAGATGGATTATTTAAGGTTTGTTGTATATAACTCGATAAGACCATGGGAACGAATGAACTTTCCTTTGAATGTACCTATATGCCAAATTGCTCATCATATCATTCATAGACCTTGGGATGGCCATAATATCAAATCGGTGTGATGAAAATAAGGCTATGGTGGTGTTAAATTAATCGTTTATTTGGGTTTCAGAGTGCCTTCCATGGTCGTTTATATCCTTTAGATTGGTTATAGTTAGTGTTCGTCATCTTTAGGGAAATGCCAAAGGGGTTAGTACACGAGGGTGGATGGTTTTTTTTTTTTAAGGATCACAATTAGAATGCAATGTTACTGAATAGATGGATTATTCAAGGTTTGTTGTATGTAACTCGATAAAACCATGCAACGAATGAAGTTTCATTCTAATATACATATAAGCCAAATTGCTCATCATATCACTCATAGACCTTGGGATGGCCATAATATCAAATCGATGTGATGAAAACAATGCTAAGGTGGTGTTAAATTAATCATTTATTTGGGTTTCAGAGAGGCTTCCATGGTCGTTAATATCCTTTAGATTGGTTATAGTCAGTGTTCTTCATTTTTAGGGAAATGCCAAAGGGGTTAGTACACGAGGGTGTATGCAGTACTCTTTTTTTTTTGTTATTTTTAAGGATCACAATTAGATTTCAATGTTACTGAATAGATGGATTATTCAAGGTTTGTTGTATATAACTTGATAAAACCAAGCGACGAATGAACTTTCTTTTAAATGTACATATAAGCAAAATTTCTCATCATATCACTCATAGACCTGGGGATGGCCATAATATCAAATCGGTGTGATGAAAACAAGGATATGGTGGTGTTAAATTATTCGTTTATTTGGGTTTCAGAGAGCCTTCCATGGTCGTTTATATCCTTTAGATTGGTTATAGTTAATGTTCGTCATTTTGAGGGAAATGCCAAAGGGGTTAGTACACGAGGGTGGATGGGGGTACTCTTCTTCTTTTTCTTTTTTTTAAGGATCACAATTAGATTGCAATGTTACTGAATAGATGGATTATTCAAGGTTTGTTGTATATAACTCAATAAAACCATGCGAACGAATGAACTTTCCTTTGAATGTACATATAAGCCAAATTTCTCATCATATCAATCATAGACCTTGGGATGGCCATAATATCAAATCGGTGTGATGAAAACAAGGCTATGGTGCTGTTAAATTAATCGTTTATTTGGGTTTCAGAGAGCCTTCCATGGTCGTTTATATCCTTTAGATTGGTTATAGTCAGTGTTCGTCATTTTTAGGGAAATGCCAAAGGGGTTAGTACACGAGGGTGGATGGGGTACTCCTTTTCTTTTTGTTTTTTTAAGGATCACAATTAGATTGCAATGTTACTGAATAGTTTTCAAGAAGAAGCAAGTATTTGAGAATCCTCCTCTCATTACTTGTTCATCATTTGCATTTCAAGCTGATGCTGATAAAGAGAAAGAGCCATCAATCATCCCACATGCTTCCCAATGAAGATTGTTAAAGAAAAGATTCTTCATCAACCCATGATCAAGCCAAGGAGAAGACTGCAAGTTTGAAGATTGAAAGTAGAAGACATTTAATATCATAAGCCAAGGGGAAGATTGTAAGGGAATAATTTGTGGCTTGTGTATTAAATCATCACCTGGCGGAGTATTTTGAAGGCCTATGTGATAGAATACGTGTAAAATAGTTGGGTTTTCATTGTATTGGGTCATTAGGCCATTTTGGACATGTTTGGGCCCAATTAGATAGAGTTTAAGGGGAGTTTAATGGGCCTGTTTAGTCAAATCCGAAAATTAGGTTTTGGATTTGTTTATCTATATAAACAAATCCCAATACTCATATTAGGAGTTAGTCAGTTGAGAGAGACACACGGGGGCTTTTCGGTTTCTTTTGAATCTATGTACCAGACGATTATTAATCGTGTGCACTTCGTTCCAGGTTTTTATTGTTTAATTATTGTGCAATGTTACTAAATAGATGGATTATTCAAGGTTTGTTAGATATAACTCGATAAAACCATACGATCGAATAAACTTTCCTTCTAAGGTACCTATAAGCCAAATTTTTCATCATATCACTCATAGACCTTGGGATGGCCATACTATCAAATCAGTGTGATGAGAACAAGGCTAAGGTGGTGTTTAATTAATCGTTTATTTGGGTTTCAGAGAGCCTTACGGGGTCGTTTATAGCCTTTAGATTGGTTATAGTTAGTGTTCGTTATTTTTTAGGAAAATGCCAAAGGGGTTAGTACACGAGGGTGGATGGGGTACTTTTTTTTTTTCATTTTTTAAATTTTTTTGTAAGGATCACAATTAGATTGCAATGTTACTAAATATACGGTCGAATGAACTTTCCTTCATATGTACCTATAAGCCAAATTGCTCATCATATCACTCAGAGACCTTGGAGAGCCTTCCACGTTCGTTTATAATCTCTAGATTGTTAGGAAAATGCCAAAGGGTTAGTACACGAGGGTGGATGTGGTACTTTTTTTTCTTTAAAATTTTTTGTAAGGATCAAAATTAGATTGTAATTGTAAAACACGTATATGATCTTGCTAAGATATGATTGTAATCGGATTCGGTACACAACGAGTAAATAAACGATTCTTCAATTGATTCTTCAAGCTCATTTACAAGAGAGAGATTACAGAGAGAATACACTAGAAAAACACACAGTTAAGCAATAACTCTCACAACTTCTACTCTCTCTTAACGAACTAACCTATTTATATCAAACTGTCCAGCGTACCAACTAACCAACGCCACTGGTACGCTGAGACCAGTTTATACAAAACTATTAATTACAAAGACAAAACACCTAGACATAGCACTAGACATCAAAACATGCGCTAACAATCTCCCCCTTGTCTTATGCTAGTCTTCAGAAGCTTTTGTCTAAGTCTTCTTCCAATGCTGTGTTCGGTTGTTTCTAGCATGAATTCCAAATGCCAAACACACTCTAATCACACTTTGAAACTGCAAGGCTTGCTCAGCATGTTCAGCCTTATACAAAATATTGTTGTGATAGAGCTTGTTTATATCATCTTTTGATAAATTAATCAACCACATTGGATCATATAGCCTGACCACCTTGTTCTACTTTTTAACCACCACCACCGCTTCTCCAGTATTTTCATCATAATACCACCATCTTAACGTTTTGATAAAATCTCGTTCGAGCTTCTTCAATGGAATTTTCTTCATCTGAACCGGCTTCTTGTACTTTAAAACCACAACCGGTTTTCCAGTGATTGGATTAATATTAGTTGAATGTTCAGAATACTTCGGTCTTTGTGGAATTAAAAATCTAAATTTGCCCTGACATTCTTCTATCAATTTGTTTTTGAAGACCTCAGCCAATACATTACTTCCATGATTCAAAATTGGCTTTCTTGATAGATCCCGAACATCATAAACTGGCAAAGTACTAAACCTTGTAGCATGCTTCAAATACATAACTCCAAATTCTTTCTGAATAGCATAGCACTTGAGTTCTGAGTCATACATCCAACTGATTATACCACCAGTAGCTTCTCCACCTTTTTCGTCAAAATATTTATTCTGATCAACAACCTTTGTTGGTTTCACTACTGGCAGTTTTTTGGCTCTCTGTTCTTTCAACCAGGCATCAAATAATATTTTATATTCTTGTTCTTCTGATAACTTCTCAGACTCATTTGATTCTGGTTGCTCAGATTGTGTTTCAGACTCTTTCTTCTTTAACTCTTCATCCATTTTTTCTTCATCTTCTTTGCTAAAGAAATAAAAACCTCCAGACTGATAATTATCAGAAAAATTTCCATAAACCTTAGGATCATCTGGATATTCTTCAGCAGTCATATCTTCCACTTCTACATGTTCCTCTTCAAAATCCATATCAACATCAGAATTTTCTTCTTTGTATGGATCAGCAAATGGAACTTTATCAACATCATCCACATTCAATACCAACTCAACCCTGAAAATCGGAGTTACATCATAAATTTCTTTCTCAGACAACCCCCCCCCCCCCTGATATATAGTAGATGTTCCGGCTGCAGCAGAAGATGTTCCAGCTACACCAGCACCAGAACCATCACCACCAACTCCTCCTTCCGGGTCAGGATCCTCATTCAAATATTTCAACACATCATCATCTTCTCTACAACTTTCCTCGGGATTTGGTCTTCTCTCCCCCTGAGCATGTAAAGATTTGAGCAAAATATTTAACTGCTCACCCAGAGAGAGAGAGTGAAAGTTGTTGCAATTTAGCAATCTCCCGATCTTTTGTCTGATCTCTAGAGACCAACTCCTTTACCAGATTCTTTAAGCCTTTGATTTCATCAGCTTACTGACGATTAGTCGATTCTAACTCATCAAGTCTGGATTGATGTAACGCCAACTTCAAATCAGTAACAGAAATGGTAGACGTTGTAGAAGCAGTAGTAGTGGATGCAGAAGCAGTAGTTGTAGAAGGCTTTCGAATAACAAGCTTTCTAACAGGTGGATTAACTGAGTTTTGAACATTTGCAGATTTTGTGGTTGGTTGTTCTAAAATTGAAGACTGATTAGACACTTTTTGCTTCTTACTCGGTGGACTAAGACCTGCTTTCCGAGCATCAGCAAGGAACGAGCCCTTTTTCACTGTCATATATCTTTGAGCCATGTGTTTAACATGCTTTCCCTTAGATACCATAGGAGCTTTCCCTTTATCAGCAGTCTTTGTCTTTCTAACAGGCTCCTCCAAAGCAGGAGTGTAAGATGGATCATGATCTTTATCCTCAGCCTGTTTGGTTCTATTCTCATACTTTAAAGTATCCAGATTCTTTGACTTCAAATAATCAATATGTTGTCTAGAACCCTTCATTACTTGAATTCCTCTGGTATTATGCAAGATTGTGACATAATCACCAGAATCTGAATCTGTATCAGATGAACTCTCACTAGCATCATCCCCAAAAACATCAGCATCATCAATCTTTCATCATCCTGAACATTCACAGCTTCAGGTTCATTTATACCCTCTTGAACAACATGCTCTTGAGTTTCTTGCCGCATAGGGTCTTGAACATTTGCATCTTGGTTTACTGGTTGATCTTGATCTGCTTCCTCATTTACATCCTCTTCAACATGATAACCTCTATGATCATACTCTAACTCATCATCTGAACTGTCATCATGTCTGGCAGCACCATTTGCAGGAGCTATATAATCAGGTTTGGCCAAGTGACCAATCAAATGTTTAGTAGGAGGAGGTATATTCTCTGGACCTTTCCTCTTTTGTTAATTGGAAACTTACCCACTGCAACTTCATTTATATGCTTTAAAACCAAAACATTTGCTGGATTCTTTGGAAGATTTGGATGTAAATCATTTAAGATCATCTGAAGAAATCTTGGATACATAACGCTTTTGTTTTGTTTTGACAATATATTCTCTTTCATGTAACTAAAGATCCATCCAGAAAAATTGAATTCGCGGTTCATTACCAAAGCATAGAAAAAGGATAGAATCTTCATGTCAAATACATCATGCCCCCTTAAACGATTTCCAAAACATTTGATGACCACGTGTATCAAATATTTGTACGGAGGACTTAGATTCTACTTAAAAAGCCAAGAATCATACAAGTATCCATCGTACTTTATCCTTCGAAGCAATGCCACCAAATCAATCTCATCAAATATCATTGGAAAAGCAACTTGATCATTTAATCTCAAAACCCTACGAACATCTTCTTCAGAAACAATCACATCAATTTGATGAACTTTTGCACGAATAACTGAAGGTTCCATAGAACAATCCACTTGTACAGTATTCCAGAACATCAACAGTAAATCCTTGTATGGAGTACACTCGTGAGTAGCAGCATAATAAATTCTCGATCTTTCCAAGAACTCAAGAATTCAGAGAAAACGCGGCTTCCATCGAGCAGATGCATTCAAATAGGCACAGATATTGTGTTCATCATTTGATTTTAAAGTCACCATTTCTGAAAAACATAAACACGAACAATCATTAAAATCATGAGATAGAGCCAAAACCGTTTACAACTGATTCTAATTCAATTTGAAACGCTCAAACGATTAACTTTTTGAAAAATCTCCAACGAACCATCCACGAACCAAATTTGGTCATACGGACCAAATCTGGTACGACGAACCAAAAGTGTTGACCACGTAACATCAAGTCAAACCGACCAGATACGGACCACTTTTAGGTCACGTACCAAATGGTACGCCGCGTACCAGATGGTACGTCGGAAGAACAATTAACCGAAGAGACATTTTTTATTTTGACACACTACATCATTTTTTAATCCAAATCACTTGACGGGGTTTTGTTCTAGACTAAAAACCGATTCTATATATGTGTTTAAAACTGATTGAGACCAATGTTAACCCATTAAACCAACCCTCATTCGGTTCAATGAAAAACCCAAGACTTTAATCTCAAAAATCTCATGAATTAGACCATCATAACCCAATCCAAGACCACCAGCAGATGCGCAATCCTCAAATCTACCTGTTGCAACAAAAATCTCGAGCAGAGGTTTGTTAGATCTTGAGATCGAAGAAAAATCACAGAGGAAATTTCAGGGTTTTTCGATGAAGGTTTGTGGCTGGTACACAGGTTGTGCGTATCACGAACCAGAAATTCTTTTTTATATGAAAAATGGTACGTCCCGCGTACCATATGGTACGCCCCGCGTACCATATGGTACGCCGAACAAAATTGTACCATTTTGCCCCTGTTCTTTTAACTTTGCAATTTTTCTCCAAAAATCACACTTTGTCAAATTAAAATTTGATGAGCTGATTTAAGCAACGATTGTGGTTCTTTTAACAGCAATTTGCCATATCTGAATTCAGTTGATCCGAAATAACGCAGAATGATAATCTTTTTGATTTTTATCAAATTTTATATCAAAACACACCAAAATCTTTTTTATTTTTCGAACTAAAGCTAAAACACACCAAAATCTTTTTGTTTTTCATAAATAACAAAACAACTGAAATCAGAAATTTAAATGCAATAATTTATGTTTTTGTGAGAAAGATCGCAACGTGAGATCATACTAGTGCTATGCACTTAACACATTTCAATTTCAATCTATTCAGCATACAAGCCAAGCAATTCACGAATACAACACTTTCATGTTTATTTCAGTCAAATCAAATCAATTTTTACTGCTTTCTGATATGACTTAGGTATATTTACCAAGCATAGAAATCGTGATACCCACAAATTCAAGTAATTTGAGAATCTGATTGTATTATATTTTTTATTTTTATTTTTCTTTTATTCACCCATAAATATTTTACATATAAGCTATTCATAGTGTTTAATGCAAAAAGAAAGCAGAACCCTAAACAAACAACAATCAGGTCAATCTTTCGATACGCAGAGAAAGTCTGATTGTTTAGGAAAATAAGAACGTAAAAAACAAGTTGAAATTGTATAACTCAACAACAATCAGGTCGGTACTCCCGTACACGCAGTGAAAGTCCGATGAGTTATACGAAACACCAAGAAAAATAAAGCAGAACGTCAAACGAACAACGATCAGGTCGATCTTTCGATACGCAGAGAACGTCCGATCATTTGAAAAAATAAAGAAAATCAAACAAGTTTAAATCTTTTAAAAGAACGCATACATACACTAGAACACTTATTTATTGTGATTTTGCACTTTTCATCTTTTATCAAGATTACTCAACCACGAGAATTATGTTACACCACAAATTTCAAGCAAGCATTATGTTTATATCATACTGGCTAGTATCAGATATTGATTGACGCATTCAATGAAACATACAAGAACCTACAGCCTTTCAATCTATTTTATCCATGGTGAGTAACATTCACTGATGTACCATCATTTCTCACAAGGTTGGATCACATTTCTCAATTTTTGATTTATCCATTTTTTTATGTTTTTGGATTTTCTAATTTTTTTATGCTTTTTCATTTTTCAAATACAGAAAAACACATATTTTTGTATTTTTTTTCGTATAAATCTCCCCCTAAAAAGCAGAAAAACAAAGAAAAACAGTAACAAAAATAAAAAAATGAGCAACTGAACCAAATTAGGTGGCATTCAATCTAGTAATCCCATTGATTTGCAACAAAAATTTAAAACGAGTTTTGTCAAAAGCTTTGGTGAACAAATCAGCTCGTTGAAAATCTGTATGAATTTTCTGCAAATCAATTAACTTCTTTTCATAGCAATCCCGGATAAAATGATATCGTATGTCAATATGCTTTGTTTTGGAATGCTGAACAGGGTTTTTCGTGATAGAAATAGCATATGAGTTATCAATGTAAATTGGAGTAGTTAGAAATTTCAAACCGTAGTCGCGTAACTATTGTTGTATCCACAATACTTGTGAACAACAGCTTGAAGTAGCCACATATTCGACCTCAGCAGTAGATGTTGCAACCGTGGTTTGCTTCTTGTATTGCCAAGAGACTAATCTCTCCCCCAAAAACTGATAGCCGGCGGTAGTCGATTTAAAGTTGATTTTGCAACCGCCATAATCCGAGTCAGAATACACTGATAACACAAACTTATTATAATTAGGGTACCAGATGCTAAGATCCGGATTACCCTTCAAATAAGCAAAAATCCTTTTTACTGTTGGCATATGTGAAGCCTTCAGAGCTGCCTGGTACCTAGCACATAAACAAACAGCAAACATAATATCAGGACGAGATGCGGTCAAATACATAAGGGAACCAATCATAGCCCTAAACAATGTCGGATCAACACTTGCACCGGATTCATCTGTTCGATACCATGTGAAACCTGAATTGGAGTACTTGGAATCCGAACATCGCTAATCTTGAACCGAGCCAAAATATCGGACACATATTTTGTTTGATGCAAAACTATGCCTTTGGCAGATTGATGGACTTGAAGAGACACAAAAAGAAACCCATCTCCCCCATTGAGCTCATCTCAAACTTTGTTTGCATAACCTGCTCAAAGTCTTTGCATAAGCTGTCTTTTGTGCTTCCAAAGATAATATCATCAACATAAACTGGAACAAGCAACAGATCCTTCCCGAACTTCTTTGAAAATAATATACAATCCACCTTGCCACGTTGAAACCCATTGTTAAGCAAGTGAGTAGAAAGTGTCTCATACCAAGCCCTTGGTGCCTGGTGAAGACCATATAAAGCCTTGTCTAATTTGTACACTTTGTCAGGAAACTCCGGATCATAAAAACCAGGCGGTTGCTTCACATAAACTTCTTCACGAATCTTTCCATTCAGAAAAGCACTCTTGACATCCATCTGATACACCTTAAATCCGTGATGTGCCGCGAAAGCTACAAATATCCCTGATAGCTTCAATTCGTGCTACAGGAGCATAAACTTCGTTGAAACCAATGCCTTCGATTTGGGAAAAATCTTGAACCACTAATCGCGCCTTGTTTCTAACAATGACACCGCGATCGTCTTTCTTACATTTGAACACCCACTTCGTTCCACACTGTTCTTTAGAATTCTTGGGTAAATCCACGAGATGCCAAACGCCCAATTTTTTAAATTGCTGCAGCTCTTCGTGCATTGCTTCTACCCAAGAAGCATCCTCCAACTCTTTATCAACATTGGTAGGTTCCACTTGAGATAGAAAACACGAGTGAAATACCTCATTCTGAACCCCAGAATCTCTTATTTCGGCAATCAAATCATCAACATTTTCTGACAATTGATGTCGTGTATGAACTCCCGAAGACGGATCTCCAATTATGTTTTCTTGAGGATGAATATTGTGAATCCTAAGAGTTGTTGAATCACAAACTACCAGATTATCTGCCAGATTATTTAAATTTGCCTCTGCTACTTCTGAACTTGATAAATCACCAATTGCTAACGAATTTGGCACATAAGAACTTGTACTAGGCAAATGAATTTGATCATCAACAGGTGTCAATTCAGCTTCATGAAAAGTACTTTCATCATCATCAGAAGAACTCATTGTTTCCAAACTAGACACTGTCTGACTAGAAGAAGCAGCAACCGTAGAAGAACTTGGAAGCTTAGGAATCCATGATCCTGGTCCTGAACTCTTCATTGAGTGTAGCAAAGCAGCTAACACATCAGGATCCTCTTCATCAGAATCAGATTTTGCAGCCGTGAAAGAATCAAGTAAAGACTTGCAATCAAAAGCCCGCCTATTAACGGATTTGGGTTATATAAAAGTATGTTATTGACAATCCACATTCACATGATTCTCAATGGTCTTAGAAGAAGGAAAATAAACACGTTTCATTGGATGATGATACCCAACAAAAAAGCCTTCAACAACTTTAGCTGCAAACTTCCCACCTTCCTTGAGAACCGTGCATAAACACCCAAATGGTTTCAAAAAGTTTAAATTTGGCTTTCGACCTTTAAGCAACTCATAACTTGTTTTGTTAAATCGCTTAATTAACAATTAGCGCACAATTGAGGACATAGCATGCAGTATGCACTGCTTCAGACCAAAACTTTATCAGTAAATATGCATCGGCCAGCAAAGTTCGAGCCGTTTCAATCAATGTGCGATTCTTTCGTTCTGCTACTCCATTTTGTTGCGGAGTATACGGCACACTGAATTCTTGTCTGATCCCAAGTGAATCACAAAAAGCTGTCATCTTAGCATTCCTGAATTCAGTACCATTATGAGTACGAATGTGACAGACTTTGAATTTATATATTGATTCAAACATGGATAATAGCTTCTGAATTGACTCTAGAGTGTCATCCTTTGAAGCTAGAGACACTACCCAAGAAAACCGAGAAAAATCATACATAATAACCAAACAATAATAACTTCCCTCAATACTATGAATATTCATAGGACTAAAAAGATCCATATGAAGCAGTTCCAAAGGAGTTACAATTGAATTCAAACGCTTGGACGGATGAGACTTCTTCCTCTGTTTACCTTTCTTGCAAGAGACACGAAAATCATTAATAGAAAATCTATTCTTTGAAACTCCTTCAACCAGATTATGATTGACCAAGTAGTTCATTTTTTGGTAATTGATGTACCCCATGCAACGATGCCACAAGATGGATTCTTTTTCTGTATCCTTTGAAATAAAACACGTAGCAGATACCGCAGATGAAGTCTGATTCATATTCAACACATACAAATCACGAAATCTAGGAGCTCGCATAAGGATCCAATCGTTAGGTATTTGAATACCAGGTTTCAGAATCAAGCACTCGGAACTTGTGAAAGCAGCAGTATACTGCTTATCACAAATTTGAGATACACTCAGCAAGTTGTGTTGCAACTCTTGTACAAATTGGACTTTTTCAAATGAAATCTTCTCGTTACCCATCTTCCCTTCACCAGTAATTCTACCAACTTTATTTCCAGCGAAAGTAACATTTCCTCCTTGAATTGGTTTGACGTCGGAAAGCAAGGAAATATTACCCGTCATGTGCCTGGATGCTCCACTATCAACGACCCAGAAGTTCTTGACAGCTGGATTTCGAGCACCCTGCACATTTTAGCAAATAATTAGTGAGCATCTGGACCCAAGCTTTCAGCTTTGGGTCGACCGGTGTCTTTAGAAAAGTCCCCAGTGGCTTTTGAAGTCAATTTAGGCAGCCACTTTTGCCTTAACCCAGAAGTAGGATGAATCCGTGGTAACATCACTTGAAGATGAACATCCAAATGATTGACGATTTTTGAAAAAAATTTCTCTTTTGAAAAATTGTTTTGTGACCACCTTTTCATTGATCTGGTTTGGCTCAGAAACTTTTTCATATTTTTCAATACTCACAGCGGAAGCTGGTTTCTTAGCCAAAACCGTACATCTATTTCTTAGATGACCCTTTTGGTAACAATGATAACACCTCCTACGATCAACAAAAACCGTAGGAAAACGACCTCCTGAATCAGTTGAGGTGTTATCATCAGTCATTTGTTTAACCTCTCCCCTAGGTGCCCTTACCACTAAATCGTCGAGATTTGTGCTTTGGAAGATGTTTAAACAATGGACTAACATATCCAAATTTATTTTAAAACCCATAATCATCAATTCCACAATGATTAGAATACCCATTGGGTTTGACACGGTTGTTTTTTGATTTCCTCAAATTTTCCAAAATTTTGTTCATAATGACCAAAGTAATCATAGAAATCATAATCCTCACAGAAACCATAAGATTCATAGTCAAAACTGTTTGTTTTAGCAGAAAATTTACCATTAGAATTGTAAAAATTCTTAGGTGAATATTTTGAAGTTTTTGACTTTGATGACACCTTTTGATCTTTTGGAGTGAGAGAAATTTGATCATCGGGACTAGTTTTAAGTTTCAACAATGAACCGTGTTTCACAGGTTCAAGATCAGACACACATTTTTCTTCTGAATCAGCATAGAACACTTTTGCAACTCTTTTTGAGTCAACACAACATAACGGAAATGTCTCATCTTAGAATATGGTATCACTACCTTTGAGACAATACAATCTCACTTTCTGAGAAGATTCACCAATCTCAGTTTTACCTTTTAGGTTGTCAGAAGACTTCTCAGATTTGACATCTTTCATGTTATGTTGTTGAACTTTCTGAGGTTCTTTTGATTGACCTTAGAAACTTTATGAAAGTGTCCAAACCCGATGCCATTGAATTTTTTCGATCTCGACGGAGGCACCGATATTGAGTTAACATCAGGTGTGGTTGTGTTGCTCACAGTTACAGAATCATGTTCAAAAAACAAATCATTGTTGATACCTGAAATGTGCGTCGTGTGAAGTATCGAACGAAGACCAAGTTCAAGCCAATATAGGGTTGGCCGAACTAGGTCCGAACCTGAAGTTCGGGCCGGCCGAACCTGGGGTTCGGAGGACGTTCGGCCAGTCGGGTATATATAGTAGTTTGGTCTTTGTGTTTAGTAGTCGAGAGCGTGTGAGCAAATCTTAAGTGTGTGTTTCTGAGTGTGTAATCTCTGTGTCAATTCTCTGTGATTTACTGGTTGTAATTGTTCTCGTTTGATCAATAAAACAATCGGTTATTTACGTTTCGATGTCCGGATAGCTAGATCGAGTAGCAAGAAGGTGTTCTTGCTTTGAAGGAGAGAGAGAAAAAACTTGAGTATGAGAGAAGTAAGTGGTAATGAATGACTAGTCCCCCCTTCAAGACCATATGTCTTGTTTAAATAAAAAGGCTCAACCACCCTCATAAAGAGGGTGGGAGGCCGGCTCTAGAGGGGGAAAAAGGAGGGGGAAAGTGGTTTTTGAAACCTTTTAAAACCCTCCAATGAACCTAGTCCATTTTCTAGTCTTTGTTCATTTAGATACTATGCTTAAGTCATGTAACACATTACATGTTGTGTACAAAAATGAAGTATAACATATAACCTTTTATATGTTGTGTAACATGTTATTTAACCAATTAAATAACATTTTTATCTTGCTTCTATAATCCACATGATTTAATACAAGTTCAATTAATTAGAAACCGATTTCTAATTATCTTCTATAAGTGACATTTATTTAATTGATCATATCTAAATAAATATCCATTGGGTGTTTGTCTAGCTCGTTATTGGGTATGACCCGTCTTGGATCATGGCGTACTAGCCACATCAATCTAGTATGTGTCTTGGGCAGACCGAGTCCAACAGAATCAATGCAGAAATCATTTTGGCACAATCATCGGTTGATTCTGCTGAAAAAGCATTTTAATTTGAATAATTTGGAATTGTAAAATTGCAACTTCTTGAGGAATTATTATCAGAATTTCCTGAAGCTCCAGCT
The DNA here is from genome assembly GCA_039602395.1 of Deinandra increscens subsp. villosa. NCBI lineage: Eukaryota > Viridiplantae > Streptophyta > Magnoliopsida > Asterales > Asteraceae > Deinandra > Deinandra increscens. Next base: position 35,797,451 of record JBCNJP010000006.1, read on the forward strand.
AGAAAAGCAACACTTGGTGCTGTATTCAGATTTGGCTTAGACTTTGCACTAATGCTTGCACTATTTTCACCATGATAGAGCTCAGGATGTTGCAAGGTAGCTGTTGACTTCTTTGAGTTTAACATTTCCATTTCTCGAGCATGAAGTTTTCCAGTAAGCTCGTGAAATGTTAAAGCAGAATAATCCTTGTCATGAGTTAGTAGCAAAACATAATTTTCCCATTTTTCAGGTAATGCTTCCATAATCTTTTCCTTTAAATCCGCATCAGATTTTTCAATTCCAATAATCTTCAATTCACTAATCAAATGTGAAAATCTTGAAACTAGAGCAGTAATGTTTTCATTGTCATAATTTCGAAAATTATCAAATTCTTTGTTCAAGACTTTCTTTCGACTCTTCTTATAATCAGCATTTCCTTCACATCTTGCAGATAGAGCATCCCATAGTTGCTTAGATTTCTGGTAAACAAGTTGGTTTGGGATTTCAAGCAGAGTTTTTGATGAATTTGAACCTACATTCTTTCAAAAACAAAAACGTTTTGTTCCAAAGTTTTCAAAGGATCAAAATGTAGGTTCATCATCACAGTCACCTGTGACTGTTTCATCGAAAACTGAATTATCACAACAACAGGAATGGAAACCTAAGGTGGTTTCAAAGCAAAATCAGGACACTGGTCGACCAGAAGTGATTCGCTTCGGGTCATTTGTGCACTAATCAGGTTGTCCAGTGTGCAGGTACTTCTAGAAGACCTATCCACGATTGAAAAATTGTTGATGGAGGAGTATTCTGTTTAATTTAAATTTAATGACAAATTTTTCTCAACATTTGAAACATATCCGTGTTAATTGATCACTTTTATTTGTTTACAAGTTTTTCTCCAAAAAGCCAAAAATAGAGTTTTGTTTTGTTTAAATGAAAATCCAAAAATAGAGTTTTCATTTTAAGGGGGAGAATTGTCAGTAAGGGGGAGTAATTGAGAAAATGCAAAATATAAAATTGTGAGAAATTGATCATTGGGAAATGATGGTACATTGGCATACGTATCTGACTTATGGATGAAGTAGATGAAAGGGCCATAAGATCATTGTTTGATATGCTTGGTAGGCTTGGCAAATCAGAAAGTATTCAGATGTGATATACACTAAATACTAATGCTTGACCATGTGGATAACATCTTGATGCATATTTCTTGACACAAAAAGAAAAATAAGTGTGAATTTCCAAATGAGAAGTCACTGTGTATACATGTGTTCATTTTGCAAAGATTTAATCTTGTTTGATTTTCTTTATTTTGTCAAACGATCGGACTTTCTCTGCGTATCGAAAGATCGACCTGATCGTTGTTCGTTTGACGTTCTGCTTTATTTTCTTTGGTGTTTCGTATAACTCATCGGACTTTCTCTGCGTGTACGGGAGTACCGACCTGATTGTTGTTGAGTTATACAACTTCAACTTGTTTTATTTTTCTTATTTTGTTAAATCCGAGGCCTTATCTGCGTATCGAAAGATCGACCTTAAGGTAGACGATTTAACGTTCTTATTTCTTTTTGCATGGAACACAGTTGACTGTATCATGAAAAATATTATGCAATGTGAAAGTTCACAAATGCAATCACACAATAGAAAAAGAAAGACAAACAGAAAATGTCTGAATATGTCTGATAGTGTGGGGTACACTGGTCAAAGCAAATCTAATCAATACCTTAACATATCCAGATGTTATGAGTATGATTCTGTCTGAGCTTAAGATGGACAAATTATACCAGCAATTGACATGACTTATGTGTTTCAATTAATTGAAATTGAAGTGTAGTTCAGTGCGTTATGTTCAAAATGATCCCATATAGTGATCTTTCTCATACCAAAAATAATGTCTGAGTCTGTATTGCAATTTCTTTTCATTTTAGAAAAGATCAAAAAGATTTTAGGTGTGTTTTGATATAAAACTTTCAAAAAGCCAAAAAGATTTTGTTTCTGCTTTATTTTCGATCTGATCAACACGTGATATAAAATCACTTTCAAAATCGTATCTTGGAGTCTCGAAGAGACGTTTTGCACCAAGATTATTTAAGTGTTAATGCAGAATGCTGTTGTGCAAGCTATCACCACTTCAAGTCTTCTGAAGCTGTTGACAAAGACCAGAGATATACTAGATATCATCAGGTATTCAAGGTCAAGCTACGATTGAGTTGAGGAGGAGTTTGTTCGAAGATTCATTTCATTAGATAAACGGATTCTTTACTTGTGGGGGAGTTTGATTGATGATACATATTTGATGATGTTGAGAAGAGATACTGCACACGACGAGGGGGAGTTTGTTGATACCTGAAATGTGCGTCGTGTGAAGTATCGAACGAAGACCAAGTTCAAGCCAATATAGGGTTGGCCGAACTAGGTCCGAACCTGAAGTTCGGACCGGCCGAACCTGGGGTTCGGAGGACGTTCGGCCAGTCGGGTATATATAGTAGTTTGGTCTTTGTGTTTAGTAGTCGAGAGCGTGTGAGCAAATCTTAAGTGTGTGTTTCTGAGTGTGTAATCTCTGTGTCAATTCTCTGTGATTTACTGGTTGTAATTGTTCTCGTTTGATCAATAAAACAATCGGTTATTTACGTTTCGATGTCCGGATAGCTAGATCGAGTAGACGATCCGATGCTCACGCATTTTCAATCATGACCTTTTGCAAAATTTGTGTTTTCAAAATATTTTATTATTTTTTCTGTTTCAATGATTTTCTGAGCAGCTTCCAAAGGTGTAAGAGTAACACTTTAGGTTTTTCAACCACCGACTCATGAGATTCAGACTGTTTAGGAACCTCATTGACAGATTTGGTCACATTTTTGACAGGATTTCTCTTATGAGTGCCCTTGGACTTATCAAATGATCCCTCAGTAAACATAGAATAATCAAACACAACAGCTAGTTTGATCTCAGATTCATTTGGTCCTAGACCATGAACAATAGGTGGAGGAACTGAAGTATAACCTGATTCTTTGAGCACCTCTTTCAAATTTTCATCTTTGCAAAGAAAACTTGCAAAGGAAGATGAATTTCTGAAATTTTCAGGTTGTCTTTGAAGATCCAAGATTTCAATGTTTAAATTAGAAATTTTAGAATTTGCTTCTGCAAGCTTTTTCTCACAAAAAAATATAATCTTCAGTTTTATTATTTAATTTTATTTTTTGGCCTCCCACCTTTGTTTGTAAATTTTGACATTTTCTTCTGCTAACATGTATTTATCATAATACATGCCTTTCTCATCAGAAAGTTCCTTCATTTGGTTAGCAGTTGTCATGCAAAAGTCACAGATTTTAGAATCTACCTGAATGTCGGCCATAAAAGCTTGTTGGCCTTCAGCAAAGAAATATTCACTAGGAAGATCAGAATCATCCTCAACTATCACATTTCTTTCATCAGTGCATAAAAATGCAGATTCATCGGGAAAATCATCAGCCCAATCATAACCGTCACCAGTTTGTGAGACCAAAGCTTTAGTATCTGAGTTTGACCCACTAGCATTTGCATTTGAATTACTTCCCGGTGCTTTGTTACTTTGAGCAGCATACTTTTGATATAATTTTGAATTTTCCTGTTTCTTGGCCTTGTTGCATTCTTTAGCAAAGTGACCATAATTGTGACAATTATAGCACCGAACCTTAGATTTATCAAATCCGAGTTTGCCTTCAGGATTGAGATCTTTACGGCATGTTCTTTGCAAAAACTTTTTGCCTCTTCTGACAAGCATAGCAATTGACCAATTGATATCCATCAATTCTAAGTCACCAGGGTCGATTTGTTCATAATCTTCATCTGTCAACTTAGCACTGGTCAATTTTCCTGCTACTACCCCATCATATGAAGAAACCATTGCTGAAAATAGTGCCATAAACTCATTTGTGGTCATAGCTGAAAATGCATTCTGATTTGATGTTGGAGTAGATTAACTTGAGTAAACTGGGTATGTCACCGCAGCTTTGTGAGTAAAACTTTCACTTGAAGAACCCCGAGACATATTTGCATGCCCACTTGAAGTATTTTTCACATAAAATGCAGTCGTCGGCATATTTGAGTTAGCTTTTACTTTTGCATGCATTTTTGACGCATTCTCACCAAAATACATATCAGGATTTTGAACTTGAGCTGGTAGAGTTTTAACTCGCTTCATATCTAATTCCCGAGCTAGCAAGTTTCTTGTTAAATCATCATAGGTAATATCATCAAATCCCTTATCATGTGTCAACAACAAAATATATCCTTCCTATGATGCAGGTAGAGCATCTAACAGCTTTTCATTCAATTCACCTGCTTCTTTACTCACCCCAACTATGTCAAGTTCACTTACCAAATGTGATAATCTTGAAATCAGATCATTTATGGTTTCATTTGGAACATGACAAAAATTATCAAATTCCTTCAACTACACCTTTTTCTTACTTTTCTTGTATTGAGCATTGCCTTCACATCTGTAACACGACGCATCCTATAACGCTTTTGATGTTGTATGCATTTTAAACCGATGCAGAATATCTTTTGGTAAAGCCATTGATAAGTTTGAATAGGCTTTCTTTTCCAGCTTGAAAGATTCTTTCTCAGCATCATTCATCTTGTTATACGGCTTGATTTGACCAGCAAATTCACTAGTTATGAACTTTAGAACTTCATAACCATCCAACATTGGAGTCCATACTGTTACATCCGTCAACGAGTTTTCCAATTATGAAAATCTTCAAATTTCATCAATTTAGGAACTTTATTTGTAGTTCCTATTTCATTATCGTAATTCAATAATGCTTGAACGGTCGTATACATAGCTGCAAAAGCTTGAAACAGATCCATGATTGTAGAATCAAAAACTAACCCAACGAACCAAAATAGCAATCTGCATACCAAACTTCAACCCAACGTACCAACAATCTTCACGTACCAAACACGAACCAGAATTACAATGAACGTACTACCAGCGAACCACCTTTCAACGTATTAACTACACTGAACGAACCAATTAGTACATCGCAACTGCCACGAACCAGTTTATAACTGCCACGAACCAGTCTATGAAAAATTTCCTGCGGAGCAGTTCCACGTACTGTAACACCCCAACCGATGGCGGAAACATCGAGGTGTCATGAAAATCGAATTAAAGCACTTGGATATAAGGAAACCATATTTTATTATTAATTTAAAACTTAAACGTCTATTACAAGGCATAAGAAACTTAAAAGACAATAGGTTTCCTATCTAAATCTCCAAACTTCTAGTCTCAGTCATGCTTGGTTCTCACTTCCTGAAAAACACGCAAAAAGGGTCAACTACATGTATAGTTGGTGAGTCATGGGTTTGTAACAAAATAGTAATAGATAATCAATTGATAAAATCTTGCAAAGTCGTACATGTTAAAATAAATATGCAAGTATTACACTAAATTAGTCACATATTCGTCACCCAGTACATAAATGATGTTCAACTCCCTCAAAGGAATCTCTACGATTATGATGTTCAGTTTCCTCAAAGAAACCTCTACGATTATGATGTTCAGTTCCCTCAAAGGAACCTCTACGATTATGATGCTCATGAGACTTAAATGTACAGGTCCCTAGAATACGTTATAACATAGGTAAACACAAGTAATTTATTTAACAGTATTTGACTTTGCTTAAGAAGAATAACTGATTTCAAGAATAAAGTCTCATTATGATTCCCAATGATAATCATGAATAAATATCCTTCTGTTTTTAAAAAAACCAAGTAATAATGATATAAACGTTTGTGCGTGATTTCCATCCCAAAAGATTTAAAGTAAAATGGGAACTATGAACTCACCTTAAGTAGTTGGTTGATTACTAGCTTGACGTAACGGAAATGATTCAAGTTCGGGGGATTCCTAAATAAATGATGCGATTGGTTAACCTAATGTTACGTTGACGAAGAATAGGATTTCTAGATACCTAGAGTTTCGTTGGGATTGTTGACTTGGGGAAGATGACTTTATTTTTCTTGAATTAGGTCTTTGGTGTATAAAATCGTTTGAAGATAATTATTAAATAACTATATAAAAAAATGTTGGCTAATAAAATATTTGACTAAACAAATAATTTTGAAAAACGACTATAGTTAATACGTATTTATTTGTGGTTATGAAGCATTATGTGGTGACTAAATAAATGAATAATTTAATGAATTAATAAATAAATAAATACCTAGATAATCAATTTAATAAGTACATAATAAATGTCGAAATGAATTTATATATAATTGAGTACATATTGAATGAATGTCCTCTTGAATGATAAAATAATAAAAAGAATGTAACCGAATAAATGATTGACAAAATAATTATGTTGTTAACTAGATAATTAAGTGAGTTGTCAAATAATAAAAGATTACGCAATTAAGTTGTTACTAAAGCAATTACTAAATAAGTGAAGGTTTTGATAAAAATTAATTAGGTTTAAAAGGTGTTCTACAAAGTTTATAAAGTTTATAAATTTGTAAAAACTTAAAAATGATGGTTTTAAACATTTTATGGGGTTTAGAAACATTTATAGGTATATATGTAATTTTCTGAAAAATTATATTGTTTTTAGAGGGTTTTATGGTTGAAAATAACAAAAAAATGGAGAAATAACAAAAAAAATTCGGAAAATGGGTCCTGCAGGGTTCGAACCCGCGACCTGATGTTTCGCAGGCAGCGCGATGACCAACTGGACTGGGCATCCTTTTGATTTCAAAACCAAACAAATTACTTAAAACATAACAGTCTGGGTCATCTTCTTCCCCATTTTAGATGAATGTTAGGGACATTTCTAGATTAACAACGACGAACAACAGAAGTTTTATGGAGTTTTGGGCGTTTCTAGCGAGTGACGGCGGTCGCTGGCGGTGACTCCACCGGAAAACGGGACTGAGAGCGAAAACTGTTTTTTTTTTCTTTAAACATGAGTGTACCCCTTTATTTTTGTTTCAAAAAAATATCAAAAGTTTTATAAGTTTATATCTATTTTACTTTATAAACTAAAAGTATAAATAAATTTTTTTTTCTTATAAATAAACTATGTAACAAAATTTTCATATAACTTTTTAGGAAAAATCATCGAGATTTTATAAATGTGTCGATGTTTTATAAAAATGACATGTTTTATTAAATTTAAAATTTTATGATATGCCATATTTGTTTTTATATTATAAAATCTAAAAAATTAATTCAAAATGAGTAAATGATTCAATTAATTAAAATGGCTAATTAATTCAAATAAATTTTAGGATTGAATTCTGACAAATGAATGAAAAATTTAAACAAAATAATAAATATGTTTCAAACAATTAATTATTTAACTTAAATAACTAATTTAATTCAAAAAAATCCAAGGTTAAATTTAAGTAAATAATCAGGTTATAAATGAATGACAAAGTTTTTTTTTTTATTATTATTAATACTAAAATTTCACGATTGTTACAGTCTCCCCTATTTAGAAAATTTTCGTCCTGAAATTTACGCAGTGGAAACTGAAACGTCTGGAAAGAGGTGCGGATATTTGATTTTCATTTGATCTTCGCGCTCCCAAGTAAATTCTGGACCACGCTTCGAATTCCAATGAACCTTAACAATAGGAATCTAAGTACGCTTGAGTTTCTTGATCTCACGATCCATGATTTTGAATAGGTTGCTCAACAAAGTTTAAACGTTCATCCACATTAATTTCTTCCAATGGAACGTGGAGGCTTTCATCAACTAGACATTTCTTGAGATTTGACACATGGAAAATATCATGCACGTTGCTGAGTTCTTGAGGTAGCTCTAGTTTGTAAGCAACAAGACCAATTATTTCGAGAATTTTGAAGGGTCCAACATAACGAGGTTCAAGTTTTCCCCTTTTCCCAAAGCGGACTATGCCTTTCCAGGGGGAAACTTTCAGAAGTATAGAATCACCGAATTGAAATTCCAAAGGCTTTCTGCGTATGTCGGCATAACTCGTTTGCCGACTTCTTGCAGCCTTCAGTCTTTCGCGAATTAATGAGACTTTCTCGGTGGTTTCTAGGATCAGATCAGGACCAGTGATTTGGGCTTCACCAACTTCGGCCCAACAAACAGGTGAACGGCATTTACGACCGTACAATGGTTCAAAGGGTTCCATCTTAATGCTGGCATGGTAGCTGTTATTGTAGGAGAACTCGATGAGGGGAAGATGTGAGCCCCAACTACCACCAAAATCTAGGACACAAGTTCTGAGCATGTCTTCTAGGGTTTGTATGGTCCTTTCTCTTTGGCCATCAGTTTGTGGATGATAGGCCGTGCTAAGGTTCACACGTGTTCCCAAAGACTTTTGCAATGACTTCCAGAACTTTGAGGTAAAACGAATGTCACGATCGGAGATGATGGATAGAGGCACACCATGACGACACACAATTTCATCAATATAAAGTTTGGATAGCTTATCCATCTTATAATCCTCACGAATCGGAAGGAAATGTGCTGACTTGGTCAAACGATCGACAATGACCCAAATGATGTCGAAACCTTTTGGTGTTCGTGGGAGTTTAGTGATGAAATCCATGGTGATTTCTTCCCATTTCCATACTAGAATCTCGGGTTGTTGAAGCAATCCTGAGGGTCGTTGATGTTCAGCCTTAACCCTTGAGCATGTTAAGCACTTTCCAACGTATAGAGCAATGTCTTTCTTCATTCCAGGCCACCAATAGAGGATTCTAAGGTCCTTGTACATTTTGTCAGCACCAGGATGGATAGAGTAACGAGTCTTGTGAGCTTCGTCTAAGATGAAATCACGAAGACCATCACGATCAGGAATCCAAATTCGATTCAAGAAGTAAAGGAGTTCATCGGGTTTAGTTTCCAACTGGGATTCCACACCACAAGATAACTCATTATGCAGGTCATTCTGAGCCACGGATTTACGTTGAGCTTGAAGGATTCGAGTTTGGAGATCGGATTAAATTCTGATGCTATGCAATTGAGCATACCCTTTTCGACTAAGGGCATCAGCTTTCCCGGGATGGTAGTGAATCTCTCAGTCGTAATCGTTAAGTAATTTCACCCAACGACGTTGTGTCATATTTAGCATCTTTTGATTGAGGATATGCTGAAGGCTTTTGTGATCCGTGATGATCACGCATTGAGTACCATAAAGGTAATGTCTCCAAAGTTTCAGGGAAAATATCACAGCACCCAGTTCAAGGTCATGGGTAGTGTAATTCTTCTCGTGAACCTTGAGTTGCCTTGACCCATAGGTTATGACCTTACCTCATTGCATCAGTACACAACCGAGACCGTGGTTGGAGGCGTCACAATAGACTACGAAATCATCATTTCCATCAGGAAGCGTCAAGATAGGTGCATTGCAAAGCATTTGCTTTAGGGTCTAAAAAGCTTCTTCTTGCTTTGGACCCCACACAAAAGGTTTATCTTTATGAGTTAGCATAGTAAGGGGTAGAGCAATCTTCGAGAAGTTTGCGATGAAGTGACGATAATACCCCGCTAGACCGAGGAACGAGCGGATTTCGGTAGGGGTCTTTGGAGTCTCCCAATTTTTGACAGTCTCGACTTTTGCAGGATCGACGTGTATACCTTTCTCGTTAATTATGTGGCCTTAAAACTGAACTTCTTTTAACCAAAACTCACACTTTGAGAACTTGGGGTAAAGTTGTTCCTTCTTTAGGAGCTCCAAGATTAACCGAAGGTGTTGCTCGTGTTCCACTTTGGTGTGAGAATAAATCAAGATATCGTCGATGAATACGATCACGAATTTATCCAAATACGGTTTACACACCTGGTTCATTAGGTCCATAAATACCGCAGGGGCGTTGGTCAATCAAAGGGGCATGACCATAAACTCATAGTGACCGTATCTCGTACGAAAGGCTATTTTTGGAATATCCTCCTCAAGTACTTGCAACTGATGATAGCCAGAACGAAGATCGATCTTTGAAAAGCAGGTGGCTCCTTGTAGTTGATCAAAGAGATCGTCAATCCTTGGTAATGGGTACCGATTCTTGATGGTGAGTTTATTGAGCTCTCGATAGTCAATGCACATACGGAAGGATCTGTCTTTCTTCTTGACAAACAAGACAGGAGCTCCCCAAGGTGAGAAGCTGGGTCGAATGAATCCTTTGTCCGAAAGTTCTTGGAGTTGCTTCGAAATCTCTTGCATTTCAGATGGAGCCAAACGATAAGGAGATTTAGCAACGGGTGTTGCACCAGGAATGAGATCAATACGAAACTCGACTTGACGATTAGGAGCAAGGCCAGGAAGATCATCATGAAAAACTTCAGGAAAATCTCGAATAATAGGAATGTCTTCCATTTTCTTGAACTCAGATTTTGTTTTCACTACGTAAGCCAAAAACGCGAAACACTGCTTCCGAAGGTACGTACGAGCTTTCATACAAGAGATGATCTTCAGACTACGTTCAGGTTTCTCTCCTTGGATTAGTAAGGTTTCGCCCGAAGGTAAATGAATACGAATCAACTTTTCCGCGCATCGAACCTTAGCTTGATGTTTGGACAACCAATCCATCCCTACTACTAGGTCGAAGCTTCCTAGTTTAATAGGGATTAGATTGATATTGATGGAATGTGTCAGGACCAATTTCACATCGAGAATCCCGATCTTGAGCAAGAACAAAGGTGAGATTGAGAAGAGACGGGATGAAGAGAATCAAGGATAATAAATGACAAGAAATGATAAAATCAAACGATTCATTGATTATTGCTGAATGATTACAACGAACCGAATGATTACAAAACTCGTCATAGGAAACCCATGGTCACATTGGGTTGAGCTCAAACCCAATGTGAGACTCTCTCTAGAAATGATAGCTCACATCTCTCTAGAACATCCTTATTCTTTCACTTATTCATCATCATATCTAATGGAGCTATCCCTTCCTATTTATAGAGAGCCCATGTGCTCACTAGCCCACTAACTAGCTAACACACATACAAATGAGCAAATACAAATAAACAAATGACATAATTATTATTAATTAAATCAAAGATGATTTAATTAATATGAAGATTGACTCGCTCGAACCGATCTTCCGTTGACTTTTACGTTGACCGTTGACCCGAACGGTTGACTTTTCAAGAAAACGTCTTCGGTCCAAACCTGCAAGCCTCGAGCATCACAACCCGCGTCTCTGAATCAAAACACAATGGATTCTTCAACCGAATTATTCGAGAATAGATTTGATGGCGTCAGTCACACTTATTAAAAGTTCCAACCATTCCCCCTTGACTGACGCTGTCAAATCTGTCATACTGGTGAAGAATCGCTCTGTCGTGTATCTTCAAAGAATAACTGATAAACCTGAATCTTTCTGTTGTAAAGGTTCCCCCTTTGAATAAGCTTCTTCTGTTCTTGTTGCTCCAGATGAGATCCAAGTGCTGCAGTTCACTCGGTTCACACGGTCGGGTACAATACTAAGAATGCTGAACATCGGAGTCAAAATCACAACAAACCGAGTCAGATAAACCAATCAATCACTGAAAATGCTCCAACTTCAGATAATCGACCCAATAATCCAAATCCATAGAAGTTCCCCCTTTTCTCTAGATCCCTCTGAAAACATCCGATGCGGAAGCGGAAAATCAGATGCAGAGAGTGGAACCGTTCCGCTCAGTTCCGAAGAGAAAACGGTACAAAAATCCTAAAATCGGACAATATTGCGAAAAACCGGAAGCCGGGTGCTAACAGTTGTGAATGATCCATAAATACTGAACTTGTTCCGCGTGACTGGGTTGGATGCAAAAATAATGTTAAATCGGTGAAAAACTGAGATCCCGAGCGCAAACGCGAAATTTATTCATAACCGGAGTCTTCGTAATTTTGGGCGAAGAAAATCGAGCTCGGAAAAATATTCCGTGAAGAATTCTGAGTAAAACGGTGCAATTTGGAATGAATCTGAGAAGACCGTAAATTTTATTCAAGTAACGGCCTTCCGTTAGAGATTTAACGGACAATTCCAATATTTAACTGAGATTCCAGTTAATTCGGTTAGATGACATCAGCACTGCATCAGCTAAACAACTTGAAGTGAGACATAACGAACCAGTCACAAACTTAACTGAGAAGCGAAACCAGTCCGTCAGTGGTCGTTAGCTAACGTGGCCTTGACGTCAACAAAAACTAGAAACCCGGTCGAAATAAACGGAATAAATCCATGACCAATAAAATATTTTCTGAAATTCCGTTGCGGCGTTATCCCGTTATTCTCGTTAAAAACCGATGAGAAAAATGCCCGCGTTTAACGAAATAATACTGAAAATAAATTAATGGAATTAAATCTCCATAAAATAATCATAATCCTTGTCAAAAAACTTGGGCCAATCAGAATTGAGCTGAAAAAGCACACAATCCATGTGAGGGGCTATTAGCCAATCAGATTTAAGATCTAAAACTGATCCAACGGCTAGCTTTGAATCAATCTGACGGTCCAAAAGCAGGATCCGAGTGAGAGGTCAAACAGCCAATCACAGGCTGACAACCAGCAGCCTTCAACGGTTGTATTAGATGAGGCGAGACCCACGAGGTTTCAATTCAACGTCTCCTTTATGCATTATTGGGTCCCACGCGCTGCACCCTCCACCAATTAAAAATCGACAACAGGGTAAGGAGTCTCATGTTTGACCGACAAGGGAGAGAGAGGAACATTCTTCTCCAGCCAATCGGTGTTGTCCACGTAGCCAGAGTATTCTCCTTGTTCCTCACAACCTGCGAACCCTAATTCCATCGGAAAAGACACGCAGGTCACCGGAAAAAAGAAACACCTCACCGGAAAAGCCTAAAACACCCGTATCTCCGTCATTTCTCAACCAATTTTGACGAAATTGGTACCCACGAACTCGTAGCGACGTCCTCTACAATCCTGTACGAACATAATCGTCTGAAATTTATTTGAATAAAAACCCAGATGTCAAGTTCAGACGAGCTCGCCAAGGTGATCGAGGTCGCCAAAGCCACACGAGGTCGCCAAGCATTAATCGAGATCGCCAAGCCCAGATCGCCATGAACAAACTTGAAATCGCCAAGATATGACTCGAGATCGCTAAGGACAAACCGAAATCACCAAGGACAGATTCGAAATCGCCAAGTACACATTCAAGTTCACCTGAGATCGCCAAGTACATCTTCAAGCTCTCTCGAGGTCGCCAAGAACATCTTCAAGGCTGTGAAATCGCCAATGCAATCTTCAAGGAGAAATGAAGAACACCAAGAACACCGTGAAACACACACTACTGTGTGTTTCTCCAGATCTGCCCAAACCCTTGCGTTTCAGACAAAACCGATGCTCCCAATTGATCCGGAATGCGTTTTCCTTCAAGATTCATACTTTATTTCATCCAAAAACACTGATTATTACCCCAAAAACTCAGAATCAAAGCTCAAAAAATCTTCAAAACCCCAAAAACGGGAAAACTCTAACAGTTTCGTTTTTCAGCCTCAGATCTCGTATTTCTTCACTGATTTGAACATATGGAGCATGAAATCATATCTAAATGAACCCAATAACAAGAATCTATCATCAGATTCATCCAGAAATCATCAATCAGCTCCAAAAAATAAGAAAAAGTAGAAAAAGTCTCCAAAGTGGGTTTTTCAATCAGCACCTCATTCAAGCTCAAAATCACAGATTCGAGTGACCAGATTCACGGTGAGATGAATCTGATCGGTATCCGCTCTGATACCATTTGTCAGGACCGATTTCACATCGAGAATCTCGATCTTGAGCAAGAACGAATGTGAGATTGGGAGGAGACGGGATGATGAGAATCAAAGATAATAAATGACAAGAAATAAAATATCAAACGATTCATTGATTATTGCTGAATGATTACAACGAACCGAATGATTACAAACTCGTCATAGGAAATCCACGGTCACATTGGGTTGAGCTCAAACCCAATGTGTGACTCTCTCTCTCTAGAATGATAGCTCACATCACTCATTATTCATCACTTATTCATCATCTTTCTAATGGAGCTATCCCTTCCTATTTATAGAGAGCCCATGTGCTCACTAGCCCACTAACTAGCTAACACACATACAAATGAGCAAAATTACAAATAAACAACTAAAGTAAATTATTAATCAAATCAAAGATGATTTAATTAATATGAAGCTTGACTCGCTCGAACCGATCTTCCGTTGACTTTTACGTTGACCGTTGACCCGAACAGTTGACTTTTCAAGAAAACGTCTTCGGTCCAAACTTGCAAGCCTCGAGCATCACAACCCGCGTCTCTGAATCAAAACACAATGGATTCTTCAACCGAATTATTCGAGAATAGATTTGATGGCGTCAGTCACACTTATTAAAAGTTCCAACAGAATGATGATCGAAGGTCAGAACGCAATCACGAATAATCGAATTAGCCTTGATTGGTTCCCCGTTGGCCAGTTCAATAACATAGGTCGAGTCCATGATTGTTGGCTTAAGGTTAAGTAAGGGTGCAAAATCTAGGGATACAAAACTCTGGTCCGCTCCAGTATCAAATAAAACGGATGCAAAATGATCATTGAGGAGAAACGTACCCGTGATGACGTTTGGATCCTGGCGAGCTTCAGATGTCCCGAGCACAAAAGCTCTACCACGAGTGACTTGATTGTTGTTAGTTAATTGGGGACATTGTCTCTTCATGTGATCAGGACTTCCACACTGGTAGCAGGCACGATTAGGATTGTTGTTCTGAACGGGTATATCAGCCGGGGTCTGGTTAGTTCCCGCTGGAGATACCCTACACCTAATAGCCCAATGACCAATCCTTCCACACTTGGTGCACTTCCGACATTGCGTTCCAATGGGATGGTGAAAATTGCAAGTAGTGCACAGAGGATGAGGACCCGTATAGACAGGCCTAGTGTTGGGTTGGGCCACAACATTCACAGGAACAGCAGGGGTAACTAGTGCATAGCTTTGAGTGCCTCTTTTCCTCTTATTGGACTTTTTGTTTGAGCTTGACCCACGATTATCATTACCTTTGCTAGATTCCTTTTTAAATACCCCAGTCTTGACCATTTCGGCGGTCAAGGTTCCTGCCAACTTGATGGCAGTTGACATAGAGGTAGGGCTCACCGACATCATAACTATACGGATAGCTTCAGGAAGGGCATAGATGTAGCAGTCGATCGCATTTTGTTCAGAGGTCACCAAGTGACGGAAAAACAGAGAGAGCTCTTGGAATCGAGATGTAAAACCGTGATGATCAGCTCCTTTCATAGTGAGAGCCCTGAATTCGGCCTCTAGTTTCCTCATTTCTGACCTTGGACAATACCACCTCAGTTAACAGAGCCTTGAACTCATTCCAAGTTAAAGCATGAAGAACTTCACGAGTCTTGGCTTTTATTTGGGTGTTCTACCAAGTTAGGGCTCCCTTTTTGAAAGTACTTGAGGCATACTTGACCCACTGAGCTTCTGGGCAGTTGCATAGGTTCAGTGTAGCTTCTGTTTTCTCGAACCCCTGAAGGAAACCTGTTGCTCCTTCGTTTTCAGCGAATTCAGTGGGTTTAGAGGCAACGAACAATTTGAAAAAGCTTTCAACTCTTCCAGGGTTGGAACCATCTCCTTCGGTGTTAGTTTGTACCACGGCTCGAGTTTGAACGGTTTCGTTAAGTTGATTGACCATAGTGGGAAGGAAGTTAGCCATTTGCTGAGAGATGATAGTAGCCAATGTGGTGGGATCCATCTTCAGGAAACAAAAGATTCGAGTTTGATATGGAAATCATAAGATAAATAAATAATAGAATGACTTTATTAATGATTAAACATTAAAATAAACTCGTTGACTAATCAGAACTCGGAGTTCGTTTCACGATTTTACTTGAACTACGTGTTTTAGCCTATAAGCGTCATTTCCCCGAAAGATCTCCCAGGTAAGAGAGGAGAGTCACTAGGACTACTTAAATACCAGGTCTTGCCTTAGCCAGAACCTTCCGAAGAGATAACCACTCTTCCAGATTACACACAGCCCCGAAAACCATTACGCGAACTCATTGTCCCGAAGAGAGTGTTCAAAGATGAGAACATGAATCCCCAAGATGGAACTCTAATGCATGTCCAAAAATATGCCGACGAGTATGAGTTGCCCATGCCATGATAAAAGTTGACGAGAAAGAGGTTTAGACGAGAGAATCCAAATACCTAGGTCAGGAGTAGGGTTTATTATTTTTGGCCCCTAAGGTTATAGTCTAGATTTTTGTTTTCTAATAACCTAATTCCCTATAACCAAGGCTCTGATACCAATTCCGTAACACCCCAACCGATGGCGGAAACATCGAGGTGTCATGAAAATCGAATTAAAGCACTTGGATATAAGGAAACCATATTTTATTATTAATTTAAAACTTAAACGTCTATTACAAGGCATAAGAAACTTAAAAGACAATAGGTTTCCTATCTAAATCTCTAAACTTCTAGTCTCAGTCATGCTTGGTTCTCACTTCCTGAAAAACACGCAAAAAGGGTGGAACTACATATATAGTTGGTGAGTCATAGGTTTGTAACAAAACAGTAATAGATAATCAATTGATAAAAGCTTGCAAATTCGTACATGTTAAACTAAATATGTAGAGTCATAGGTTTGTAACAAAACAGGAATCTCTACGATTATGATGTTCAGTTTCCTCAAAGAAACCTCTACGATTATGATGTTCAGTTCCCTTAAAGGAACCTCTACGATTATGATGCTCATGATACTTACATGTACAGGTCCCCTAGAATACGTTATAACATAGGTAAACACAAGCAATTTATTTAACAGTATTTGACTTTGCTTAAGAAGAATAACTGATTTCAAGAATAAAGTCTCATTATGATTCCCAATGATAATCATGAATAAATATCCTTTTGTTTTAAAAAAAACCAAGTAATAATGATATAAACGTTTGTGCGTGTTTTCCATCCCATAAGATTTAAAGTAAAATGGGAACTATGAACTCACCTTAAGTAGTTGGTTAATTACTAGCTTGACGTAACGGAAATGATTCAAGTTTGGGGATTCCTAAATAAATGATACGATTGGTTAACCTAATGTTACGTTGACGAAGAATAGGATTTCTAGATACCTAGTGTTTCGTTGGGATTGTTGACTTGGGGAAGATGACTTTATTTTTCTTGATTTAGGTCTTTGGTGTATACAATCGTTTGAAGATAATTATTACATAACTATATAAAAAAATGTTGGCTAATAAAATATTTGACTAAACAAATAATTTTGAAAAACGACTATAGTTAATACGTATTTATTTGTGGTTATGAAGCATTATGTGGTGACTAAATAAATGAATAATTTAATGAATAATAAATAAATAAATACCTAGATAATCAAATTAACAAGTACATAATAAATGTCAAAATGAATTTATAAATAATTGAGTACATATTGAATGAATGTCCTCTTGAATGATCAAATAATAAAAAGAATGTAACCGAATAAATCATTGACAAAATAATTATGTTGTTAACTAGATAATTAAGTGAGTAGTCAAATAATAAAAGATTAAACAATTAAGTTGTTACTAAAGCAATTACTAAATAAGTGAAGGTTTTGATAAAAATTAATTAGGTTTATTAGGTGTTCTACAAAGTTTATAAATTTGTAAAAACTTAAAAATGATGGTTTTAAACATTTTATGGGGTTTAGAAACATTTATAGGTATATATGTAATTTTCTAAAAAATTATATTGTTTTTAGAGGGTTTTATGGTTGAAAATAACAAAAAAAATGGAGAAATAACAAAAAAAAATCGGAAAATGGTTCCTGCAGGGTTCAAAGCCTCGACCTGATGTTTCGCAGGCAACGCGATGACCAACTGGACTGGGCATCCTTTTGATTTCAAAACCAAACAAATTACTTAAAACATAACAGTCTGGGTCATCTTCTTCCCCATTTTAGCATACCCGAAACCCTAGAACTTAGGTCACCAAATCAAAGCCCTAAACGTGTTTGAAATCCAAAATTAACATGGGGCTTTTACTCCTTGATGAATTTCGAAACTAATGGTATAAGAATTACCTCGAAAGGTTGCCGGAAAACAAAAACAAAGGGGGGGGGGGGGGAGCTCGTGGCGGCGGCGGCGGTCGGAACCATGATCACAGGGACGATTTTTGGGAGTTTTCTGATGAGTTTGAGTGCGTAAATGATTGTGGAGGATCGAGGAACAATTTATAGGCTCCCAAACACAACGAAAACGAGTTAATTCGGGTTTGAATGTCCGACTTTATTCGCGAGTTAAGGTGATTAAACCGCGTTTAAATGTCGGTTTTGAGTCGTTAATGATTATTAGATGAATGTTAGGGACATTTCTAGATTAACCACGACGAAAACCAGAAGTTTTATGGAGTTTTGGGCGTTTTCGGCAAGTGACGGCGGTCGCCGGCGGTGACTCCGCCGGAAAACGGGACTGAGAGCGAAAACTCTTTTTTTTTTTTTTTCTTTTTTTTTCTTTAAACATGAGAGTACCCCTTTATTTTTGTTTCTAAAAAATATCAAAAGTTTTATAAGTTTATATCTATTTTACTCTATAAACTAAAAGTATAAATAAGTTTTTTTTTCTTATAAATTAACTATGTAACAAATTTTTCATATAACTTTTTAGGAAAAATCATCGAGATTTTATAAATGTGTCGATGTTTTATAAAACTGACAAGTTTTATTAAATTTAAAAGTTTATGATATGCCATATTTGTTTTTATATTATAAAAATCTAAAAAATTAATTCAATGAGTAAATGATTCAATTAATTAAAATGGTTAATTAATTCAAATAGATTTTAGGATTGAATTCTGACAAATGAATGAAAAATTTAAACAATATAATAAATATGTTTCAAACAATTAATTATTTAACTTAAATGACTAATTTAATTTAAAAAAATACAAGGTTAAATTTAAGTAAATAATCAGTAAATAAATGAATGACAAAGTTTTTTTTTATTATTATTAATACTAAAATTTCACGATTGTTACACGTACCAAATCTTCGTTTGAAGATTGTTATGCGTACCAGTCGCGTACCACACTGTTCTTGGTCCGTACCACCCACGTACCAACCAGAATTCGATTGATTTTCAAGAATTTTGACTTTCAGGATGTGATTTCAATACAGAACTCAAAGGAAACACTCACGGATCATTTTGAACGTAAAACATGTATTGTATGCACGTAACACTTAGTAGAATTGATGAAATTCTTACCAAAAGTTGTTTCTCTCTCTAGAAACCCAACCCGATCAGAAGTCACGAGCAAACCTGCTCTGATACCACTTGTAAAACACGTATATGATCTTGCTAAGACATGATTGTAATCGGATTTGGTACACAACGAGTAAATAAACGATTCTTCAATTGATTCTTCAAGCTCGTTTACAAGAGAGAGATTACAGAGAGAATAAACTAAAAAAACACACGGTTAAGCAATAACTCTCACAACTTCTACTCTCTCTAAACGAACTAACCTATTTATATAAAACTGTATAGCGTACCAACTAACCAACGTACCAAATGGTTCGTGCGTACCATCTGGTCCGCCACTGGAACGCTGAGACCAGTTTATACAAAACTATTAATTATAAAGACAAAACACATAGACCTAGCACTAGACATCAAAACATGCTCTAACAGTAATGTTATTGAATAGACGGAATATTCAAGGATTGTTGTATATAACTCGATAAAACCATGCTATCGAAGGAACTTTCCTTCTAATATATATATTATCCAAATTTCTAAACATATCACTCATAGACCTTGGGATGACCATAATATCAAATCGGTGTGATGAAAACATGGCTAAGGTTGTGTTAAATTAATCGTTTATTTAGGTATCAAAGAGAGCCTTCCACGGTCGTTTATAGCCTTTAGATTGGTTATAGTCAGTGTTCATCGTTTTTTAGGAAAATGCGAAAGGGGTTAGTACACGAGGGTGGATGGGTTACTCTTTTTTTTAAAGGATCACAATTAGATTGCAATGTTATTGAATAGATGTATTATTCAAGGTTTGTTAGATATAATTCGATAAAACCATGCGATCGAATGAACTGTCCTTCGAATGACTCTATAAGCCAATTACTCATCATATCACTCATAGACCTTGGGATGGCCATAATATCAAATCGGTGTGATGAAAAAAAAAGCTAAGGTGGTGTTAAATTAATCGTTTATTTGGGTTTCAGAGAGGCTTCCACGGTCGTTTATAGCCTTTATATTGTTTATAGTCAGTGTTCGTCATTTTTAGGAAAATGCCAAAGGGGTTAGTATACGAGGGTGGATGAGGTACTCTTTTTTTTATGTGTTTTTTAAGGATCATAATTAGATTGCAGTGTTATTGAATAAATGGATTATTCAAGGTTTGTTGTACATAAATCAATAAAACCATGCGAACGAATGAAATTTCCTTCGAATGTACCTATAAGCCAAATTGCTCGTCATATCACTTATAGACCTTGGCTTGACCATAATATCAAATCTGTGTGATGAAAACAATGTTTTCAAATTAATCATTTATTTGCCTTTCAAAGAGCCTTCCACGGTCGTTTATAGCCTTTAGATTGGTTATAGTTAGTGTTCGTCATTTTTACGAAAATGCCAAAGAGGTTAGTACACGAGGGTAGATTGGGTACTTTTTTTAAGGATCACAATTAGATTGAAATGTTACTGAATATATGGATTATTCAAGGTTTGTTAGATATAACTCGATAAAACTATGCAATCGAATGACCTTTCTTTCGAATGTACCTGTAAGCCAAATTGCTCATCATATCACTCATAGACCTTGGGATGGCCATAATATCCAATTAATGTGATGATAACTAGGCTAAGGTGTTGTTAAATAATCGTTAATTTGGGTTTCAGAGAGACTTTCACGTTCGTTTATAGCCTTCTGATTGGTTATAGTCAGTGTTCATCATTTTTAGGAAAGGCCAAAGAAGTTAGTACACGAGGGTGGATGGGGTACTCTTTTTTCTCATTCTTCTAAAAAATTTTGTAAGGATCCAATTAGATTGCAATGTTACTGAATAGATGGTTTATTCAAGATTTGTTGTATATAACTCGATAAATCCATGCGAACGAATGAACTTTTCTTCGAATGTACCTATAAGCCAAATTGCTCATCATATCACTTATAGACCTTCCACGGTCGTTTATAGCATTTAGATTGGTTATAGTTAGTGTTTGTCATTTTTAGGAAAATGCCAAAGGCACGACGGTGGTTGGGGTACTCTTTTTTTTGTTTTTTTAAAGGATCACAATTATATTGCAATGTTACTGAATAGATGGATTATTCAAGGTTTGTTAGATATAACTCGATAAAATCATGCGATCGAATGAACTTTCCTTCGAATGTACATAGAAGCCAAATTGCTCATCATATCACTCATAGACCTTGGGATGGCCATAATATCAAATCGGTGTGATGATAACAAGGCTAAGGTGGTGTTAAATTAATCATTTATTTGGGTTTCAAAGAGACTTCCACATTCGTTTATAGCCTTTTGATTGGTTATAGTCAGTGTTCGTCATTTTTAGGAAAATGCCAAAGGGGTTAGTACTCGACGGTGGATGAGTTACACTTTTTTTTCATTCTTTTAAAATTTTTTGTATGGATCACAATTAGATTGCAATGTTACCGAATAGATGGACTATTCAAGGTTTGTTGTATATAACTCGATAAAACCATGCGAACGAATGAACTTTTCTTCGAATGTACCTATAAGCCAAATTAATCATCATATCACCTATAGACCATGGGATGGCCATAATATCAAATAGGGTTGATGAAAACAAGGCTAAGGTCGTGTTAAATTAATCGTTTATTTGGGTTTCAGAGAGCCTTCCACAGTCGTTTATAGCCTTTAGATTGGTTATAGTCAGTGTTCGTCATTTTTAGGAAAATGCCAAAGGGGTTAGTATACGACGGTGGATGAGGTATTCTTTTTTTATGTGTTTTTTAAGGATCACAATTAGATTGCAGTGTTACTGAATAGATGGATTATTCAAGGTTTGTTGTATATAACTCAATAAAACCATGCGAACGAATGAACTTTCCTATGAATATACCTATAAGCCAAATTGCTCATCTTATCACTTATAGACTTTGGCATGACCATAATATCAAATCGGTGTGATGAAAACATGGTTAAGGTGGTGTTAAATTAATCATTTATTTGTCTTTCAAAGAGCCTTCCACGGTCGTTTATAGCCTTTAGATTGGTTATAGTTAGTGTTCATCATTTTTAGGAAAATACCAATGGGGTTAGTACACGAGGGTGGATGGGGTCCTCTTTTTTTTAAGGATCACAATTAGATTGAGATGTTACTGAATATATGGATTTTCAAGGTTTGTTTGATATAACTCGATAAAACCATGCAATCGAATGACCTTTCTTTCGAATGTACCTATAAGCCAAATTGCTCATCATATCACTCATAGACCTTGGGATGGCCATAATATCAAATCAGTGTGATGATAACTAGGCTAAGGTGTTGTTAAATTAATCGTTTATTTGGGTTTCATAGAGACTTCCACGTTCGTTTATAGCCTTTTGATTGGTTATAGTCAGTGTTCGTCATTTTTAGGAATGGCCAATGAATATAGTACACGAGGGTGGATGGGGTACTCTTTTTTTTCAATCTTTAAAAATATTTTGAAAGGATCACAATTAGTTTGCAATGTTACTGGATAGATGAAAGTGCGTGAGCGTTGGATCGGTTTGGTCGATAACAATCGTATACGTGAGAATATGTGAGAAAACAAACACAAGCAAGGTAAATAAACTCAATCTCTCATTAATAAGTGATTACAAGAGAATCAGAGTACACACACAAACTCATAGACAAAAGTTCGCTCAGCTCTCAAAACCTTTTTAATTACAAAGACACAAACACTTATATATAGCCTACGGGTGTCCGAACTCCCTGGCTTGTCCGAACCTCAGGTTCGGCCAAGGCTCGGCCAGGGTTCGGCCGGAGTTCGGCCACCAGATCAAAACCTAGAAATCTTCGTGTCTTCGTTTGATCCAGCTCATTGCCATATCGTGTATCAACAAACTCCCCCTTGGCAATAGCTGGACCGTTCTTCATCAGCTTTGAACATTTGTAGCAGCCCCATCATCCTTCCAAACCAGCTCATGGTTATTTCCAGCATAGATGTTGAACGCAAAGCAAACCCTTATCACCCTTTGGAACTTCAGCGCTTGATCCATGTAATCAGGGTGATACAGGATTGGATTGTGATAAAAACTCGTCAATATCAGCCTTTGACAAGTTAATCAGCCACATCGGATCATAGATCTTCACAACTCGGTTATCTTTTTTCAACACAATCATTGCTTCTCCCGTCTTCTCATTGTAATACCACAATCTCAGATCTTTGATAAAATCTTGTTGCATCTTCATCAATGGTATTTTCTTCATCACCTCCGGCTTCTTTGGAAACACCAAAATTATTAGCCTCTTGCCAGTTCTTTCGTGAACTCTTGTTCGGGATCGCCGTCTTTTTGGCTTTTGAGGATCCAAAAACTGAAATCCCTCCTGACATTCCCTCGCAAGAGTCTTCTTGAAATGCATACCTAACCAATCATTACCATAACATCAAAATGGCTTTCTTGTCAGCTCACGAATATCCCAAATCGGCAAACTGCTGAAATCTTTGGCACACTTGAAGTACTGGATTCCATGTTCACGTTTAATCCCATAGCACTTCAAGCTTGAAGCATACATCCAACTAATAATTTCCCCTGACACCTGACCCTTGAATTTTAAAGACGATCTTTGCTTGACTGGCTTTGAAGGCAGTACATAATTAGCATGAAATGCTTTCACGAACTCTTCAAAAGTCTGATTCTGTTTCTGAATCTTCGCCTCCTTAACCACAGGGTCTTTAGGTTTCTCAGACTCTTTCTTTCTCAAAATTTCCTCAACCTCAGCATCTTTCTCTTTCGGAAACACCTCAAACTCATCACCACCAGATTGATTGAAGTTGGAATACAAATCCGGATATTCTTCTTCTGTAATATCTTCTATTTCAATCTCTTCATCAAAAATACCCTCCACATCTTCATCAGATTCTGGTTCTGGATCTTTGAATTTCTCAAGAGCTTTCTCAGATGCTTTCTTCATTTCCTCATCGTTGAAATCAAAAACCCGTTGTAACTCTTCAGCCGTTAAATCTCCAACAAATTCCCCTTCTTCAAGCGTTTGTAGCATATCAGCAAATTCGCTCATTGACTTTGCAGCTTGATCGGATGGAATTGAAGTAATCGGCACCGCTTCTCTAGAGTCTTTCTCCATCTGGGAAGATGATGTACCAGCACCCGAACCCGCGGTTCCAGGTGGGCCTGGTCCACCACCAACATTCCCTTCAGGATCATCCTGATCGGGATCATCATTCAAAAATCGCAATGGATCTTCATTACAGCCCGAGCCATCTCCAATCTCCCCCTGAGCATTAAACTTCTCTATCAAGAATTTTAACTGCTCATTCAATTCCAGAAGCAACTTGGATTGGATCTGACTAACCCGTTTCAATCTCATAATCTCATGATCTTTGACTTCATCTCGACTTTGGAGAGTCACAACCCGCTGATTTAAATCTTCATTATCTAACCGCAGCACTGTAATATCTTCTCTTGTGCTTCAGATTTAGCCTTCAAAGCATCAATCTGTGATTGTTGATCAGATAAGGCGCTTTGCAAAATACTGGCCTGAGAAAAAGAAACTGAGCCTTCTTCAAAGTTGAAATTCACATCCGGTGTAGAATGGGTAGAAGCAGTTGTAGTAGCAGTTGAGAACACCGGAGTTGTAGATCCCATTGGCTGATTAACAAACTGCGCACCAGCACTTGCTGAAGGTATTGTGCTAACAGTTGTAGAACGGTTGGAATTCATCAGGTTTTGCAGGAAATCAACTTGAACGTCAGACACTGAAGTCCGAACCGTTGATGTTGCATCAGATACAGACACAGCAGGAGTAGCTGATGTAGAAACACCAGAACGAGGTTGTAATATGAACTGTTGTACACCCTTCTTCTTCTTCTTCATCCTACCTCCAGCCACTGATTTCTGCCTCTTTTTGCCTGAAAGAACTGACGACGAACCAGTAACAGTCTTTTTACCTTTGCCAGAAACCACATCAGCATCTGGAGTATAATCTTTGTCAGAATCAGATGAGGCCACTGCATCATACACACGATCCTTGTAACGATCGTTGCTTTTGTTCTTGCTGACTCGGTAGGCAAAATGCTCAACACTACCTTTCCTTCGAGTTGATTAAGACTCTCACAAACGGATTGTTTGTATCAGGGAAGTCTTTAGAATCAGCTTCCGCATTCAGAAAATCATCATCAGATTCAGATTCATCATCAAGGACATTCACCGTCGGTGTCTCAGTCACAGTAACAGATGTTCAGACCACCGATTCAGTAACTGGCGGCTGAGATACTGGTTCTGGTTCTTGATGTACTGGTTTCTGAACCACTGGGACTTGCCTCTTAGGCCTCTTCACCCTACCTTGTATTGGTATTTGGTTTTATTCTTCGATCCAACTGTAATCCAATTCCTCCGAATCACTGCCATCATCATGACGAGGCGCACCCGTTACTAGTGGCACATAATTGACATTGGCAAGATGGCCAATCAATCGTTTCAGTTTAGGTTGAAACTCTAGTGCTTTCTTCTGGTAAGATGCTAAGGCACCAACACTAGCCTCAGTCATGTGCTTCGACTCCATTCTTTGTGCAGCATTCTTTATCAAATCCGGATATTTGTCATTCAGCACCATTTGGAGAAATCTGGGGTAAATTGCAGCTTTCTTTTGACGTTGAGTCAGATTGTCTCTCATGTAATGAAAGATCATTTCAGAGACATTGTACGACCGATTCATCACCAGTGTGTTCATCAAGGACAAAATGATCTGTTGGACTTCATCATGACCTGAAATTCTATGTCCCAAGCAGACTAACAACACATGTGAAAGATACTTATATGGGACGCTTAACGACGATTTGTACACCCATTCTTTGCTCGGATCGTCAGTATACCAAATCCGCTTTAAGAACGCCACATTATCTTCATGAGGAAATTCAATCCTTGCATTTATTGTATTAGATTCTAAGTGTAGAACTCTCCGAATATCTGCCTCAGTTACTTCAACAGGTCGTCCTTGAACAGTTGCAACGATTCTAATTGGAGGATCAGTAATCGTATGAGTTGTGTTCCAAAACTCCAGAATAATATCCCGATATACATCACACTGCTGAGTAATGGCATAATGAATCCTCGAACGCCTCAGAAACTCGAATATCCCAGGTCCTCCAAACTTATCGAGTTTGCTTCGTGCAACCCCGATATGCGCACAAATATTATGTTTATCTCCAATCTTTAAGTCGTATGCCATATCTGAAAACACATAAAAGAAAACATTCATTAAATTCAATGTTATTAACTAATATAATCACTGATTTTGTCAAATCATTGTCATTTGCGTAAACGAAGAACATTTGATCAAAATTTTGAAGACCTCCGAACTCTGTCCGAGCTTCCTCCGAACACCCAGTTCGGAGTCTCCGAACCCCAGGTTCGGAGCCTGAAGAACTCCGACAAGTTTGAATCGATGAAAATGACCAAATTAGACTCAAACAAACAACACCCTTGGTCATATTTCGATAAGCAACTCATAGAAACCAGTTTTAATTGTTGAAAACACGTTTTCGATGTAGCAATTTTATATCTAGAAACTGAGATAAGTCCGAACGACTTTTAAGAACCAAAAACCAACAAAAACAGGATGAAAACCTAATCTAAGTCCATCAATGTGTTCGGAATCAAGATATATACCTAGAATCAGTCTTGAAATCGCCAAAAACACAGTTAATCGAAAAATTTGAAAATCAGGCAACAGTTCGGTGCAAGTTCGGAGAATAAACAGTAACAATGATCTCCGAACTTCAGGTTTGGCGCATTTATAGCCAACCAAGTTCGGACCTCCGAACTCCAAGTTCAGACGAACTGTAGCACCGAACTCCCAATTCGGCCACCTCCAAACCATGTCCGATACTGAGGTTCGGTCCTCCGAAGTCTCATCTTTGGACCTCCGAACTCCATGTTCGGCCCTCCGAACTCCAGGTTTGGAGATTTGAATTTTTTTCAAAAATAACCCCTGATTTTGATGAATTTTTCAAATTGAACTTCCAAAGTTTAAAATTTATCAATTTTCCTCAAACTTCGTTCAATTTTACTGATGAAATTTCTGAAATCAAGTCCATTTGGTTATTCCCGGCATAATTTGGAATCCTTCACTAACGGTTGATCGAAAATAACACAGAATAAATTTTTTTTGATTTTTGTAAATTTTTCAAACACACCTAAAATCTTTTTGGAATTTTTCAAAATTATGCTAAAACATACCTAAAATCCTTTTTGTGATTTTTCAAATATTCAAATAACAAACCAAACAGAATTGAAACAAAACATTTCAAGAATTGATATTACTTAAGTATTTTTGTGATAAAGATCCAGACGCGAGATCATATCGGCCAATATGCATCAGACACACTTCAATTTCATTTTTAATCAGCATGCAAGTCAAGTTAGCAGCAAATACAACTTTTCAGTTTATTTCAGCTTGGGTAGATCAATTTTTATAGCTTTCTGATATGTTAAGATATATTTAGCAAACATTGATAATATGAAAACCCACACAATCAGAAATACCGGTAATCTGGCTTATTCTCATTATTTTTGTATTTTTTATAGAATTTTGATTTTCACAGAGATTTATCGTTCATGGTGTTTCATGCAAAACTAAAGCAGAACCCTAAACAAACAACAATCAGGTCGGCTGGTAGGCACGCAGAGAAAGTCCGATTGTTTAGGAAAATAAAACAGAGAAAATAAAGCAGAAATTGTATAACCTAACAACAATCAGGCCGGTGCTCCCGCACACGCAGAGAAAGTCCGATGAGTTATACGAAACACCAAAGAAAATAAAGCAGAACGTCAAACGAACACCAATCAGGTCGATCTTTCGATACGCAGAGAAACGCCGATCGTTTGACAAAATAAAGAAAATCAAACAAGTTAAATCTTTGCAAAATGAAAACATGCATACACCAGACCATCTCTTATTCTGTTTTTGCTTTTTCATTTTATTTAATGCCAAGATCACACAGTAATCATCATGATGTGTCTCACAATTAATTAAGCAAAATTTTTATGTTTATATCATACTAGCATATATCAGATATACTCTTACGCATTTAACTAACCAAACAAGAACCTACAGCTTTTCATTTTTACTTTATCCATGGTTGATAACACATGCCGATGTAATATCATTTCTCGCTTGGTCGGATCAATTTCTAAATTTTTTTTAATTTTCCATTATTTTAATGCTTTTTGTATTTTTTTTAATATTTTCTGATATTTCTCCCCCTAAAATACAAAACGCTATTTTTTGGAATTTTTATAACAAGAAAGAAGAAACAAACAAAAGAAAAACAATAAGCAAAAAGAATCAACCGAAAGTTAGTCGACCGGTAACTTTTGTATGCTATTGATCTGCAAAAGATAACGAAAGCGGGTTTTGTCAAAAGCTTTCGTAAAAAGATCCGCTTTTTGAAAATCAGTATGAATCTTTTGTAGATCAATCAGGTGTTTCTCAAAACAAGCCCGGATAAAATGATAACGAATATCAATGTGTTTCGTTTTAGAGTGGTGAACGGGGTTTTTTGTTATGCAAATAACGGCCGAATTATCTATGTAAATTGGAGTAGTAAGAAACTTCAAACCGTAATCCCGCATCTGCTGTTTAATCCATAAAACCTGAGAGTAGCTGTAAGGAAATGAAAATCTGAGTCAACCGGTTCAAGATGAAGATTTCCGGTTGAAGACATGTTCAAGCGGAAAACTCTCAAGCGGAAGGCTTGTCAACCGGAAAAGCTTAAGCGGACGAATATTTCCGGGTGAACTCTTTTATCCAACAGTATAAAGAGTTCAACCGGAAAAGTACTGAAAGTTTACTTTTGCAGAAATCAGGCCTGCAACTACTTTTATTCTTCGAAAGTCATATCCTATCCGTCTCCTACTTATAGATAATTGCATTTTGCACATTTCTCCTTTGTATGTTTACTAATGTTCTTTTAGTAAGTTTATTGTTTGACTTTCATGTACGGTTAGATTAGGCCGTATGAGATCAACGACTATAGTTGATCTCCTTAGTACTATATATAGTTGTTAGCTAGTTCATTCACAAGTACCAGATTTAGTGCTTACATTTGTAACAGTTTGAACTTGAGTTAATGCAAATAGTACCGAGAAATTTATTATCTTGTGTTCACTAGTTTATGCAATCAATACAATCAAACTACAAGTATAAGTAAAACAAAGCTTAAGTAAAAACAAGTGTGATACAACTTTATTCCGCATGGTTGTGATCCTCAAGTAAAGAGTTCTTGTTTTGATTATTTCTCTGAGTAATCAACGGTCCTACAAGTGGTATCAGAGCGTAGGCTCTCCACTTTGAAGACTTCTAGTGCTTCAAAGTTGATACTTTACTTGCTTACTTAAATTTTTACAAGCTATTTCTGTTTTACAAACTGTTTTTCACAATGACTGACTTAACTCTTGGTTCACTTAATGGTAGCTCTAACAAACCACCAATTTTCACTCTTGATGACTTTGATACTTGAAAACTCATGATGGAAGGTTTTGTTAGAAGCCTAGACAGACGCATTTGGAACAGGTTGACTGTAGGTCCTTATAGCCCAACTGTTCCATCTGATGATGATACCCAAGTGCAAATATCAAAACCACTAGACAAATATGTTGAAGCTGATTATGCTGAGCTTGAATATGATCACAAGGCTTACTGGACACTCCAGGCTGCATTACCCAACTCTATACTGGTAGGGTTCAAGGGATATAAGACAGCGCACAGCTTGTGGAATGCTCTTAGTGAAGTGTATGAAGGGTCTAGTGAGGTTAAGGAAAACAAAAAGGATGTTTTGAAACAAAGATATGAAAACTTCACTTACAAAACTGGTGAATCTATGACCAACCAATATCTTAGATTTGTTTCACTTCTTGATGAATTGCAAATGGTAGAAGTAACAACCGAACAGGCTAATGCCAACAGGAAGTTCTTGAGATGCTTACCTCCAATGTGGACTGTCTATACAGTAAGCATTAGGGAGTGCAAGGACCTCAAAAAGCTTAAACTAAGTGAACTCCATGGAGTCCTTAGTGCTTATGAAATGGAGCTTAATCTTAAGCAGAACAACTTTCCTGAAGCATCACCACAATTGCAAACCACTGCTTTGGTTACAACTGATTTTCAAAAGATCTCAAATTCTTCTCAATATCACTCACCCTCAGTCAGTTTCAATGAGTCAGCCAGATGCTTAGAGAGTTCTTCAACACTGTTTGACAACTCTCACTCTGCCTATGTGGCAACTGACTCATCTCAAGGCTTCACACGTGAAGACTTGGAATGCATAGGGGCAGATGATCTAGAAGAGATGGACATTTTAACTCAATTAGCTATGGTTTCTGTAAGGGCCCAAAGATTTTATAAGAGAACTGGAAGAACTTATAAGGGGTCAAAGGGATCATCAATTGGGGTAGATAAATCTAAAGCTAAATGTTATAATTGTCACCAACTTGGCCATTTTGCCAGGGAATGCAAGCAGCCAAGGAGAGATGGACAGAATAATAACAACCATGTCCAACAGAGATCAAATCATGGAAGCAACAACAACAGCAGTCAACACAACAACAGCAGCAGTAAACATTACAACAACAACAGAAACCAACAGCCAACTCAACCAAAACCACTTGGAAATCAAAATGTGGTGGCAGCTCTAGCTAACCAGACTGAATGTTATGAGTGGGATGACTTTATCACTGATTTTGAGCCAATCAACCATGCTTTGATGGCTAAAGAAGATTCAACTGAACAGGTAAATGAAATTCCTGAAAAAGTTTTGGAAAATTTGTGCAGCCCTGCATGCATAGAACAAGTGTCAAAATACAGGAAACATAACACTGATCTGATTGATGAGGTTTCCAATTTAAATGAGTTAAAGAATTTCTTTAAGAAAACTGAAACTGCTTACATCACTAAAATTGAAAATTTAAACAAAGCATTTGATGTTTTAAAGCAAACTAACTCTATTTTGGAAACACAATTAGAGGATTTGTTGAACAAACTAACTATTTCAAGACAAGAAACAAAAGATGCAAAAGAAGAAAATGATGTTCTTGAAATTAAGTTAAAAGATGCCTTGTTCACCTGTGACAAATTCCAAACAGCTAACAAGAAAGCTCAGAAACTTTGGAATGGGGCAATGCTTGGGAAAACAGGTAT
This sequence comes from Deinandra increscens subsp. villosa, assembly GCA_039602395.1. NCBI lineage: Eukaryota > Viridiplantae > Streptophyta > Magnoliopsida > Asterales > Asteraceae > Deinandra > Deinandra increscens. The sequence continues at coordinate 35,828,818 of JBCNJP010000006.1, forward strand.
TGGGTACAACAATGTTGAACCACCCAAGGAATACTCACCTGTTATTGCTCCAATCCAAGCACTTCAGAAGGAGTGCAGTGTGAGTCTAATTGTTGATAGCACTACATCTTCACCTTCTGAATCAAAATCTGTTGAATCATCATCAAACTGTGAAGTCAAAGATGCTAGCACATCAGCATCTGTTGACCAATCCAAGGTTTTAAAACCAAAATTTGCTTTTCCACCACCAACTATTTATGAGCCCAAGGACTCAAAAGTTGGAGGTAAACTACCTGAGCAGCCAAAACCCAGTGAAACTGAGAAAATGGGTAAGCTAACTTACCACCAGGTCACAAATGAAGAATCAACCAAAAACACAAACACTTACCAAAGAAAAATGTTTGAATGTGTTTTCTGTGGTGAAAAAGGGCACATGGCTGCAATGTGCAAACTCAATCCTTTGAGCAAAGCTCAAAACTTGTTAAAACCCAAAACCATTTCTACTCAGAAAAGATCTACAGGTAGAATTTCACCTGTAAGAAGTAACACAATGAAGTATTTTGATACTGAGTCAAACAAAGTTTTAATTGGGAACAACAAAAATGGAAGTTTTTCAGTCTTAAAACCGGAAGTGAAGTTCAACCGGAAATCTCCAAAACACTCAGATCAGTTACTGCACCTAGACAACGACCCATGGTTCAGTTCACTGATGAGTATGACCATTTTGAAGGTCAAGGAAGGAGAAACCCATCTAGAGGCAAGACCACCTCTAGAGAAAATTTTGTGAAAAACAAGCACAACTCTCAACCGGAAATTCCCTCTAGTTCAAGTGGAAATGCCACTGTTGCATTTCACAATGAGAGATCTAGCCAGTCAAACAAATTTTCAAACTTTAATGCTAGAATCTCACCAGTGACTAGTGTTGATCATACCTACACCTCAGCCAGTGAGTTGCCAAAGGCTTTGACCAACAAACAAAAGAAGTATAGGGAATACAGAGAGAGGAAGATTGCTGAGAGAAGGCTTAGCAAAACAAACAGGCAATGTCAATCAAGTGAATAGTCTGAACACTTGAACATTGATCAAGATGACCTGTTGAATGAGGATCTAATACTAAATACTTTAGTACTTAAAGAGTACAAGTATTATGATGCTTCTGGCAAGTCCAAGACCTCAAAGGCTTGGGTTCCCTTTAGAAAATAATCAATTTTCTTTGTGTGTAGGTGCCTAATAAAGGCCAACAAAGCCTATGGGTTGTTGATAGTGGATGCACTTGCCACATGACAGGAAATAGGCATGTATTGGAAAATCCCTAAAACATAAACGGAGGTCCTGTAGCCTCTGGGAGTGCAAAAGGACACATTACTGCACAAGGTGCTGTTAGTAATGGGATGCTTACCTTTGACAAGGTAAATTTTGTTGATACATTAAATTTCAATTTACTTAGTGTCTCACAATGTGTGACAAGAATTTGAATTTGATGTTTACTGAGAGAGAGGCCATAGTCTTGAAACCTGGTGTTAACATCCCTGAGGAACTTGTGTTGCTCAAAGCACCTAGGAGAGAAGGACTATATGTTTTGGATCTATCTGCTGCCACTCCAGCAAGTGGAATTGCATGCTTTATATCCAAAGCCTCAGTGGATGAATCTGATTTGTGGCACAGGAGGTTATGTCATGTTAACTAAAAGAACATGAATAGAATAGTGAATCTTGGCTTGGCTAAGGGTCTTCCTAACAAGCAGTTCAACTGTTCTGAACACTGCGTTTCTTGCCTCAAGGGTAAGCAACACAAGACCTCCTTCAAGCCAAAAACTGAGTCTTCTATCACTCAACCTCTAGAACTTTTGCATATGGATTTGTTTGGTCCAACTAGAGTGATGAGCTTAGGAAAAAGGTCATATTGCTTTGTCATTATTGATGATTTCACAAGATATACATGGGTGTTTTTCTTAAAAACAAAAGATGAAACTGCTGAATTGTTAGAAACACTAATTGTATCTTTAGAAAATCAAGCAAAACTGAAAGTTAAGACAATCAGAAGTGACAATGGCACTGAGTTTAAAAATCATGTTTCGAACTCATTTTGTGAGGAAAAGGGAATCCTTAGACAATTTAGTGCTCCTAGAACTCCACAGCAAAATGGTGTTGCTGAAAGGAGAAATAGGACATTGATTGAGGCTGCTAGAGCAATGCTAGCAGATTCTAAGTTAACCGTGATATTTTGGGCAGAAGCAGTAAACACAGACTGCTATGTCCAATACAGGACTTTGATTGTGAAGGGTAATAACAAAACTACTTATGAGCTTTGGAGAGCTAGAAAACCCAACATTTACTTTTTTAAATCATTTGGCTGTCCTGTTACTATTTTGATAACTAATAGGTTGTTGCCAAAGATTGCTGAAAAGGCAGATGAAGGTTATTTTGTTGGATATTCTGGTGTGTCAAAAGCATTCAGAGTTTACAATAAAAGTACTAAAATTGTTGAGGAAACCATTAATGTAACTTTTAATGAGAAATCTCTTAACAGTTTTGTATCTCAACCAGAATGGTTATTCGATATAGATGCACTAACCACTGCTATCAATTTTACCATCATAAGCCATTGAGTTCAACAGTACAGGAACAGGAATATAAGCAAAATCACATGAGGTCAGCTGATGACATCTGGCAAATGAACACCAAGGGATTGCAAATGCAACCTACCTTCTTTTCATCCATCAGCACCAAGCCTGTGAAACCCTACAATGCAAAGAAAACCTCTGAAATTGTTCTTGCTGATGCAGAAGTCCTTCCGGTTGAACTTCTGGTTGAAGTTCAAACGGATCCTGTAGCAGTAGAATCTCCGGTTGAGAGTCAACCGGAAATCAATTTTTCAGTAAATTTTGAGAACAATGAACCTGATGATTCAACAGATGCTGGTTCAAATGATTATAGTCTTGAGCATCTAATCTCAGATTCAGTCCCTAGTTCTCAAGAACCAACTGAAATTTCAGAACCTGTATCACAAACCAACAATATTGAGTTATTACCTCAACTCAATATTCCTCACAATGGGAGAAGCCATGAATTTCCAATGTTTACTGATAGAAGAGTTAGTAAGGATCATCCAAGGGAGAACATTATAGGAAACTTGTCAGCTCCTGTGCTGACAAGAAGCAAGTCTATTGATGCAAACATTTGCCTGCATGCTATATTTCTGTCTCAAGAAGTACCCACAAAGATCAATGATGCATTGGAAGATGAAAGCTGGGTAGAGGCAATGCAAGAGGAATTGTTTCAGATCAATAAACAGAAGGTTTGGGAATTGGTAGACTTACCTGAAGGTGAAGAACCAATTGGAACCAAATGGGTATTCAGAAACAAGAAGGATGACAGGGGTAGAGTGATAATAAACAAGGCCAGACTTGTAGCTCAAGGCTGCACACAGGAAGAAGGCATTGATTATGATGAAGTTTTTGCTCCTGTGGCCAGGCATGAAGCAATCAGAATATTTCTTGCCTATGCTGCATTCAAAAACTTTCTGGTATTTCAAATGGATTTTAAATGTGCTTTTCTGTATGGTCTTTTGGAACAGGATGTGTATGTCAAGCAACCTCCAGGCTTTGAAGACCCTCATTACCCTAACAAGGTATGCAAGCTAATTAAAGCTTTATATGGTCTCAAGCAAGCTCCTAGGACATGGTATGAAACACTTTTAAACTACCTCCTAGTGAATGGCTACAAGAGAGGAGCTATTGACAAAACACTGTTTGTGAAATCTGATGGCAAAGATACTTTGATGGTACAAATCTACGTTGATGACATCATCTTTGGTTCATCCAGTGCTTCAAAGTTTGAAATGAGTTCAATGGGTGAACTGAATTTCTTCTTAGGCTTGCAAGTGAAGCAAACTGCCAATGGAATTTTCTTGAATCAGTCAAAATATATTCAAGATACGCTAAAAAGGTTTGATATGCAGTCTGTTTCAACCTCAAGAACTCCCATCTCCACTTCCCACAAGTTAAACAGTGACTTAAGTGGCAAACCAGTGGATGTTCACCTCTACAGGGCAATGATTGGATCACTGCTCTATCTCACAGCTAGCAGACCTGACATCATGTTTAGTGTCTGTTTATGTGCTAGATACCAGTGTCAACCAAAGGAATCACACATGTTAGTTGTGAAGAGAATCTTCAGATATCTTAAAGGAAAACCAAATCTTGGGTTGTGGTATCCAAAGAATTCAGATTTCTCTGTGACAATCCGACTTTTCAGGTCATTTTCCCGACATTAACTGAACGTAAAACGTATTAAATATTGTGTGAACATTTATGTGCTTATCTGCGTTGACTTCAGCAATTAGGGTTTTGTGTAGTAATCACTAAACGAGCATGCACTTAAGTTTGACGTTTGATATTCTTGTTTTATGATTTTATGTAAATCATACGTTATGATTTTATATGAACGTTGTGTCAATTAATGTGACGGTTAAACCTATATTTTATGTGACATTTATATACATTAATAGTATATAATTTTATGTGAACTTGATTATGTAACTCAAAGAGTTATAAGGATGATTTTATGTAACTTAAATGCATATTTATAGGTTTATAATCTATGATTTATGTGACAACGAGATTTGTATTCCCTTATAAACGTCATACAATTAATATATTTAGACAAGCCTCGTATACTCCGCATTAAAAATATTTTTCCGTTACTTTTCGTTAACCTCCGTTAGATGTCGTTAGTACCCATAAACCTTGAGGGACCCTTTCCGTTAAAACTTTGTGTCATATTTGTAAGTACTGAGGGACTGTTTGTGTCATTAACCCATTGTCAAAATTTAATCGTGAGTTACTGAGATTCAACGATCGGTTTCGACATACCGATCATCACCACCCCCTCATCAGTTTCAATCGGTCATAACTCTCGATATAATGAGAAAGTTATATCAATCAATCATTCACAGCCTCAATCTCTTATTCCCTGCTCTCTCTTTCCCTTTCGTTCTCTACACACCGAGACCACCACCAAATCTCTGTAGGGATATGATCATGTAATAGTAAACGTATGTCTGGAAAGTATTTAAGCCTACGGGGTCACACGTCTCGACACTAATGTATTAGTATTAATTAATGAGTTAATTAATATTTATCACGAACATTTAACGAGGTTTCGTTAAAAACTAACTGTTAATTGTTAACTGAGGGGGTTAGTTGTAAATAAGAGAGTTGTAATTAGATTACAAGTGGGTAAGGCTTTAGATAAGCCTATAGGGCCGATTTCGGCAATATGGGTTATCTAAACCCTAACTTGTTTATCAAGATTATCTAATCTATAAATAGACCCTATGGGTTTAAGGATTAGTGGCTAGTTGCATTTATCTGAAAAAGGTGCAAACCCTAATCTCTCTTTCTCTCCTTCTCGAATTCGGCAATCAAGAATAACCCAAGGGAGGTTCGATTCTTGTGTGGTTCGACCAAAGCCTATAAAGGAGTTGTTCGTGATCGAGTACTAGCATACGAGCAATCGGTGTGTCGTGTGTGCGATCGTAGAGGGATTTACTTCAAATCCTCGTGGAATCTTCTCTTGCCGAGCTAATAAGGTACATGTTCTATATTCGGTTAGTTAATTAATTCATAGGATTCTTTCCGCTGCGTACTCGTGTTTAATTGATAAATCGTTATATAACCCAACAATCTCCACAACCTAGCCACTGTTTACCATCACTCGACACATCCCTGTGATCGTGAGTTTCTGAGGAGCAACCAGGTGCAATTGGATTTGAGTTTCGTTAGCGTGCTCGGTGTTCGCGGTGAAGTTTCGGGTTCGTTTCGGTGGATAAAACTCGACAGATTCTCATCTCCAACACGAGGTAAATACCCCTTCATGTTAATCGCAGCCTTTAATTGAGTTTATTTGTGTTTTTGCGATTTTCCGGTGACCGGAATAAAACTCCGGCCACCGGAGTTATAGATGAGGAAGATGACTCGATACGGGTCCTGTTTAAATAAATTTTAATCGGGTTATAACACAACCGGATCCAGTGTCCGAATGGTTTGAGCGCTGGCCTGTTAGGCGCCGGACGCGAGTTCAAACCTCGTCCCACGCGATTCTTTTTCTGTTTCTTTCCTAAAACCCGGTTCTGAGCACTGAACCATACAAAATCAATTCCGACCGCTATACAACAGGATCAGAAGGCTGCCCTAGCGGTTATGTCGTTGGTTTGTGAGGGAGAGGTCGCGGGTTCGACCCCAGGCGGCCTCACCCTTTTCTGTTTTTTTTATATGTACGATTTTAAGCACATTTGTGAACCAAAACTTCTTTAAAACCATTTCTTGTGAATATTTAAACCCATAAAACGTATCTACGATTAGTAAACCCGTAAACCTCGACATTGTGAACTAAAAATATAGTTTTCTTAAATAAACTCGTATATCTTGATCTAAAAATTTCAGATTTCTCATAAAAAGGTAAAATATATATATATCTCTACTATCTTATTATACATATTCTTCAAATTGGTTGAAATTTAAGATGTACAATTGTTTAGGCACAAGGTACAAGTGAAAATTAAGAGGTACAATATGTGTTGCACAAGGTACAAGTGAAAATGAAGTGTACAAGCTTTAAAATCCGGGTTTCTCTATATATCGGACCGGGTTAAGAGAAGCAAAAGAAGATCCGCGTCTTTCTTTGTGACTGCAAACCCTCGCAAGAAAACACCACGCTCTCTCTCTCCCATTTCCGGTAAGGCTCCCACCCTTCTTTCCCCGTTGCTTTTACACGCCGTTGATGAAAACAAAACCATCTGCCATCTCCGGTAAGATTTCAGAGCCTTTCCTCCTTTCTCTTTTACACAGATGCCTAATCTTATCATGTTTCAGCTCTCAGACCTTGAACAACAGGCGACGCACTTCATAGTTCAGGTAAGTTTTCAGATTGCTTTCCCTCTTTTCTTCCACATCATAGCCCAATCCATGCCATCTCTACCATGATTTTGAAGAAAACACAAATCAGACGGTTCATCTCATTTGAAGCCCTAATCCAACGGTTCTCTCATTTGTTTCACACGGATTCATCTCGGGTTTTGACGAGGATGGAGCCTAGGTCGAATTGTGAACCATGCTATAAAGTCACCACAAGATTCATCTCATTTGACTCGTCAATACCCATCGACTTTCAATTTCTGGTAATACTTATTTGAATTTTTGTATATTTTTGTTTTTTATTTGAATTTTACATCTTTGGTGTTTTCTATGGTTATTTTGGTGTTCACAATCTGGTATTTGTTGAATGTAAGTGTTTGATTTGGGCAGATGCAGCCCTGAGGTAACACAGGGAAAAGAAGGTGGGTCGACTCTCATCTTGGATGTTATTTACAAACAATCCCAAAACATTGTGCACCCATGAGCTGACTTCATTTTCAATTGCTGCATTCATAGGTAATTTTATATAATTCGTGTATTGATTTGCCTATCTCAATAATAAACTGTCCTTATCTAAACATATATTATCTACACATAGAATTTGGTTTGTGTCCAGACCAATTCTTTTTTTCTCCCATTTGCAGATAGAAACATTCAAGATTTAATTGATCCGGCTTCCCTTGTAGATGTTTTTAATCTATATAAATTAAAGAAAACGAGACAGGTTTTTATACTTTTTTTTTACTTCCAGATTTTGTTACAGTTGTGTTTGAATATTAGACATTTATGAAAAGCAAGATGACAATGCCTTCTTTTGAGGTTCAAGGGGCTGATGGAGTCTTCATGCCTTCTTTTGAGCTTGGACTTGAAGGAGATGTACAAAGATCAAGTAAGCATGCTTGTAACCAAGGTGATATATCCTCCACAAGCAATCATGAAGCTGTAAATAAACAACATAAAACAAGTTGATCTCATTTCTCTAAAACTGTATATTCCTGCAGTTCCAGAAAGGTTCATAAGTTAAGGTGATATTTTAACAATCAATTGCTACTTGAATAGGCTAAGGTAACATATGCTATTGCAGTGATTTAATATATTAATTACTTCCAAAGTTTTGGCTCTAAAATGTATGCAAAAAGGTGTTAGAAGGTCTGATTCCATGAGTATTATTCACTTTGCTTTGCTTGCTCAAATTTGCATAGTTGCATGACTGTAAAAAGATTTCAATTTTGTCTCTTTAAATCAACTAAAGCAGAAATCGGTACTTTACAGTTGATCTTAGATTACAGTTGATCTTAGATAACCCATTTGATTTGTAGGTTCTTTTTTTTTTTTTGTAATTTGAGTTAAGTTCTTTTAGGATGAGATTCTTTTGAGAAAGATCTTTGGTGGTTTTGACTAATTTTATAATCTTTTAATAAATGGAAGCATTTAATCTTAGGTTTTGAATAAGGATGTACAGTGACCCGAGTAGGCGGGTGGCATATAAATGTGATGTTTCAAGTGGCTATATCATCACTATTTGCAATGCCTTCGTAACACATTTGTTTATTATCTTGGTTTGTGTAGGATGTTATAAAAGATTGTAGGCGTTAAAACCCACAAAGAGCAAGTTTCTATGTTTGGTTTTCGTTTAGTGGGATTAGTGCAAAAATATAATGTTACTTCATTTTTATGCCCAATCTCTGGTAGCCTATCATTTTGTAAAGAACCAAATGAGAGGGTAGATAAAGCAACACAATCTGTTTGTGGTCTATGTACTGTAGTAGTATGGAACCATTAAATGAAATGACTCTTATGAATATATATATATATATATATATATATATATTTTTTTATTTTGATGTTTCAATCAGTGTTACAAGATGTAGAAAAGCATGCTTTTATCACACTAAATTTCTTATGACTCTTATGAAATTTTTAAAAATGACTACACCTAAAGGGCTGATTTATTTAAGGTGTTGTTTTAATTTTTAGTTCTTTTGTAATTGAGGTTGTTTCATGAATTTTACTATTTACTAATGTCTTCATTCTTTCATTATGCTCAATTGCAGGTTATTTGCTGTTAGGGAACCTATTTGGTGATAAGGTATGTTTATCTTTACTTTCATGTAGTAGTATCGTGTCTTAAGGTATGGGATTTTAGGATATTGCCCATTTAGTTGTTGTTTTCAGTTGCCTATTAAGGTGTCTATTTATAAGCTCAATTTGAGCTGTCTTTTTGTGTACTCTAGCGACAGAAGTTAAGAGGAAGCGTGACCATAAAAAGGAGGTAAGGTTCATGTGTAGTGATTTCACATTCTGGTTTATTTTTTTCTTCCCTGTTGACAATTACTGAGTTTTGGTTACATTCATCCATTTATAATTTTGGTTACTTTCATCTAAAATTAATATTCTGGTTGGGCTACGGACATAAATGATGAAAGTATTACTTCAACATGATAGTTTGTATACATGGCTTTGATCCACCGACATGATAGTTGTCGCAAAACTCATTCAAAAAATACTAGAAAGAAAAGGCAACCTGGTTTGGGTCTATGAAAAACTTTTTTTTTTCATTTCCCTTGAAGAAACAAAGTTAGACACAATTGTCAATTCATTACCCAGAAATGTGAGACTTACAGAAATGTTTATACCTAAACTACGTTACTTTGATGCAGGAAACTAGCAGCTGACTTTGACCCCAACTGGTATGCTCAGCTTTATTCAAATGTAATTTGAATAATTTTTTAGGTAAACAACTACAAATATTCACCTGATCACGTAATGGGTCAGATATGACTTCCGTTTAGTAACGAGTTAAAGTCAAACATTGGACGTTGTGTTGATTTCAGAAAACTTTTTGTAATATGTTTAACGAGTTGGATTTTAGGTTTTTGCATTTCTTTTCTAACGGCCGGTCATCAACTAGATTACTGTTGATAATAGACCAAATTGTTGTTTTAGCAGTGTATGCACTGATATGCATAATGAATGCTGAATTGTTTCTTTATGCTAATTATACTTCAAATATTTATGCTTACTAGATTTTGGATGCACTAGCTGAGTCAATTTCATGTGCCAAGTATCAAGTATGACTCATGGATGATTTGTGTACATAAGGGGAGTTTTTGTCATGCATATTTGAATGAACAATACATTTTATGATCAAGGAACATAGATATGTAACAATCTTTAGAAAAAAGGACCATCAAATTCACCAGCTTTTACAGTTTTAGTTAACATTTTGAGTTCCATATTAAAGTTTTATAGATTTGAGTTTTTATATTTTGTTCTTGGATTTTGTCCATATAGCTTCATTTTAAGCACATGTATGTGAGATGAGGAACATAATAATTAAGAGGTTGCTTGCATATATAACAGTTTTTGGGTTACTTTCAACCATCATGGTGCATAAGTACATGCCAAATGGATATCTATCGAATTCTTTGTAGAGATTGGTATGCAGACCATATTGGTACCACTTTTGGGGAATTATTTTAATGCGTCCAGCTTTCTAATTTGTTTTTCTATTTAGAATTTAGATTACTTATCTATAAATGAAAGACCAAAGGGCTAATCTACAATAGTATATAATATTTTAATGTTGTCTGTGATTGTAATTATTGTTAGTAGTTTGACTTTTAAAGTCAAACCATGAATACACTTAAATTGTAGTGAAAACGATGAATTAATTTATAGCAAACTTACAATGGTTAGTGTTTAAATTATCTTTTCATTATGTTAGATAATCATCACTATCATACTATCATTATTCATATCTTATGGATGGATCAAACTCATCCATCCATTATTGTGCTTACCTCTATGTCACTAGAAGATGATTACAATTTATAAATTGTATACTATAAAATATCTGGTTGTATAAATTATTACAACTCCAAACCACAACCAATAGGATGTGACATATACTAAAACTCCAAGCTTTAAAAGAAATTAATATATAACTTCATAAGACAGATTCACCACCTCTAATTCAAAGAGACTAGACAATTTTATCCTTCAAAAGTCAAATACACTACTATGCATTTGTCCAACTAACAAAATTTATGCTAAACTCAGTCATAAAAGAAACAAGCTTAGCCTAATGTAATCATCCATTTATGAAACTTTTTTTTCTGTCATTTGGTAAGGGGATCAGATTAATTACAACTTCAAATCGCAACCAATAGGATGTGACATATACTAAAACTCCAATCTTTAGAAGAAATTAATATATAACTCCATAAGACAGATTCACCACCTCTAATTCAAAGAGACTAGACAATTTCACCCTTCAAAAGTCAAATATACTATTGTGCATTTGTGGAACTAACAAAACTTATGCTAAACTCAATCATAAAAGAAACAAGCTTAGCCTTAGCCTAATGTAATCATCCATTTTATGAAACTTTTTTTTTTGCCATTTGGTAAGGGGCCAGATTAATCTGGAAGGATGCCAGCTAGGATGCAATGCAAGCAACATGTCTTTGTATAAAATACTCTTTTGGGATACTTCTAAACCGGTTAATAAGCAAACCAGTGAAATAGATTATTTATCTCGAGCACTGATAATTTATTTCCTTGAAATGCAACGATCCACATTTATGTACTATTTTATTCTACGTTTTCAATTGATTTGAAAATCATTATTTGCTTATTTATTCATTTGTTCGCTATTATCTAATAGAGTCTGAAAGCACATGACATAGATAGATTATACCGATGCTAAGAGTAAAAAACTAACAGACGTACAATACAATATATCACAAGATGATTAATAAATAACAAAAAACAAGTACCACTTTGGTTGATTGTCGCCGCTGCATCGCGCGGGTTTCCCCCTAGTATATATATATATATATATATATATATATATATATATATATAAATTGAATCGATTAATATATAAACTTATGCCGATGGATTTTTATTGAAATAATCGAATATTTTTATGATAACCTTTAATATATATAAATATATGTATTGTCCTCGCAAATTGATTATTGACGTCACTTGAACGCTTAGTTAAATACTTATATATATATACATTATATATATATATATATTTATTTTTGAAATCTTTTGAACTTAGAAAATATATATATAAGTTATATGTTGTAGTTTCTCGTACTATTTCGATAACCGCTCGGATTTGGCACACGTGCCATCCTCACTTATTCCGGACTTCACGATCCTTCGTTTTTATCACTTACGTTAGATTTAATAGTTTAGAACACACACTTATACTCGTATGCTCGTTAGGTGATTGATTGCTTGCACAAGACTCGTTCTTGCTACTTGAATTAACTGTTTGTCTGGAAACTTTGCTGAGCAACCTAAGGTGAGTTTCACGGCCCCATTTTACTGTTTTAAATCCTGTTGGGGGAGATTAACATGCATGATTTACACAACTGAGATAATTAGACGTTATATATCACTTGAAGTACTTGAAGCACACTGATACAACAAAGTCCTTCCTATGGTACCGTAAGTATTAATGACGATAGCGGGAGATATATTGTAGTACTACTGGGTCTGACAAACCCCACCCGGGTCAGTCGCGCTGACTCGATTGGATATCGAACGGGTGTTATATTCGTCCTAAACACAACAAGGCAAACCGCGCAAACTGTAAACAACTGTTAGCTTCGGTGACCATCAACGTGCGAAGTTTCATGTATATAGCCTAGCTAGCTATCTGATATATATTAGTGATTATGCTCTTACAACTTGACTGTTATTGAACAGTCAATCTTAAACTTAACTTGACTACTGTTGAATAGTCAATCATAAACTCAACTTGATTGTTGTTGAACAATCGATCTTAAACTGAACTTGAACTGTCGAGGAACAGTTGATTTACATTGAACTGGGACTGTTGTTGAGCAGTCAATTTACATTAACTTGAACTGTTTTTGAATTGATAAACCCGTGAACTCACCAAACTTTGATCACGTTGGCGTGGAAGATGTGGGAAACTCAGTAGCAAAGAAACCATTCAATATAAATTTACCATTAATCACGTTGGCGTCGTTGCGAGCTTCTCCCTGACCCATGACGAAGGCACGACCTCTACCATTCCCACCATTACCGTTTCCACCATTACCATTCCCACCGTTACCATTCCCGTTGCCCGGGTTCCCACCGTTGCCATTGTTACCATTACCCTTCCTGCGCAATTGCGGGCAATCTTTCTTCATGTGGCCTTGAGCACCACATTCATAACAGCCACGGGCTCCACCATTGTTGTTGTTCTGATTGTTTCCTTGCCCGTTACGGTTGTTTCCGTTTCCCCTGTTGTTATTTCCTCCTTGGTTCTGACCGCAGTTGTTCAACTTCTGCAAGTTGGTCCAGCAGTTGTTGGCTTCATGCCCCGGTTTCCCACATCTTCCACATTCCAAACCTTTGTTACACATACCGTTGTGGTGTTTTCCGCACTTGTTACAGAACGGAGCTTTACCCTTGTAGTTTCCATTCACACCTTGGCGATTGTTACCCCCACTGTTGTTGAAATTGGACCTTGTGTTGTCTGGTCGCTTGTTCTGATATTGGGAGTTAGAGGACCTCCCAGATTGATTTCCAACAGATTGATTGTTCACAGATGTAGCTGGAGCTTCTTCTTCAGCCTTATGCTTGCCACTCAAGGCAGTCTTCTCAGTGGCTTTTGCGGGTAGAGTACCCCTTTCGATCTCCTGATCGGTTAACTTGTGAGCCAGACGGATGGCTTG
>JBCNJP010000006.1:35842922-35961364 GCA_039602395.1 Deinandra increscens subsp. villosa
AGGGAAGCCCTCCCCTCATTATGAGGTTGCTGTTTTGGTGTTCTTTCAACTTTGGTGTTTACGAAATTCTCCTAAGAGAATTTCGATTCTTGTGTTGCAATCAAGGTGATTAGTAAAGTGTTTTCTTCATCTGGTTTGTGTTCTTATCGTGTTCTTTATTGCATATTCATATTATCTTTCGATTAGACTTGAATCACCTATAATCACTGGATTCCGCACAGTGATTATAGACTTTGATATCGCGTGAGGGTTGATTCGATCCTTACACAATGTTAGGACGTTTGATGGGAATGAAAGAAACGTTGAAAGCTTATGCAAAATCATTAAAGATACTGTCAGATATAGGTTAATGGGGCTGAGGATTAACAGTTTGGAGATGCCTTAAAAGTGGATGCCAATGGAAGTTTTCTAATTGGCAGCAACATGGTGAAATTTTCATAAATGATACTTAATATTGTATGTTTATTTTTTGAGGTTAGTGGTGCTGATGGTTTGGCCTTGGGGATGGAATGCATTAGGTAGAGTTGGTTGTACTAAAGTATTGAAATGTGTGTCTTTTGTTAAGGTTGTTATGCATAAGTTTGGCTATATTTATGTTCCTGATGGTTATATTATTGATGGTCATGGGTTACCTAAGATGAAACTGAGATACTTGGGTTATGGGGCTTATGTTCCTAACCATGCTTATATCAATATTAATTGGAGTGGTTGGTACTCTTGGGTCCTTATGAACAAGATGCTGATGTATGAGCAGTTTCTTTCTTCTTCCTTTTCTTTTTTTGTTTTTTTTATTTGTTTTTAATAATTTTGGCCAGTTTGGAAGGAGGCATAAGGCTGGATATTTTTATGCTTTTCTTGGTAGTATTATGGTTGATGCTTGTGGGTTACCTAAGATAAACTTGAGATACTTGAGATGTGGGGCTTATGCCCTTAACCATGATTATGTCAATCTTAATTATGCTGGTTGGTGCTTGGTACTGTTGGTTTCATATGATGAGGATTTTGTTGCATTGTAAACTGATATATTTTGTTTTCAATATGGGTCATAGCAACAAGATGCAAAAAGTTGTCTATAGGAGTCAGTTGGATGGTTTTTATTTCCAATATTCCCATATATAAGTAAAATTTTCAAAATGTTTTTTTTAGACTAACATTAAAATTAAGTAGAAATTAATCAGGGGGTGTGTAACTATATATGTACATGTATTATGTATATATGCTCATTTTCTATCTATATCTTTACAAATATCACAAGGGCATTTGAACATTTTGTCTAGGTCTTTTTTAATGAAAAAGAGATGTGGAGGGGCTAAAAGGAACTGAAAATTTGAAAAAACAGTCACTGTCTTCCTGACTTCCTTCATGTTCTTCACAAAACTTTAAAAAGTTGTCACCAATGGTTACCGACAATGTAAATGGCCATTTGATCTATCAATTTCATGATTTATTTCTTTATCTATTTATAATTCCATGCGAAGTCTAATTTTTTTTTATATATTTCATTATCAAAAGGCGTTCTGGAATCATGGGAAAAAGGGTGTGAGAGGGTAAATAGTAGATCACTTGTAAAATGGGCAATTGGATGTTGTATCAAACAAGTATAATTCTGTTTTATCGTTTATATGAAAGGTGTAGCTGTGGTGTTCTTTTGTCCTTTCTAATTTGAACTACTTTTGAATTTTCTTTAGAAGTTGTAATGTGATCCATAGTCTACTTTCTAATGAAAATCACTCCCATGTTTCATACTATAAAGGTTCAATGACTACAAACCCTATGGACCTTGGTGCACCGTTGTTGACTGCCCAGCCTTATGTTTTGACTGTAATTTAGTGACATGGTTAAATCATGAAGACATCAAACATCTTCTAATACGTAAATCATATAGTACCACTATTTAGTCATGTAAAATTTCTTTTAATTAATCATTACTAAAGGTATGCCATTATCCAACTGCACCGTATATAAAATTAGATGCAACTTCTCTTACTGTATTTCTTTGAAGAAAAAAGTTGTATTTAATGCAATATTTGTCCCTTTTCAGTTTTTCCAAGTCGATGGAGTTATTATTATCGCCTTGGATGATGTTCTAGCCGGTCCTGTTGTTGTTTCTTTCTTCCAATCTATAAGTCGCACACTTGATTTTGATGATGAAAATGAAGGTTCGTCCTATGAGAAAACAAGTTTCTTTAAACTTCCAGGCTGCAACATTTCTTATGTTAAAAAGGAATATATACTTGTGATTGAATTAATGAATAAATACATAATATTTTTTTTAAATTCTTTCTTTTATAACCAACATGTTTATTACACAGTTAGCTGGCAGTCTGACACCGCGTTGATTGTTTGTCGCTGTCACCGCATCAGGCGGGTTGCTCCTTATGTTACGAGTCTTATAAATTGTCGGCACCGCCGAACACGCATGTACCAACTTATAAATTATTGTCGCGTCGTATCGCGCTAACATGAACGAATATCGCGTTGTAAATTGTCGCTGCCACCGAACGCGCGAACATAAGACAAATAACATGCTATAAACTGTTGCCCGTCACAACGCGCGGGTACCCCACTAGTTACTATATATCCTTCTGCCTGGCTGTCACTCAGTCCTGTTAAGATATGATATAATAATTAGACCCAAAAATCCAAAAAACATATGCACAAGTACAAACAAAGAAGCCCTACTACCCCTTCTATCTTTCGAATTTGTTGTGGTTGAGGATGGCTCACACTGCAGCAATAAGCATACCTTGCAATCCCATTATTTATTATCTTTCTTCACTTCACATACCCTCTCTCTCTCTCTCTCTCTCTCTCTCTCTCTCTCTCTCTCTCTCTCTCTCTCTCTCTCTCTCTCTCTCTCTCTCTCTCTCTCTCTCTCTCTCATCTGAAAGTTATCAATCTGCCCTTCCGGCCCTTAATTAATTTAACCGGCCGGTAGTATTAATTGTAATGTTAGTTGCTGCTGAAAACAACAACAACAACAGTAGAGATGAGGAATGTTGGGTCTCAGATGGTGATTATTTGCTGGAGAGTATCGACTTGGATGACTTATTTGTGGGGATGGAGGAGATGCTACCTGCTTTGGAAATGGGAGATCACTTCTTCAGCTCTAGTCCTCCTCTTAGCAGCAGCAGCAGCGGTCATCATCACTTAACTGCTAGTACTAATAACACCATCACTACTACTACTACTACTAGTGATGATGATTATTTGACATCACAAAGACAGCTGGCCGGCCCAAGATCAGACCATACAAAATCCAAAACTAATTTATCTCAAGCCAGCAAGATCAGGAAAGTCAAGGTTGGTTTCTTTATATATTCTCTCTCTCTCTCTCTCTATATATATATATATATATGCATCTAGCTGGCTAGTCCTCTTGTAATTAATTCATCAACAGTAAAGTAAATGGTTAATTAGTAGACCGATCGAGGTTTATTATAATAGATTAGGGTATATATATAAATTATAAAATACATACAAGTTTTCTTAATTTAAAACAACGTACTTATTGGATTGTTTAATATACATAAATAACAGGCCGGGATTTAACCGTATTTTTAAATTGTTCCGGATTTACGAGCGAATGTTAAGAACCAATTAAGATCGATGGTGTGATTCTTTCTTTCAATTCATTTCATCAATCGATCGAGATATATATATGTGGTGTACGTAGGTGGACTGGACCCCGGAGCTACATCGGAGATTCGTGCAAGCGGTGGAGCAGTTGGGGGTGGATAAAGCTGTCCCTTCAAGAATTCTTGAGATTATGGGTGTTGCTTGTCTTACTCGTCATAATATTGCTAGCCATCTTCAGGTACGTACCAATTAACTAACTAATATATAGAGCACTTTATATTTCATTCTTTAGCATGGGCGAGAACTAGATTTTTTTTTTAGGGGTAGCACAAAATTTTTAAAGAGTTCGGGGGCGGTGCCTTTAGAGAGTGGGGTCCAATGATGTGAGCTCGTGACTGGGGTTGAGTATATAAATAAAGACGAAAAAGTTTGAAACCATTTTCAATCAATAAATTGTTAGCCTAGTGGTCTTGGTCGGTAACTGCTGATAAGAATTAAATTTAGGTGCTAATACAAATTAAATTTAAGAAAAAGAAAAGATGATTTAAGTTTTGCAAACAAATATCCAACATAATTAAAGATGTTGGTTTATTGGTCTTCAACCTTAATTGCTTACATACTAACGCAAGTTCAAAACCTTTTTTAATTAATATACTAATGTTTTTTTAAGTCAAGGTGATAAGTTTGGTTGGCTACTTCAAAAACTTGGAAAAAAAAACACGTAGGTTAGATAGGTGACAAGTTTCGCTGCTTGTAAAACTATAAAAAAAAAATGTAGCTTAGAGGACTAGAACACGCGACCTCTCAATCTAAATTCAAACGCTTTGTCATTGAGCCACAAATTTAACTTGTTTATTTAGTTAACAAGAATCTTATTAAAGGAGTAGCACAGATACTTAAAATAAATTAAAAAGACAAATCTAAAAATTTTCACTTCGTGCGCGAGTTTAAGGGGTAGCACGTGCTACCCCTGGACCTTCATAAGGTTCGCCCATGTTCTCCAGCGCCATATATCTTCTTATTCTAATAAATAATTAAGATTTTAGGACACATGTTATTACTAGATTTATTCTTATTATAATTTCTCCGCTTCTCTCTCCTATTAAATACCAATTCTCTTACTTATTAAATGCTAAGACTCTTAGATAATTAAATATTAAAATAAAAAGTTACTTATTTCAATAATTTATCATAACTTGTTAATTAATAATAAGATTTTAATTATATATTAGATTAAAATTAAATTTATAACTTTAATTCTTTGTTACTTGTAATTACTTAAATTTTAAATATGAAATATAATTTGTTTAACTCTAAATAAGTAACAATGTAACTCACTTCTCTGTTAGAAAAATTTATTACTAACAAATTACGAAATTGGATTTCATAATTATTGTTGTAATTTGGTCATTGTTTGAACTTAGATATGAAATAAAGATAATATAAAATAATTATCTTATAAAACATAGATGGTATAGCTAGCATGAGAGTTTGATATTAATATTATTTGGATTAAGGTTTTTTATTTTCTTAAAATATTTTGAATTTATGAGTTTCTTCTTTTTCTCTTGTGTGTAAATAATTCTTGAATTTATGAGTTTCTTTTTTTTCTCTTGTGTGTTTTTGTCAATTCGTGTACTATTTCTTGTCAAATGTATTATTTTGTGTCATTTCATCTCCTTTGTTGTTTTGTCTATATTAGCATACCTAACAATAAATTATTTTTTTTCCACACAGTTGACCAATTTACTACTTTTTATGTCATATATTACGTGAATAGTATGTTTGATCAAATATGTAAATGGCATATTGTTTAGATGTGCATCTAAATCATATATTTTTTAACAAACATGTGAACTGTTCGATTTATTTTATTGTGATAATATTTTATTGAATGGTACATATTGTTTGTACTCATAACCTATGTTTCTACTTTTTGTCCATAATAGTTTAAAAGAATCAAATAATTCCACTTCCTCGGGTATGAACTGCAATCAACTAAAGAGTTTAAAGAACTTGTGCACCAATCTCTCTATGCTCCTAGTAGTGGATGATTATTATTTATTATAACATTTCTTAAATTATTTTTTATATGAATCTTTAACGTGAATTATATATTAAATTCTTAATAATTAAACCCGTGTAATACATGGGTTCTATCCTAATATATATATATATATATATATATATATATATATATATATATATATAGAGAGAGAGAGAGAGAGAGATGATCATTTGAGAACCAATTGGGTTTGAGAACTAAAAAGAATTAATCTCGGCCACTAGCTTATATATATGGAACCCCCCCCCCCCCCCATGAATTATAGTGGTCCCTAAAAGTTCTCAAAATAAAAAGTTCTCATTTGACACTAACCCTATATATATATATATATACTCAAGATATCCAACATCCACAAAAGACACAACATCTCATGCGGATCGATCTGGGCCCTCCATCAAGATCATCCAATGCCCAAGATCTATGGTGTTTTCGCCTATTGCGTTTTCGGGGGAAAACACAAACACCATAGGCGAAAACACCATAGATCTTGGCTGTTGGATGATCTTGATGGAGGTCCCAGATCGATCCGCATGAGATGTAGTGTGTGTGTGTTAATTGGTTTTTCTAGCTATATATATATATATATATATATATATATATATATATATATATATATATATATATATAGGGGAAGGATCCTGCGAAAACACCATTTTTTTGTGAGAACTGCGTAAACAAATCTTAAAACCTACATAACTTTTTCATACGTTAATATTTTTTTAAAAAAAAATTGCACCAAAAGTCTTAAAATCATGTTATCTTTAATCCTATAAAAATTTAATAAAATTTAGTTTTTTTTTTTTTTTTTGTGTGTGTATGGTGCACATGTGCATCACAAAGAAAAACTTATACTTTTAGTATGAGTTAATATTTTTTATTTCTTAGTCGCACCATATTTCATATATTTCTGTTGGGAATCGAGATACCGAGCCAACAAGATTTGAATAGATGTGATTAATATTCAACAACTACTTATTACATACCATCCTTACAACACGGTGAAGAACATGACAACTTAAGACAACACGACTCAACAAAGAAGAGGCTCTAGTGAATATTATTTATTGTTTAAATATTGTCACTAGTTAGTATTTTACTATTATGCCCTTAGTGAGTCTTGTAGTATATGTAGTAAGTCTTTCATTGTGAAAGACTTGATGATGTATGAGTGATAGAGAGATAGTTAGTCATGGTTCTTTGAAGCTGATTGTAAGGGTTCATGAACTCACCTAGTAAGTTCATGATACCCGGGATGCGTGGGGTAGGTAAAATGTAATCATTCGGTTATCTTTATTTATCTATAATTCCACCTTGTTTATCTATCTATGTTGTTCTTCATCTATCCATGTTTCACTAGCTTTGCTCATAATCATCATCACATCACAAACACCATTGTTGTTCTTATCCGGGTGTTCATTTGTTTCTACAAAAACGAGTTACACAAAGACTCGATCCGCTTCCGCAACCAAGGTATTTGCCCACCACCTTGGTTTTTCAATTGGCATCAGAGCCATGGCCGAGATAATGCAACCTCACGGTTGATATCTCAACTTTGTGTTCATATACTCGTTATTTTTGTAAACAAATGGAGATGCTAAACTTTTTGAAAGATTTTGGAACTCCCCTCCATATCTTTCAATGTTTTTGAAAAAGGTCTTTGAATTTTTCTTCTATAGAATAGTCAAGATCTATATGTTCATATATTCTTGAGTTGTTAAAAGGAATTTTTTTGAGTACTTGTGTCTTAGTCCAGTAAACACAAATAGGTTTATAAACTTGTCCAAGTTATGTTTAAACCTAACTCAAAACATGAACTTTCTGCATATCCCACGTATAATTTTTTATTTTATGGTGATTTCTTTTAAATTGTCAATCTCAAGATTTTCTTGAAAAGGTGAATATTCATTTCACATCACACTTTGTCTGTTTGTGTGTAAGAATCAGCTTGCGTTTGACTCTACTTTTTATTGAGTCCCACAAAACAAGTGCCATTTTGTCAAGATTTATCCTTCTATCCAACTTCTAATCACCTACTTTTTATGTTTCGTTTGTCACATGCCATCTCATGTCCCATCCCCACGTCCCTTTTCACAATCTCATGAACATGCACTCTCTTTCTCTCTCTCTCTCTCGAGAAAAGCATGAGAGTAAAATACAGAAATCAAAGTGTGAGTTGCAGGTTGTGATCTAAGAGGTTGTTAAATGATCAAGGAACTCAAAGAGGACACGTTCGAGACTGCAACTCGTTCCTCATTCATGTTGGTTCCGGGTTGACAACAGGTTTCTTAGTCGATGAACGATGAAGATCGATGATGGTTGTCCATGGCTATGGACTATAGATTCGGTTGTCAATGGTGATGGTACAAGACATCAGGGTTTGACGAGGATGAAAGCAACTGTTCGATACTAGGGTTTCTTGTTGAAGATGACAGTCACGGGAAAGGATCGGTTTGGAAACTTGAAGATGATAGGGTTACTGTAGACCTACTTTATCGGTGTAGAGGCTGCACAGATCTCTTTTCACTTTACGTGTGTTGGAAAAAGAAAGAGAATAGGAGCTATAGTCCCATGTCGGAAAAAGCAGAAGATAATACTACGTATTCTCCTCACATTTGCTACAACGTCAACCGGAATACCAGTTCCGGCTCAACTAGTTTCAGCCGGAGTTCCAACTTCAACCGGAAGTTTGGAGATCAACCGGAAAAACGATAATTCCGCTCCAACTTTCAACCGGAAAATTGAGGGTTCCGGTTCAAGTGAGTTCAGACAGAAAACCATGAAGTCAACCGGAATTATGGAGTTCAAGCGGAAAAATGGTTTCAACTGGAAACCAACCTTCAACCGGAAATTTTGTCCGCTTCAACTTTCAAGCGGAAATCGAACTTCAACCCGAGTCTTCAAGCTCAACCGGTAGAGCCACTTCTTGTTCCTTGGTTCGCCGGAGATGGTTCTAACCACCAGAATCTACCTTCGTTTCACGTCTAGTCACCGGAAAACTTCTTGACTTAAGTCGTCAAAGCTGTCGGCGATGTCTCAGACCACCGGAGCTCTCCGCCTTTCAACCATAGTTCGCCGTTCATCGGATACTCATCTATGTTCGCCATCAAGTCTTCGGAGTTCACTTCTGGTCAGTCTCTTCTCGCCGGAAATAGCCACTACGCCGCCGGTATTCGTATCTGTTCAAAATAGTCACCGGAATAAGCCAATCGAGGCCGCCGGTTTTTGCTAGACGTCGACAAAGAAGAGAGAGGCTAAACTTTTCTTGTACACGCTTCTTTGATTCACATTCCTTAGGGTTTTCCTTTTCTTTTAAAGGAATGGGCTGGATATTGAAATCAGAAAGTTGGGCCATACCAGAATTCTAAACAGATTGGGTAGAAAATAATACAGTTGGGCTACTGTTATTATTTTTATTATGTTATCAACACAGTAGCAACCAAAATTGAAGCCATGAGGATCCACATCAACCACTACACTTTTCCAACACTTTTAGTATTGTCGAGAACCCGTTATTCATCAAGCATTTCAGGTACACTTAAATTATGCTTTTATATCAAGTTACTTCTTTACGGCAGACTTGCTATGAAGTGAATTGGTTATGAAAGTTGTGCACAAATTTGGGTTGACATGTTGAAGACGAATGGGGTTTACTATTGGTTGGATTATGAAGATTAACCGGTTTATATTGCAAGGCTGATCTTTATTTGTGATATGCTACTTGGATGTGTTTGCATACAGCAACATGCTTATTTATTTTGCTATGAGTTGCAAAAGTCTAGGGGGAGAAGATGTGATGATATGATGAGACTTTTTGCAATGTTTTTAGCAAAAGAAAGCAACGTGATTTTTAATATTCGAAGAGTCCTCAAGCCGTAACAGTTGCGACATTGCCATTATGGTAAAAAATCGAGGCAAGGTTAATAGCACAAAAAGAAGTGGTTTATCTATGTGCAAAGCATTGGTTTGGTATTCGGCCAAGTATTTCAAGATGGTTGAATTTTGGAATTAATTCTCGAGTTTTTTTATAGATCCTTTATCTTGTTTACTTTCAACAATATTGGCACCTTGAGTTATGACTGAGTCCTCAAGTAGCTAGTCATTGTGTTGAGTTTTGTAAACACCCTATGCATTTATAGCCTTTGCGGAATTTCGGGCTAGAAGAATGTTAATTGTAGGGGGGGCTTCACAAAGGTGAATTGAAGAATGAAAGACTTGAAACTACATGAAGATTATCTTGAAGTCAAGTTGTAAGAATACAAGAATCAATGTCACAAGTGTTGAGTATTCCATCTACCAAATAGGGGGAGATTGTTGGGAATCGAGATATCGAGCCAACAAGATTTGGATAGATGTGATTAATATTCAACGACTACTTATTACATACCGTCCTTACAACACGGTGAAGAACATGACAACTCAAGACAACACGACTCAACAAAGAAGAGGCTCTAGTGAATATTATTTATTGTTTAAATATTATCACTAGTTAGTATTTTACTATTATGCCCTTAATGAGTCTTGTAGTATATATAGTAAGTCTTTCATTATGAAAGACTTGATGATGCATGAGTGATAGGGAGAGAGTTAGTCATGGTTCTTTGAAGATTGTAAGGGTTCATGAACTCACCTAGTAAGTTCATGATACCCAGGATGCGTAGGCTAGGTAAAATGTAATCATTCGGTTATCTTTATTTATCTATCATTCCACCTTGTTTATCTATCTATGGTGTTCTTCATCTATCCATGTTTCACTAGCTTTGCTCATAATCATCATCACATCTCAAACACCATTGTTGTTCTTATCAGGGTGTTCATTTGTTTCTACTAAAAACGAGTTACACAAAGACTCGATCCGCTTCCGCAACCAAGGTATATGCCTACCACCTCGGTTTTTCAATTTCCATCATTTTTTTCGTTTTTATTGAATGACGCACATGTGCATCACACAAAAAAAACCTCATACATGTGATATACATTAATAGGTTTAAAAAGAAATTACACCCTAAATCTTATAGTTGTGTTATCTTTAGATTTAAAGAAAAAACTAACATTTTATAAATTTTTTTAATTATATGATGCACATGTGCATCACACGAAAACAAAAAAAAAAAACTTTAAGTTTTTTTTTTTAATATTTTGCTCCAAAATTAAAGATAATGTAATTCTAATACTTTTGGCGCAAATTTTATGAATAATCGTTAACGTATGAAAACGTTACGTGAGTTTTAATATGTGTTTTCGCAGTTTTCATAAAAAAATGTGTTTCGCAGGATCCTAACCCTATATATATATATATGATAAGGATCCTGCGAAAACTCTTTTTCTTGCGAAAACCTAAAAACTAACACTAAAACCTTCATAACTTTTACATACGTTAATATTTTTCTATGAAACTTGCACCAAAAATCTTATAATTATATTGTCTTTGATTCTGGAAAAGAAATTGATATTTCAAAGAAAAAAAAATTAGTGCACATGTGTATTATTAGTGCACATGTGAAAACATATTTTTTAGGTTAAAAACATATAAAAAAACTAAAATATTCATAGAACTGATGATAATTCTACATATGCACTATAACTATTAGTTATAGTGCACATGTGTAGCATAAAATTTAAAAAAAATTAAAACGTTAAATATATTTTCAGAGTTAAAGATAACACAATTATAAGATTTATGGTGCAATTTCTCTTTTAAAATATTAATCTATACGACACGTATAAAGTGCTTTATTATTAGTGCACATGTGCACTAATAAAAAACCACGAAAAACTAACAAAATTATAACGTATTTGATGCGATTTTTCTAAAAAAAAAACATTAACTCATACTATATGTATGAGTTTTATTATTAGTGCACACGTGCACTAATAAAAAACGACGAGACGTTAAAGTTTTTTTAAAATTTTTTCCATAATTAAAGAACTCATAATTCTAAGGTTTTTGGTGCAAATTTTTTAAAAAATATGATCGTATGAAAAAGTTATGAAGGTTTTAGTATTAATTTTTAGGTTTTCGCAAAAAGATGTGGTTTTTACATGATCCTTACCCATATATATATATATATATATATATATATATATATATATATATATATATAAGGAGAGGATCATTTGAGAACTAATTGGTTGAGAGAACTATTGAGAACCATTTTAAGCCACTAGTTATATTTACATATACCCCCTCCCATGAATTGTAGTGGTCCCCAACTGAAATTAGTGGTGGAGATTTAGTTCTCAAAAGTTCTCAAAACAAAAAGTTCTCATTTGAACCTAACCCTATATATATATATATATATATATATATATATATAGGGATCGGATCAAATGCGGCAGGGGCATTTGCCTAAGTCCGGTGCGGCCAAATCTGGATCACTAGATCAATTTGATGGATGGATAAGATTAAAAGAGATGAGAGAGAAGGAGTGGAGGAATCTTAAAGGTGGAAGGGTATATGTGGAAAACAATATTTATTCAAATTCCCCTTCAATTTTTAAACGACCATAACTTTTTCATACGACGTTATTTTTGAAAACGAATTTCACCATATTTCTAGTCGTGATTTTGTCTTTAATTTGAGACTAGGTTTGCTTGTTTTGAAGAAAAAAAAATTTCACGTTTTTTACGACGCTGGTCTGTGCTGGCTGTGCTGGTGGAATTGTGCTGGCTGTGCTGGTCTGTGCTGGCTGTGCTGGTCTGTGCTGGCTGTGCTGGTCTGTGCTGGCTGTGCTGGTGGATTTGTGCTCTTGTGCTGGTAGACTGGTCTTTCAGCGCTGGTCTATGCTGGTATGTGTTGTGCTATGCTGGTGTACAATGTCAATGTTTTTTTTAAAAATTAAAAAAAAGATGTCTACGCTTCGAATTAAAATCTGAAAATTTTTAGGACCCTAAATCGCAGCTAGTACTACCCAAAAATTTAAAAAAAAAAAAAAAAAAAAAAAACTAGAAAAAACCCGGTTAAAACGTCAAAAAAAAAAAAGTTTCTTCAAATCGAGCAAACCTAGTCTCAAATTAAAGATAAAATCACGACTAGAATTATGGTGAAA
The DNA here is from genome assembly GCA_039602395.1 of Deinandra increscens subsp. villosa. Taxonomy (NCBI): domain Eukaryota; kingdom Viridiplantae; phylum Streptophyta; class Magnoliopsida; order Asterales; family Asteraceae; genus Deinandra; species Deinandra increscens. The sequence goes on from JBCNJP010000006.1 coordinate 35,855,613, forward strand.
TTCGTTTTCGAAAATAACGTCGTATGAAAAAGTTATGATCGTTTTAAAAACTGGGGGAACTTGAATAACTACCAAATATACCACATATGGGGAGAAATCTGGACATTCCGAATATGCCCCTGTGTGTACCGGATGTAGGCAACTTTGCCTGATGCACGGGAACCTTCCTCTATATATATATATATATATATATATATATATATATATATATATATATATATATATATATATATATGGTGAGGTTCATTGTAGACACTTTCGCATGTGAAATGGCTAATTTTCACATGTGAAATTTTCTGAAAAAATGAGAAAAAAGAAAAAAAAGAAAAAAATAAATTAATCACAACCATTAGATTAAGAGATCTAATGGTGAAAAAAGGTGTCTACATGTCTACACTTATGAGGGTGTCTATAATGAACTTTTCACTATATATATATATATATATATATATATATATATATATATTATGTATATATATATATATATATATATATATAGCTATAAGCAAATCGTTATTATATTCAAACATGCTTCTTTTTTATAAGAAATTACACCAAGTTCAATTGTCCAATTCGACACATGGTAAGCGGGCAACAAGCTGCGCCCTAGACCTTTTTGATTAGAAAGCTATGTTTCTTAAAAACTACGTTCATAGATCTTGGGGTCATAGCATTATCATGCATGACCCCTTGAACTCTACTAAGTAAATCTACGACTCCAGGCGTGAGGAACCTAAAAGTATCAAAATCAAATGGTATATGAACGCATGTTGATTGTCAATGCATGCTTTCTCAATATATGGGTGGTTTTATAAAACCCCACTCGTTCATAATAATTCATATTAGTCGGTAATGAATTGAAGGAGTACTTTTAGTTTAACGAATTCCAATGCCAACAACAATCGTCTAACACTAACTTTTCTATCCTAATCAATATATTTTGAGAACTAATCTCAACTACTAATTTTATTGGAGGATTTTCATATATAATTACTGGCTCAGATTAGTGTTTAAAAGTTCTCAAAACCAAATATATCTCAAATGAAGCTCACCCTATATATACATATATATATATATATATATATATATATATATATAGGTTAAATTGAAAATCATTGAATTTTGAGAACCAATGTGAGCGACTAAATTTAGGGGGGGGGGGGGGGGCACTCAAATTCATGGAAAGGGTTTTCCTTATGTATAAAGGGTGATGTTATTGTAAGAAATTTAGTTTGGATAAGAAGGATAAAAAGGAATTATAGTCATTAGATCTTTAATTAAATGAAGATCTATGTCTTAAAATTTTCCTGGGTAAATTAGAGAGAAAAAGTAAAGAAAATAAAAAAGGGAAGGGTTTTTTTTTTGACTTTTTATCAAATTTCCCCCATTTTTTAAACCTTCATAACTCTTAGATACGATATTATTTTAAAAAAAAATTACACCATAAAAACGAGCGTTCTTTATCTTTAAAACGCGTATAGTGTTGCTATATAAAAATTTAAATTTTTTTTTACTCTTTCGATTGTATCAAAATGTTCAGATCATTGTGTCATTGTGTCGTTGTGTCATTGTGTCAAAATGTTCAGATCATTGTGTCATTGTGTCAAAATGTTCAGATCATTGTGTCATATTGTGTCAAAATGTTCAGATCATTGTGTCATATGGTGTCAAAAACCGAAAAAGTATTTTTTTTTAATTTTATATATAGCAACACAATATATATATATATACTTTTGACTTTATGACACAATGACACAATAATCTGAACATTTTGACACAACGACACAATAATCTGAACATTGCGTCAAAAATCGAAAGGGTGATTTTTTTATTTATTTTTTATATAGCAACAATATACGCGTTTTAAAGATAAAAAAAACGCTCGTTTTATGGTGTAATTTTAAAAAAAATATAGTGTGTGTATGTGTGTAGTCAAATGTTCATTATAGACCCCTTAAAAAGTGTAGACCCCGCCGTAGACCACAATATTGTTCTATAAAACTCACTAAAAATTATATAACTCATTGTTGTTAATTTGATTTTTTTTAGTTGTATTTTATTTTGTCATGTTTCTATCTTTATATTTAATTTAGGGTTTAATTCTAATGTTTTTAGTTTATTCTTTTGTTTTTATTTTCTTAATTTGAAATTATAATTTTCAGTGACTTTTATAGAACGTCGACTTTTAAAGTTGTAGTGAGTTTTAAAAACAATGAGTTTTAAACACAACAGTGAGTTTTAAACTTAAGGGTGAGTTTTATAATTTTTAATGAGTTTATAGAACATTGATTTTTAAAGTTGTAATAAGTTTTAAACATAACTGTGAGTTTTATAATTTTTAGTGTGTTTTATAGAATGGTATAACTTTTTTTAACTACAATTATAAGTTGTCTTTTTTATTTTTAAAAACTTATCGCATAAAATAAAACCAAATTTAACAGCAATGAGTTTTATAATTTTTAGTGAGTTTTATAGAACAATATGTTGTTCTATAAAACTTACTAAAAATTATAAAACTCATTGCTGTTGAATTTTGTATTTTTTTATTGTGTCATATTTCTAACTTTATATTTTATTTTAGGGTTTAATTCTAATGTTTTTAGTTTTTTCTTTATTTTTTATTTTCTTAATTTGAAATAATAATTTTTAGTGAGTTTTATTGAACGTCGATTTTTAAAGTTGCACTGAGTTTTAAAAACAATGAGTTTTAAACACAAGTGTGAGTTTTATAATTTGTAGTGAGTTTTATAATTTTCAATGAGTTTTATAGAACATAAGTTGTAGTGAGTTTTAAACACAATAGTGAGTTTTAAAACTCAGCAATGAATTTTATAATTTTTAGTGAGTTTTATAAAACAATATAACTTTTTTTAACAACAATTATATTTCAACGTCTCTAACAACTTTCTAGGTTTTCTTTTTTATTTTTAAAACTTATCGCATAAAAAAACCAAACTCAACTACAATGAGTTTTATAACTTTTAATGAGTTTTATAGAAACAATACAGGGGTCTACGGGGTCTACACTAATATGTATACATATATACTAGTCAGTGACCCGGGTAAATACCCGAGGCTATGATATAAAAAGAATTATGCGAAATAAAAGATGAATCTAAATTGAAAAAAAAATTGAACTGAATAATACATAAAGCTAAAGAGCCGATAAATATTCAATAATATTAAATTTACAAGTTTAAAAAAAAGATTTGAATACAATGTTTTTGGTTACATTCATCTGGCGACCATCTTTATCTAAAATTAAGATTCTAAGACCCTTTTTACTTTTCACTCTTAATAGAGCAACGTACAGCTGGCCATAGAAGAATACCGGGTTGGTCACATTCGTCTGACGACCATCTTTATCTAAAATTAAGATTCTAAGACCCTTTTTGCTTTTCACTCTTAATAGAGCAACGTACAGTTTTTTTTATGGTCATTGCAAAAAAAACCGAAATTAGAAATTGTCTTATTTGAAATCTGAAAGCAATCCGCTTATCTGTTGGAATCAATGAAAGTCTTGGAATAAACGTCTGATTCGTTGGTCAAAACCCTAAGCAATATGGATCTAGTTTTGTTAGGTTTTCTGTCACGAATCCAAAGCAATTTATGAATCGAATTTTTGTTAAGAAATAAAGAAGATATGATGAATAAAAGTTGTGGTATTGTGAACAAAAATATGAATTTTTGTTTAGATGGACTCATCGTAAGCTACCATCCTAAAGAATTTGTCTTCTTAATAATTTATGAACAACATACCTTTGAAATACAAAGAGAACTTGCCAGACAGGGTTCCAAGCACCCAAAGTAAACTCTTGGACAGTGTATTCCTCAGAAATGGGTAAAAAAACAAATAACTATGAATGAAATCTAAGATTAAAAAAAAACAATCGATTGTCAAATGGATAAGAGGCTGCTGATGGCAGAAAAAATAAATGGAACCAAATTTACATAACTTTTCTGAAGTGTTTTATCATTTTAAGATCATTAAAATCATAAACAAAAGAATCAACACAATATATAACACACACTCAATGAAGCAAAACCAATAAAAATTATGTTGTAAATCGAATTGCTTCACCTCTTCAAGTTAACAAAAACATATATATGATGAAGAATGTAAACGAGAAGAACTGAGAAAATGGAATGTGCTAAACAACAAACAATGTTTTAAAAACCGGTTTTTTAGTTGAACCGGAAAACCTTCCGGGACTGGTTCGACCGGTCGGACCGGTTAGACCGGCTGGTTGAACCGGTTAAGGGATTTATATATATTTTTTTATAAAAATGCTAATAAACTTGTACACACCAACAAAAGTAGTTAAAATACAATTATAATCCACTCAAAAATAATATCAAATATGTATTTCTTTAAAAAACCAGAAAACCGGCCGGTTCGAAGCGGGTCGGTTCAACCTAAAAAACAGGACATTAAAGAACCGGAAAGGTGGCCGGTCCCCGGTCGAACCGGTTGAACCGGCCGGTTCGACCCGGGTTCTAAAACATTGACAACAAAAGAACGTAACAGAAGGCTATAACAACAAAAAATAACAAAACGGAGTTCACAAAGATGAAACAAGGGATACCTCCAACTACTCGCATGACTTGGCACCGCTTATCAGTAATATCCTAATTGAAGAATGTCTATCAAACAACTTCAGTTGAATCAGTAATATCCTAGCTAACCACAATGAACCCGTTAGAAAAATAACATTATTTTTGTTTTCTTGCAGTTGATTTATAACCCTCAATAACTCAACGAAAACTATATATTTCAAATTAGAAAAGTTTCCTAAAATATACAATCTTCACCAAAAGTCCGGCTTCATCATTTAAAGGATTAGGTGTTATATCTAGGAACATAACTGAAAACACAATATTGAAACATATTCAATGGACTTTATGATGATTATATAATTTGATCTTTAATTAGTATAATGAAGTATACACATGAAGAATTTAAGACAAAAGCATTTGTAACTATCTACCTTGAGGTTATTGAACAACATCTTCTTGATCATGCTTCCCCTACAAGACAACCAATTTTTCCTAAAAAATCAAGTGTTTTAGGTTTCTTTTCTAGATAGCAATTCAATTTGAAAACAGTATATAACCGAGACTAATAATTAAACTCTAACTCATGAGAGAAACAGAACCTCCCAAAACCATAACCGTAGATGACGGTAGGTGATCCTGTAGCATCGCAATCCAAAGTTATCTCCTTAAACCTCCGCTTAAACCCAGAAGTGAAACGAATGGATCAGTTAAAGCCAGAAGTGACCGAAATCAAATATTGAAATCGATAAACTTAGGGTTTATTGATTTCATTAAAAGATGGAAAAGCAACAGTTGACTAACAAGAAATCGAAAACGTACCTTAAACCTTTGATTGGGATTCAGCTCTGGTGCTTGCGACGTCTCCGATTTAGTTCTTGCGAAGATCACAAAGAGAGTGAAAGGAGGCGGCGTCGATAGTATTGTGGAAGAAGAAAATGAATTAGGTTAACGTGTATCTAACTTAATCGGGTTAATACAAAGTTGGTCCGGGTCAAAAAAACCCAACAAAGATCCGCGCGTTTTTTTTCTACCATTTTGACCCCGGAAAATGAGCCGGATGTGATCTAAAGAATAACCATGGGAATGACGTGTGATATTTTTTTGTCAATTTTTTATGATCAATTTTTCTTTTATGATATAATATAGAATATAGATATATATATAGATATATATATAGATAGATATACATAGATAGATATATATAAGCTAGATTAAATAGGAAATTAATTTTGCCTAAAAGATTATAAAGTATTAGAACTTTGACATGTGATACATTTAAGAAATAAGAGTGAGGGCAATTTAGTGTAAAACAAAACAATACAAATAATATTGTCTTAATATAAAAGAGTACATATATATAACCATTACACTTTTGATGCAATCAAACACAATTATAATGGTTGTTTTACTTTAAAACAGTACAAATAATGTTGTTTTAACGTAAAATAATAATATATAAAATCAGTTTATTTTTTAATGCAAATCATCACAATTATATGTGTTGTTTTATTAAAAAAAAAATTTGTTGATTTAATACAAAACAAAATGTGTTTTATTTAAAAAAACATAAAACAATTATAGTGTAGTTTTTATAAAAAAAAATAGTGTCAGTATGAAAAAGTGATGGACATTTAAAAACATGGGGGAAACTTGAAAAAGTTTTTAAAAAAGGCTATACCAAAAATATCCCTTGCCCCTTAGTTTTTCTCTTATTCTATTGCACTCCAATGTCAACCATTGATTTATAAAATTAATGAATGAGATTTCTTCTTATTCTTTTTAGGCAAAATATGTTTTTAGGGAATCTGGCCCACACATATATATATATATATATATGTGTGTGTGTGTGTGTGATTATGATTAATAATTTTTAAGAAAGATTTAAATTTGGTGTAGAAATATAGGTCGCATCGCAAGCATGTGCTTGCAAGAGAAGCCGAATCAGCAGGTTGGAGTCAGAGACGTCAAATGTACTGTGCCACAAAATTAGCAGTGGGAGGAGGTGGCAGCAAGAGAGAGACAGGACCTTGGGTTGCACCAACCATAGGCTTCTTCCCTCATATAACACAGCCTCCTCCTCATTATAGACCCTTACATGTATGGGGCCACCCCTCCGTTGCTGATCATCGACCTTTGATGCCAGCTGTTTGGCCGAAGCAACCATCAACACCAACTTGGCCCCACCCTTATCACCAACGGGTAAGTTTAGTTTTTCAGATGTCCTTCTACTTGATTTTATGTTTTAATATTTTTATCATTGATTTTAATCAATGTTCAGGCACCATACTTGGGGCGAATATTACCACATATGGTAAGCTTAATTATAATGATTAATCTTAATTCAGTTTGTTAGGTATATATCTAATTTGAAACAGGCTAAGCTTTAATTTTCATTTTCTTCGATCTATCTTTTATATACCTTCAGAGATTTCCTCATGTAGCAGTTCCTGGTATCCCACCACCCCATGCCATGTATAAAATAGAGGCCGACAACGCTTCTTCCACCACACGATCTTGCCCCGAACCACCATTAGATCAACATCCTGTAAGTTCCATTTATATATAAAGTTAGTGTAATTTGAAAATTTCAACATATGCACTTCATAAATAAAAAATTAAGCAAGCATGTTGGATTACACACTTCATGCCATTACATGTTTTCATAACTATTCGGTACCAAATTAGAAAAAAACATAAACTGATTTTGTTGGACTTAATTCCCGAGGAATATATATATAGGGTTAGGTTCAAATGAGAACTTTTTGTTTTGAGAACTTTTGAGAACTAAATCTCAACCACAAATTTCAGGGGGGACCACTACAATTCATGGGAGGGGGGATACATGTAAATAAACTTGTGGCTCAAATTAGTTCTTTTTAGTTCTCAAATCAAATTGGTTCTCAAATGATCCTCTCCCTATACATATATATATATATATATATATAGGGAGTGGATCATTTGAGAACCAATTGGGTTTGAGAACTAAAAAGAACTATTCTAAGCCACTAGTTTATATATATGGATATCCCCCCCCCCCCCCCCAATGAATTTGAGTGGTCCCCCCTGAAAATTAGTGGCCCAAATTGGTTCTCAAAAGTTCTCAAAACCAATTGGTTCTCATTTGAACCTAACCCTATATATATATATATATATATATATATATATATATATATATATATATAGGGTAAGGATCCTGCGAAAACTCTTTTTTTTTGCGAAAACCTAAAAACTAACACTAAAACGTTCATAACTTTTACATACGTTAATATTTTTCTATGAAACTTGCACCAAAAATCTTAAAATTTTATTGTCTTTGATTATGGAAAAGAAATTGATATTTCAAAGAAAAAAAATTTAGTGCACATGTGTATTATTAGTGCACATGTGTACTATTTTCATTAGTACTACACAAATGAGAATTGTCATGCGAAAACATATTGTTTAGGTTAAAAACATTTAAAAAAACTAAAATATTAATAGAACTAATGATAATTCTACATATTCACTATAACTATTAGTTATAGTGCACATGTGTAGCATAAAATTTAAAAAAATTTAAAACGTTAAACATATTTTTAGAGTTAAAGATAACACAATTATAAGATTTATGGTGCAATTTCTCTTTTAAAATATTAATGTATACGACACGTATAAAGTGTATTTGATGCGATTTTTTCTAAAAAAAACATTAACGCATACTATATGTATGAGTTTTATTATTAGTGCACAAGTGCACTAATAAAAAAACGACGAGACGTTAAAGCTTTTTTTTTAAATTTTTTCCAGAATTAAAGAACTCATAATTCTAAGGTTTTGGGTGCAAATTTATTTAAAAAATATGATCGTATGAAAAAGTTATGAAGGTTTTAGTATTAGTTTTTAGGTTTTCGCAAAAAGATGTGGTTTTTACATGATCCTTACCCTATATATATATATATATATATATATATATATATATATATATATATAGAGAGAGAGAGAGAGAGAGAGAGAGAGAAATAGATAGATAGATATGCTGAATTTCTATAATCTATGAAAAATCAAATTTGTAATCATTGTGAGAATTTGTGCAACAGTCCATGGAGAGCATTGATGCAGCAATTGGAGACATATTAACGCAACCATGGCAGCCTCTTCCACTTGGACTAAAACCACCTGCACTTGATAGTGTAATGGTGGAATTACAAAAACAAGGGATTCAAAAAGTACCGCCCACTTGTATCTGAAACTTGTGTGGATACACACACACACACACACACACACACATATATATATATATATATATGGTGGTTGCTTTTGGGAAACTCTATTTCCAACGAAAACTTCAACCCCCTTCAATTTGACGACGTTTCATGCGCATGAGTGGATGTGTGATCACACCTGATGTGCTAAAGTTGATGCCTGTCTTTTTGTTACAGTTTGCTCTTCTTATGTCTTATCTTGAGTTTTAACCTGAGAACTTTTTTCTTTTCCTGTATGTATAAGAACTGTTGATGTATAAGCTCAACACTGATATTATAAACCAATAATTTTCTTTACCTTTCCTGATTTCAGCAAATTTATAAAAAAGTTAGACAATACATGCTATTCTCACTCTGCGCGGGTTTGATGAGGTGGTATCCGAGTCAAAGGAATACCATTAATTTTCACGAGCATTATTAAATGTATGTATGGGTTTTCAAGTGTCAATACTGTTTTTCTGGACAGTGACAACATTTTTTTTAAGCATGATGGAGATGAACAAGAAAAAATGTAGCATCATCAAAGCTGTTTCTGTCTACAGAAGACACTTGTATCCCTAGTGTTGTGTTTTTTTTCTTTTCTGAATAGTCATTCATTAAGAAAAACACGCATAAAAATGTAAGCAAAAATGAAAATAAACGAAAAGACACATCAATCACTCATTAAAAACAAAACCAAGCGACTGCTAATTACCATATATACACAGTAAAACTTAAATTGCAACATTTCATGCATATGGTACAACTTTTGATGCTTAAAGGACAACCCGTGTTTCAACTTACGGTACAACTCCTTAAGCAGTTAAACCTATGATGTATGTTATGCCCACTATCTGCTTTTCATTTTCTCTCTCTTTCTGGTGCAAGAACTCGCTTTCCTCCGCTCCACATATTGACGTTTTCACGGTCGTTTATCAAATCAATGGTTGTTGCTTTCTCCGATGGAAAAGTGAAAAGATGTGTTCGTGAAGAGAGGCGTTGAAAGGAGCCATGTTAAGTCTGAATCCAGCAGGTATTTTTTCCCTTTTTTTATATTTTGCTCCTAAGATCTGTTTTTTGTTTTGTTTGAGTACTTAGTTTTTCTCTGCAGGAGAACAAAATCAAGATTTGGCGCACTCACCCGATGTTGTTTCCAAAACTGTTGCTTCAGGTAAAAAATCTCGATTTGTTATCGAGGGTTTGTTCAACCCGATGTTGTTTCCAGAACTGTTGCTTTAGGTAAAATCTCTTCATCTGTTATCGCGGGTTTCAATTTATTCTTTCATGACCTAAATTATTTGATATTGTAGGTCTTAATTGGCTTTATTTTATTTTTCATTTGGGGACTTTGCTTTCCAGTATTGAATTGGGGATGATACGTGGTAGGACTTCACACTCTCACTGGCTACTTCCAATTGAATTTAGATTTTAATCATTTAAGCTATACATATCAAGATAAATTAGTGAGCTTTAGAATTCACAATTCGATCAGTACATACTCTATAAGACCATGTCTGGATATATTTACCTATAACTTCTCTCTCTACGTATGTTCTTTCACAGCAAAATGGCAAGATTTGATCACTACACTTCACTAATTCAATGGTAGAAATCACTTGTTGGATGGTTTGCTGACTCTGTACATTATTAAATAATTTTGTTGTAAAGGCTAAGAAATTTACTGATTCAATTAGTAATAGTTGTATGTGTATTATTTGGGATTGTGAAACTTTCATTTGTAAAAACTTGTATTTATTTAGGTTATACAAGATTGTTGGTTTGATATTATTTTAATACAGTTACGATTTTTTGCAGGTTTGTTTGTTGGACTTTGGTTGAAACGGTAGTGTTTGAGTTGGTAAGCTTTTATTGTTCATTTGCTTTTATCTCTGTTTGTTGTTGTTCTATATCGTTACTCTACTTTATATATTTATAAATTATTTTAGTGCAAATGCTGAGAAATTTACTTATTGAAATATTAGCAACTATAATTTGACAGGGGTTTCCCCTCTTGTGGAGCTGAGGGCCAACACCTTCACAGCGGGCCAGGCGGCGTCTAGGGCAGCTGCTGGAAAGGTTAACAAACATGAGAAAGTGTGTATTGAAAATCAACATGTGTTTGTTCCTTTGGCTTTCGATACATTCGGCCATCTGGAGACAGAGGTGGTGGCCATGTTGAACCGGATTCAAAAAGTCATGCGTGGGAATAGTGCGGCCTCTAGATTAAAGAATGTTGTTTTTATACGGCTAGGCTTTGCCATTCAAAAGGGGTTGACGGCGCAGCTTGTTGCCCGCCTTCTCTGCGTATTGACTTAAGTCATGTATGTTACTTTTCGGTATGAATGGAGAAAGTTAAATTAAAAACAAAAAAAAAATTGTAATATTTGTGTTTGTGAGTCTTTGATTTTAAGTGTCCGTAGTATTGTTTTAGATCATAATGACTATTGATTTGATATTATTTTAATAAAGCTATGGTTTTTTTCGTAGGTTTGTTTGTTGGATTCTGTTTGATATGATTGTGATTGTTCGATTTAGTAAGCTTTTATTATTCATTTGTCTTTTAGCTTCTTTGTTTATTGTTAAGTGGTTTTTGTGTACTAAGTTATATAGTTGCTAATAGTTATCACATCTAATTGTTTTTTGTAATGTTTGTTTTTTCTAATTCCTGCAAATCAAACTTTTGTTTAAATATAGATTTCCTAGGGGTAAAGAATTCAATGTTGACTTTCTTTTTAATTTTATCCAATTTCAGTTAGGTTGATTTTATACTGTAAGAAAAGATGGACTTCTTGGTTTCAAGTACATATCCGACTTACTGGAAACAATAATTTGTTCTATGAATTTCTTGCAACTTTAAATTCTTCAGTGGTGGGTGAAGATCGGTAAGTGTAGCTGTAAATAAGAGGTACATTTAAATCTGTTTTTTAAGTGAATTACACTTTCCATTTCATTGTTTGAATAAGTTGTGGCATTCAGAAAGTTTATGAATAAAGAATTGGGCTGTACTTTTGCATGTCTTACTGTTCTATACATATGTGATTGTGGCAAAGCATGGTAATGAACATTATTTCAATATAAGTTTCATTGCTCATTGACAATTTATGACATTATGCACATCCGTTTATACAGGTGATGTAATGAAGTTTCTTATTTGGTCTCTAATGTATATTTTAATGGTTGAAGTCTAATGTATATTTTAATGGTTAAAGAATGAATTGCAAACTTATATAAACTTGTATAAATCGTCCATAATCCGATTCAACCAGAAAAGTAACTCATAAGTATGCCTACTAGACAATTTATATACGATTGTTATGTATTTTTGTTGCATGATTCATAAATTCTTTAACTTTAATGGATATTTAAAGTGGTAGATTAGATATAAGAGGCACGATGATTCCTAAATAGAAATTCTCTCTGCCTAAAATTAAACTATTTCTATTGCATATTCCATTATTTCGTTTGTGTATTAAGTAAATTGTCACACCTCGCCCCGCCAGGCGTGGGGGAGAGGACGTGGGACCATCCGTCCGTGTCAGAACACATGAAAGCATACAGATAGATGTAAGTAATACTATTGGAATGGAAAGTCAAATATAGAGAAATTCATGGGATTGCATACTCATCATTAGCTGTCAATTGGGATCAATTCAACAGGCTGTCGTTGTTTCCTTTCTTGTATGCTCTTATACTCCTATAAATTGGGGTGTCATTTATATTGTAAGACACAACAAAGAAATACAATCTTTTTCTTCCTCCCTTTTGTACACAATTCTGTTTAACAATTATAATATGGTACCAGAGCAGTGTTAAATGATCCTGGATCAAACAACACGTTTTTTCTCATCATCTACCCAGAAACACCCAACCAAACAGGCTGACATGTCTGGATTAGACGTCAACCATGCTACAATCAAAAATTTTAGTATCCAAACCTCCAGTGTTCTTAAATATAGCCTCAACCAAAACTCAAAACAAACATTTCCCAACAACCTCAGAGCGACCGGGCTAAGGCTCGGATCAAGAAGAAGCCACTGCCGATCAGACAAAGGTAAACCAACCGGGTCATCATCTCGACGGGACAAATCTCGGTTGGAGTATAGCCATCGTGGCGGCGAGGCGAAGCACACTAAAGAAGAAAGTATTGACCTCGTTAGAGTCCCAGGATGGTTGAAAGATGACGAGCAAGAAAGAAAGATCACCACCTTCGGTGGCGACGTCAATGCTGCTGGCGGCGATGTTAAAAACTCAACACTCAAGAGCTTGGAAGTTGGTGAAGGTGGACTTGCGCCTGACGTTGCTCAAGATAGGCTTGCGGCTGTGAAATCCAAATGGGGTAACCAAAGAGATATAGGATTTGGGGTTTTAAACCCTTATTCTACTATCCCTGGTATTCATAATTACTTAAATAAAGCCCATACTTTTGCGAAAAAACAGTTTAACCCTTCATCTTTTATTAACCCTAAATTTTTTTCAAGTGAAAATTTTGACTTGCTAAAAACTACCCCTCATAATTCTCATATTATGGAGGAGGGTCCTTGGAAAAGTAATGGGTTTGAGGAATGTTCTGCAAGATCTAGTATGTTAAACATACAATTAAAAGCTGAGTTACAAAACAAACCTCAAGGTTTTGAAGATATAATGAAAGACCCCTTGTTTCTTTATGAAAAATCCACTAAAGACCCAAAAGTTGTTGTTGCCAATATATCTAAGTATGGGGAAGCAAATGTTGCAAAAGATTTTGATAGAAAAATAAATCTTGGATATTCGATTGTGGAGCAATCGACACGATGACATTTGAAGAAACGGATATTGTGTCACAATCCAAACCGGGAAAAACTCATACCAAACGGCAAACGGGGGAGTTGTTGCGGTAAAAAGGGGAGGAATAATTGAAATATCTCCCACAATGAAGTTGTCAAATTGTCTCTATATACCAGATTAGTCACACAAGTTGTTGTCTATTAGCCACATTTCGAACGAGTTGAATTGTACCGTGCTAATGCATCCAAATTTTTGTATCTTACAGGATATCAGGACGGGTAAGATAATTGGACGTGGCACTGAACGCCAAGGATTGTACTATGTGGATGAAGTGACTCAGACGGGAACTACAATGTTGGCTCATGGAAGTAGTGATAGAGAAGCTTGGTTATGGCATAGACGACTCGGTCATCCATCAAACGGTTATTTACACATTTAATTTCCAAAAATTTTCCCTTCCAATAAACCTTTGAATTGTGAAACCTGTGTTTTAGAAAAAAGTCATAGACATACATTCAAACCGAATAATACCCGGGTTGATAATCCATTCTCCTTAATTCACGCGGATGTTTGGGGTCTTGCAGAAGTTATTGGCGGGCAAAACTTTCGTTATTTTGTGATATTTGTGGATGATTGTACTAGAATGACATGGGTATATTTTTAAAAACACAAATCCGAAGTTTTTGAAAAATTTACAATGTTTTATGCCATGATCCAAACCCAATTCCACAAACACATTCAAACCCTTCGATCCGACAATGGAGGTGAATTTGTTAATGACTCCATGAAACAGTTCCTTCAAACAAAAGGAATTATACACCAGACATCTTGCTCATACACCCCTGAACAAAATGGGGTTACCGAACGGAAAAACCATATCCTCTTGGAAGTGACCCGAGCTATGCTTATTGACTCTCGGGTCCCAAAATCTTTCTGGCCTGAAGCTCTTGCTACTGCCACCTACCTTATCAATCGTCTCCCAACCAAAGCCCTTGACCTTAAAACACCTATCCAAACACTAACTGAATTCACAAAACTTCCACCCATCCTCACCCTCCAGCCACGAATCTTTGGTTGCTCTATCTTTGTTCACATACCTAAAATAAACCGAAGCAAACTTGACCCATGTGTTGAAAAATGCGTATTTGTGGGGTATGGTATCAACCAAAAAGGATACCGGTGTTATAGCCCAACCAGACGTCACATGTTCACTACTATGAATTGTGACTTTCTAGAAACAGAATTCTTCTATAATTCCCAACACAGTGGTCAGGGGGAGAAAGAATATATTGACGCACTAAGTTTGTTAGAAAGGATACCTTCTGCACAAGAAGTTGAGCTCAGTTCCCCAAATGAGTCACCGACTTCTACTCAATCCGGCATAAGTGTCACCGAACAAGATCAACCTAACTTGACATCCGAGGTAAGTGACTCATCACTCAACCTTGAAAATACTGATTTGTTGACCAAGAATGATGATGTATTGACCAATAATAATGATGAGTTGACCGAAAATAATGATGTGTTGACGGAAAGTGGAACTAATAACCATTCAAGTACAGGAAACACCCGGAAGATATGTTCTGCCACCACGTGCAAATAGAGGAATACCTCCAAAGTGGTACTCCCCAGAAAAGCAAACCAAAGGCTCACGATATCCAATAGCAAACGTAGCAAATGGTAATTTATCGAGTGAGGCTAAATCCTTCATGTCTGCCCTTTACATGGAGGAAATACCAAAGAATGTGGAGCAAGCTCTAAGGTCAAAGAAAATGGGAAGATGCTATGAAGAACGAGATGGAAGAATTGGTGAAGAATGACACATGGGAAAGATGTCCCCTTACGAAAGGTAAAAAACCTGTTGGATGTCGATGGTTATTTACCATCAAACATAAACCAGATGGGACGATTGAAAGATATAAAGCTCGTCTAGTAGCTAAAGGATACACTCAAACATATGGGATCGACTATTCGAAAACCTTCTCTCTAGTTGCTAAGATTGACACAATCAGGGTTCTCTTCTCTGTGGCTACAAATAAAGGGTGGCCCTTACATCAATTTGATGTAAAAACGCCTTCCTGCATGGTGAACTAAAGGAAGAAGTATACATGGAGGCTCCTCCAGGGTTCCAAGAGGAATTCAAGAATGGAGAAGTGTGTCACTTAAAGAGGTCTTTATATGGGCTTAAACAATCTCCAAGGGCTTGGTTTGGCAGATTTACTCTTGCTATGAAACAATATGGTTATAAGCACAACAACTATGATCACACTTTGTTCCTCAAACGAAGAGGTAATAGAGTAACTTGTCTGATTATTTAAGTTGATGATATGATAATTACAGGGGATGAAGAAGAAGAAATGTCGAGCTTAAAGGAAAATTTGTTTAAAGAATTCGAAATGAAAGACTTAGGAACACTCAAGTACTTCCTTGGAATAGAAGTTCTCAGATCCAAACGAGGCATCTTCATATATAAAAAAAATACATTCTTGATCTATTGGCGGAAACTGGAATGTTGGAATGCAAACCCGTAGACACTCCAATGATGGTCAACCACAAACTCCATATGGTTGAAGGAGCTGAACTTGCAGACAAGAACCAATATCAAAGAATGGTGGGGAAGCTAATCTACCTCTCTCATACACGACCAGATATAGCATATGCGGTAGGGGTGGTAAGTCAGTTCATGCATCAACCTCAGGTGACTCATATGGAGGCTGTATGGAGAATCATTAGATATCTCAAAGGAACTATTGGTTGTGGTGGCGTCTTCAAATCAAATGGAAACCTTGAAATTCAGGGATATTCAAATGCAGATTGGGGTGGGGATAAAGGAAACAGAAGATCAACTTCTGGCTACTTCAGTATGGTCGGAGGAAACCTAGTCACTTGTAGAAGCAAGAAACAAAAGGTAGTGGCCCTTTCAAGTGCTGAAGCGGAATTTCGCGGAATCTCGTGGCGTAGCTGAAATATTGTGGATTCGGAAGCTTCTAAGAGAAATTGGGTTCACCCCAAAGAAATCTAGCAAGCTCATGTGTGATAATGAAGCCGCAATTAAAATATCAGAGATTCCCGTTCAACATGATCGAACAACACATGTTGAAATTGACCGACACTTCATAAAAGAAAAGCTAGAGGCAGGCATAATAGAGCTACCATTCGTTTCGTCAAAAGACCAACTCGCGGATATCTTAACAAAAGCAGTCAATGGAAGAATCTTCACCGATTGTTTAGCCAAGTTAAGTATTGGAGATCCCACTACTTAACTTGAGGGGGAGTGTTGGAATGGAAAGTCAAAAATAGAGAAATTCATGGGATTGCATACTCATCATTAGCTGTCAATTGGGATCAATTCAACAGGCTGTTGTTATTTCCTTTCTTGTATGATCTTATACTCCTATAAATTGGGGTGTCATTTATATTGTAAGACACAACAAAGAAATACAATCTTTTTCTTCCTCCCTTTTGTACACAATTCTGTTTAACAATTATAATAATACAAGTTTAACACACACAAACGGACGACCCGTCCAATGCAAAAGCAAATAAAAAACAAAAGGGACTAAAATTCATTAAGTCTTAAGTGTGAACCATATGTCTATACCCAGGAAGAACCTGAGGCTACCAGCACGGTCAGGGAACCAACAAAAAACAAAAGATAGTCAAAACAAGGAACAAATCCACAAATCATCAAAACGAACCCCAACAAATAGAAAGAAACTCGTCCCTAATCCCAACCGTGACCTCCACCAAGCTTCACTTACCTGAACATGAACCAAAAAGACATCAACAACAAAAGTTGTTGGTGAGTCGTAGCGTAGTTGACTCAAACACAACTTTCCACAAATAACAATATATGCATATTATAAATTCCTATGGTTAAACCAGCATTCCGGGGGTACGATCCTACGGCCACACGCCTCCCTTCGTGGACTAGGCATATACGCTATCTCCGCCCCTAATGGGTCCACGTGACACCTCGTCCGAAAACCTAAGTCAAACCTCTTTACTTTGACCTGTTAATTAAGTATTAATGTGCATAACTGATCTAATTACTGTTTAAACTGTTAATTACTGTACCTAACCGCTAACTGATGATGTAAACCTAATCCCACGTTTGTACTTGAAGCGTATACCCGTAATTTTCATAGAGATTCCATGGATTAATCATGGAATTTCAATAACAAGAAAATAAATATAAAATATATTTTTATATTTTATCTGGAACCGGTGTCGTACACTTGTATAACCGACACGGAAAACTGTTAAGCGATCGTAGGTTTAAAACTATTCGGTTTTAAACAATCTGGACGGTCGAGCTTAAAACTGTTACGAAGTGTCAAAACTGTAAACGTTAACCGTAACCCATGTACAAAATTGGAAACTATATCCGATTTCAGAAAAACTGTTATAACCGACTCGAACTATTGTTTTTACGAAATAAAAACATCACAAACCGAAATCGTTGTCAAGGCTTAAGCCAAACTTCAACCGTTAACCAATTAGGCCCGACTTGGCCCAATAGGCCCACTAAGCCTAAAACAAATTTTAAACTGAGCCCGAAACCTTAACCCGTTACATAAACTTGATAACCCGGATGATCGTGGCGATCCATAAACGGAACCGATGCGCAACGGGTCCGGACCTTGAACCGGTGCCTCGTTTGGACCAGTATGGCCCATAACCGACAAACTGGCCCGATCCACTTTTTCTTTAAATGTTCTGGCCCAATATCAAGTCCAAAGTCACTGGATAATTTTTATAAATTTTGGCCCATCAACTTTACAATATTTTTTATAAAAGTTGATTACCACTTATTGTGTTTATAAGAATTAATCACCAACTTATAAAACTTTTATACTTTTATTATTTATAAAAGTTATGATTATCACCTTTGCCATCCTTTATATATTTTATAAAGCTTTACACTACACAATCTATTTTATAAAAACATTACAATTGTTTTATACAAAATAGTCACCTATACATTAAAGTTTTATAAAAATAAGTCTTATAAAAATTGGTAGGTGATATTTATTTGGTACAGAGTTGGCCAACACATACACACCTTTTCTTTTTCTTGTATGATTGAACAACCACACTCACTCCACCACTCCTTGTTTTGTGTATGATTGTTATCCACGAAAGTCACCTAACAATTTAATATATACATACATGGAAACCAGGCAAACAAGCAAGTCCCACCACTTCCCTACTCCCTCTTTTATTTATGTCCAAACAAAACACACACACATATATGTATATGTGTATATATATATATAAGAATGGAGGAGAACTAAAACAGCACACCACCCCCACCTCTTTTTCCTTCTTCCTCTCGGTGAAACAACCACCGTGAACCACCATCACCCGCCTCCACTCCTCCCCTCTCCTTCTTCCTCTCGAAACAACAACCCACCGTCACTTTTACCCTTCCACGACCGTAACTCAGCCCGTCTCCCTCTCCCCTGTCGCGACCAAGAGCCACTACCACCCGTAACCACCATCCTCATCATCATCGAACACCACCTCCACCACCATTATCAACACCCACCACCACCGCCACCTTCCCTCTCTTCCCTCCCTTCTTCTTCCACGTGAGACAACACCCACCACCGCCTGCCTACTGCTGCCACCTAACCAGCAGCCACCACTGCCACCTGCTGTGATCCGCCAGTAAACTGCTGCTGCTGCGATCCGCTAATGACGAGCTGCTGCCATTTCTGAGCAGTTGCTGTTGCCGAGCAGTTGCTACTGCCGTACACTGCTGCTGCTGCAGTAAACTGCTGCTGCTATGTTTCTGTTGTGCGCAACTGCTGTTCTCCACCGAGAACCGCCACCCGAGCCACCTTCCTCCTCCTTTCTCTCTCGGCTTACTTCCTCGCATCTTTGTGAGTTCACTTAAATATCGTCTCCTTACGTTTTTCTATCGTTTAAACAACCCTAACGATTCCCCGAGTCTTGACAACTAAACCGTAACCCGAGCTTTTTAACGATCGAAACCACCAAACTATTTTTCTATCACAAATGTGTAGTGTTTTTATTAAAAATAAAAACACAAGATTAAACTTACTAGTTAATGATTTAAATTGATCTTTTGATGACTTTATCTATACTACTATATAATGAGTATTGCTCAAAATGGCATTTCCGTAAATAAAGCGTCTTAATTTTAAGACGCATTCCACTTTTGACACCCTTCTGCTTCTCGATCCGGGCTTCTTGACCCATCGCTTCTCCATCCATCTTTATCTGCTCATCGCAGACAAATCTTCATCACTTTTGATTCAGAGATTAATGGAACGCAGACACTTTTCATCAGAGATTCTTCTTTTCGAGTAAGTCTTCAATTTGCTTTTCATCCTTCAAAGTCCATGAACCCTAATCTCAGAAAACGCCATTTAATTGAGGCAAAGTTGCAGACACAAGAATTGGGGCAAACTTTCAGACACACGCTTCTGAAAATGGCGCCCACTTCAAATCTCAATTCAAAAGTTTAATTCAAAGCCTCTATAAGCTCACACCTCATCTCCGTTACCATTTACTGCAAGTAAGCATTGAAAATTTGAGGCAGATAAATTTTTGTTTTGATTTATGCTCTTAATTCGTTTCATATATGTTACTTAAATCTGATTTATGCTTTATGATTTATGTTTTAGATAGTAGAATTCGATTCAAGCTCCTCACGACTGTGAAAACCGTATCACTTTTGAGGTACATTCTAGCGCGCTCTCAATAGTTAAATCTGAGATATGTTTTATGTATGGTTATCTAAATATTTTTTATGTTTAGTTAGTGAAAATCTATTCTTAGTTAGTTAAATATGTTTTCAAGAGAAATTCTGATGTTGAATTTTGATAACCACAGTCTTTGATTCTTATTTTCAAGAGAAAATCCGATTTTGAAATGTGATATGCCATTGTAATAATGGATCTTAAACAACAACATGATATCTAGCTGACACATGACAACATTGTAATGAGTAGAGTAGTAACTGATGGAAAATGAGTAGCATTTGATGGATTTTATATGAAATAGTTTTCCTTTCTTCAAGAATCACAACTTTCTTCAAATGAGTAGCAACTGAGGTTGGAACATTTATATGAAGTAGTTCTCCTTTTTTCAAGAATCCTATGTTTAAAGTTCGATTCTGTACTTGGTTATTTGTTAAGGTATAACAAAAACATTGTGACGACCCTAAAACTTTTGCTTTCTTTCCCCAGCAAATACAGCAACGACGACAGCCGAGGCTGCGAACGCTACAACGCAAGAATAATTTTCGGGACGAAAATTCCATTTACAAGGGAATGATGTGACATCCGAGAATTTCAAGGTTTACTTCCGTTAGACAATCTCCGTTAGTTACGTTATAAGTATTAACTTAGTAACTAATGCTTAACTAGGCCGAATACGTCCACGACCTTTGGTTGATCACCGAACCCGTCCATATGTGTTTATTTATTGAATTGTCTCTATGAGGAAGTATGTGCAACATGTTTGTTGATTAATTGTGTAATTGCGTGAAATTCATGAACCGTGCTTATCTTGCTTAAAATGTAAATTGGTCACTTTTGGGTTCCAGCGAAACTACCGGGCGAAACTATAGTGTCGCCCGGCTAGCTTAACCTTTGACTTACAGAGTCAGTTTCGCTTGGCCAGCGAAACTAGCCAGCGAAACTAGCCTCTGATATATAATAACATAAAACCCTAGAGATCTCATTTTTGCCTCATTTCATACAAAACACACACACCACTCTCATCTGCTCACTCGAGATTTCTGGTCAGTCAAGAAAACCATCAAGGAACCATCATCTCATCTCATCCATTCAGACCCTAGATTGAATCGTGAGTCCCAAAACCATTCTTTATGTATTTCTATGTGTTTTCTTAAAAAGCATGCTTAGATCTTCATGTAATCACTTGATCTTTTGATATGTTGCTTAGGAATGCTAGATCTATCATAAAGTCAGTAACTTTACGTTTGAAATCAAACCATAATGAAGATTTATGCTATTTAGGTCATTTTAGGTTTAAAATGTGTTTTTGGTGATTTGAATGTGAAAACCCATGTTTAAGGTGTTAAAACTTGGTGTTTGATGTTGGTAAATGATTATGCATGCTAGATATTGAATTACATGAAATATGGAAGCTGTTAGATTGATTTTTAGGCTGATTTATGTGTTTTTCGCGACCAGCGAAACTAGCCTGTTCTCTGGGCGAAACTATATAACGAAACTATGTATATCTCCTTCCAGCGACACTATACAGCGAAACTATAGTGTCGCCGGGTAAACCAACCAGACCTGTCCGAACGAAACTACCGAGTGAAATTTCCTGAACGAAAGTTCAAACCAGTTTCGGGCGAAACTAGGCTAGCGAAACTGTGCCAACAGTTTCGGGCAAAACTAGCCTAGCGAAACTGTGACATCGGGTATTGCCTAGCGAAAGTGCTGCCCGTGCACACAGCAAAACTGCCTAGCGAATCTATACTAGCGAAACTGTGACCAGACCGAAACCCAAACTTGTGCAACCTGTTTGAATGTTATGCCATGACTTACATGATTATGCAATAATGAAACATGCTTGATTTCTGAATTATGTGAACCCTTGTTTATGATCAACCATCGGTGTCGTGTGTCGGTATGTCGTGTCATAGTTCCAACGTGCTATGTTATGGGCCATAGTGACGTTAAGTAAAGATTAGACACAAAACTAATACTTAAGACCTAAACGTGTTCTTAGGTCTTCGATAAGCAAACAATACTTGGACTATTTAGCAAGTGTAGCAGTGCAACCCAAGGTGAGTGTCACTAACCCAATTACCGTGAACCCGGTTGGGTCACACTGAATAACTTAATGGAAAACAATGCTGATAACCTTAAGAGTGCTATGCACCTCTCTGATGAACTTGAAAACTTAGGAGTGCTCGGCACCCACTTGATGAACTGGAAGTGTTTTATGGGAGACACTTGTGAAATACTTAAACAACTATTACTAAACAAAACTGAAAATGTTTTCGGGATTCATGAGAACCCAAAGTACACCGTTTTAATATGGCTAGAGTATGTTAAAGTCTGACCACATGATATCACATGATTTCTAAGGATTGCCTTATAATTGAAAAAGTCCTCAACTAAATTGTACCATTAATTGTAAAGCGAGGGGATGTTGGGTAGATCTACTGGAGTTTGACAAACTCCGCCCCGTGGCACGGGGAGTGCACGGAGGTACAATATCAGCCTATCTGACCGTGATCCCGAGAGGACACGGGGGAGGCAAATCCGCGATGACGTAGGTCCGCAAAACATGATGGCGCTGCCACTACAATATTAGTCAGCTTTGGTACAAACTTCCTTAGTGCATGGAACAACGGATTAGCTACCCGCGATATCGGTTGAGCACTTTAACTATACAAAACTAGTTCATACCCGATAACGTATGTTACGGACATCAATTCTACTAAACCACGTTACTATGATTTTGGACATTACAAAGCATTGCTTTCCACAAATAAATATCACATAAGTATATGTTGACACGTTATGATTATGAGACCGGGCCACTGCGTGACAAGCCCACTGTGAACTCACCAACCGTTAGGTTGACACTTGCGTGGTTTAAACTTTTACAGATCGCTAAGGAGTATCCGGAGCGGGTTGGCATGGCACATGAAGACTTTTATTTTTGGTTAAACTTAATTGGGAATTTAAAACACTGATTTGTAAAGCACGTGGTTAGTGCTAAGACGATATATATTTCCGCTGCGTAATTTGAGACTTTATTTATGATATATCTTTGGACTAACTCTGATTCGTTTAGTATTTGTAACTAATGGTTGTGGTCCTGGTTTGCTCGCACCCCTTAACGGTATAAACTCCGTTAGTGGTTAATTGGGGGTGTGACAGATTGGTATCAGAGCCATAAGTTGCAGAGAACTGGAATCATTTTCTAAAACGATTTGGAAACTGCAACTTGAAACCTTAGTTACAAACGAACAAACAAAATTTCCCAAAACAACATTTTTACGTGCCAACCTGGGATACTCGCTCTGCTGTGTAAGTAAATACTCCATATATATATATATATATAAGTATATATATAGACCGTGTCTAGGTAGTCTAACGGAAAACCTTAGGAAAATTTTCACACACGAATACGAAACGCGAACGCTAATACGCGCACTATTCCGGGGGAAAGCGACAACGAAACGATGCTACACGCTACGTCCTGATTTCTACTACGATGACTACACCGACGGTGACTTTTATGGGAAGGCCGACTTTCGACGATAGTACTTACGACTTACGACGTTCTTCAACGACGCCTCCATTTTGAACGAATTTTTTTTTGACTAATAGTGGGATAACGGGAAATTGTTATTATGCATATTATGGGATATGTATAAAGTATAACTGTGACTGAACACTGGCTACTTTAACTGTCCAGCAAGATGTCTGGAAGAGGACACGGAAGAAGCAACATTAACATGACGCCTGCACAGCTGCAAGCAATGATTAACGAACACGTGCAAGCCGCGGTGGCAGCCGTCCAAGCTGCATACGCCGCACAGGGTAATTATTATGCCGGTTAAGGCACAAAGCGAATTATATTTTGACCTGTTAAATTTAAAACCCGAACTATTTATGCATCAGGAAACCACCATCACTGCACGTTCAAGTCCTTCATGGACTGCAAGCCAATGACGTTTTCCGGCGAAGAAGGAGCGGTAGGACTCCTCAGGTGGATTGAGAAGTCTGAGAAGGTCTTCTCTATGTGCAACTGCCCTGCTGGAGACAAAGTGAAGTATGCGACTGGTACCTTTGAGGGAGCTTCTCTCTCCTGGTGGAATGCCGAAATCCAGATGATTGGGTTAGATGCGGCTAATAACATGCAATGGGAAGCGTTTAAGGAGCTGGTTATGGAGGAGTACTGTCCCCGCGACCAAGTGAAGAAATTAGAGGGTGAATTCTTGAATCTGAAAATGACTGGGTCTGAAGTGGAGCAGTATACCGCGCGATACCATGAGTACGAGGTCTTGTGCCCCACAATGGTTGATGCTGAGTTCAAACGCATTGAGCGTTATCTGGAAGGCCTCGCGCCTCAAATCAAGGGACTAGTGACTGCCAGCAACTCCGCAACCGTGCAGCAAGCCATCCGTTTGGCTCACAAACTTACTGATCAGGAGGTTGAGAAGGGTACACTTCCTGCAAAAGCCTCGGAGAAGACTGCCCTTAGTGGCAAGAGAAAAGCTGATGATGAAGCTCCTGAAAACTCAATGAACAATCAGAGTGTTGGAAACAGCACTGGGAGGTCTTATAATTCTCAAGGTCAAAGTAAGAGGTCTGGAAACAACAGTGGAAACAACCGCCAGGGTAGTAACGGTCAAAGTAACTACAGGGGTAACCTGCCTTTGTGTAACAAGTGTGGGAAGCATCATGCTGGTGTTTGTAGAAAGAATCTGAGTTGTGAAAGGTGTGGAAAGAAAGGCCACGAAGCAAAGGACTGCTGGGCAACCCTACCTGAGCAACAAAACCGTCCAAGGCAAAACAACAACAACAACAATCATGGCAACAACTATGGGAACAACCATAACGGGCAAGGAAACAATCAGAACAATAATGGTGGAGCCCGTGGCTGTTTTGAATGTGGTGCTCAAGGCCACATTAAAAGGGACTGCCCGCAGTTGAGAAGGCAGGGAAATGGTAATCAAGGAAACAATGGTGGAGGTAATGGCAACGGGAATGGTAACAACGGGAATGGTGGAAATGGCAGAGGAAGAGCTTTTGTTATGGGTCAAGGAGAAGCTCGCAACGACGCCAACGTGATTAACGGTAAATTCATCCTAAATGGTTTCTTTGCTACTGTATTGTTTGATTCTGGTGCTGAAAGAAGTTTTATTTCCACTAAGTTTGCTAAGCTAATTAATGCTAAACCGATTGCCTTAGACGCTAAATATGTGGTAGAACTAGCGAATGGTAAACTTCATGATACGACTCAAATAGTTAAGGACTGTAAGTTAGAACTAGCTGGCCATACATTAGGAATCGACCTTATGCCTTTCCCGATTGGTAGTTTTGATGTTATAGTAGGAATGGATTGGTTATCTGAAAATCGAGCTGAAATCTTATGTAAAGAAAAAGTGGTTCGTATCCCACTCGAAGGAGGTAAAGTGTTAACAGTTCAAGGCGAGAAAGGTGGAACAGTCACCGGTATTATCTCATTTCTTAAAGCTCAAAAGTGCCTTCGTAAAGGTCACTTCGCGATCCTTGCAAACGTCACCGACACGACACTTCCCGAGCGCAGAATCGACGACTACCCGATAGTTCGCGACTTCCAAGATGTATTTCCTGAAGATCTGCCTGGTTTGCCTCCATTTCGACAAGTCGAGTTTGGAATCGACCTAGCTCCTGGAGCCGCTCCGATTGCACGCGCACCTTACCATTTGGTAGTAAGTGAACTCAACGAACTCTCCTCACAACTTCAAGAGCTACTCGAAAAAGGGTTTATTCGTCCAAGTTCGTCTCCATGGGGAGCACCGCTTTTGTTTGTTAAGAAGAAAGATGGAACGTTCCGAATGTGTATTGACTACCGAGAGCTTAACAAGGTTACGACCAAGAATCGGTACCCACTTCCTCGAATCGACGATCTCTTCGACCAACTACAAGGTTCGAGCTACTTCTCAAAGATTGATCTACGGTCTGGATATCACCAACTTCGCGTCCGTGATGAGGATGTCCCCAAGACTGCTTTCAGAACTCGGTATGGTCATTACGAGTTTCTAGTTATGCCGTTTGGGCTAACTAATGCACCTGCTGTGTTTATGGATTTGATGAATCGAGTGTGCAAGCCGTACCTCGATCAGTTTGTGATAGTCTTCATTGACGATATTTTGATCTACTCCAAGACAAAGGAAGAACACGAGAGACACCTGCGACTTATCTTGGAATTACTCCGCAAGGAACAGCTTTATGCTAAGTTTTCGAAGTGCGATTTTTGGATTCGCGAAGTCCAGTTTCTTGGACACATTGTTAATCAGGAAGGAATTCACGTCGACCCAGCTAAAGTGGAAGCTATCAAGAATTGGTCTACCCCTAGAGCGCCAACCGAAATCCGACAATTTTTGGGACTTGCCGGATATTACCGAAGATTTATTAAGGGTTTCTCGCAATTGGCTCAACCCTTAACAGCTTTAACGCACAAAGGAGTGCAATATAGATGGGGTGAAAAAGAGGAACACGCGTTTCAAACTCTTAAGGATATGTTATGTTCAGCTCCGATTCTCACGTTACCCGATGGG
Source organism: Deinandra increscens subsp. villosa (assembly GCA_039602395.1). Lineage (NCBI taxonomy): Eukaryota > Viridiplantae > Streptophyta > Magnoliopsida > Asterales > Asteraceae > Deinandra > Deinandra increscens. Next base: position 35,882,448 of record JBCNJP010000006.1, read on the forward strand.
GTTGACGACTTTGTAGTTTACTGTGATGCATCCATCCAAGGACTCGGTTGCGTGTTGATGCAACGGGACAAAGTGATTGCCTATGGGTCCAGGCAACTGAAGGACACTGAAAAGAATTATACAACGCATGATTTGGAATTGGGAGCCGTTGTTCATGCACTCAAGATTTGGAGACATTACCTCTACGGAACAAAGTGCACAATATTTACCGACCACAAAAGCTTACAACACATCTTTGATCAGAAGGATCTCAACATGCGACAACGACGGTGGGTCGAGCTACTGAATGATTATGACTTAGCAATCAAATATCACCCGGGAAAAGCCAATGTTGTGGCTGATGCATTAAGTCGAAAAGAGTACGAAAAGCCTCGACGAGTACGAGCGCTGCAACTTACCATTCACACGGGATTGCCGGATCGGATCCGCGATGCCCAACAAGAAGCTTTAAAAGAAGAAAACTTTGCAGCTGAAGCACTACGAGGGGTGGATGGTAACTCTGAAGTTAGGTCCGACGGACTCAGATACTACAATGATAGAATTTGGGTTCCTTTACTTGGAAATCTCCGTGAGCTCGTGATGGACGAGGCTCACAAATCAAGATATTCGGTGCACCCTGGATCGGATAAAATGTACCAAGATTTGAAAAACTTGTATTGGTGGCCGAACATGAAAGCCGACATTGCTCGATATGTGGCTAAGTGTCTAACATGCTCACGAGTTAAGATCGAGTATCAAAAGCCTTCTGGGCTATTGCAGCAACCACAGATCCCAGAATGGAAATGGGAGGATATCTCCATGGATTTTGTAACGGGACTACCACATCGATCGAATCGACCGGATGCGATTTGGGTTATCATTGATCGACTAACCAAATCTGCACACTTTATTCCAATGAGGGAAAACGACAATATGGATAAGTTGACAAAGCTGTACATTGACCGAATTGTGGCACGTCATGGAGTGCCTAAGACCATTATCTCCGACCGAGATCCTCGATTTACTTCCCGACTATGGCAATCTATGCAAGAAGCATTGGGAACCAGACTGGATATGAGTACAGCTTATCACCCGCAGACCGATGGTCAGACGGAACGAACTATTCAGACTTTGGAAGACATGCTCCGAGCTTGCGTTCTCGACTTTGGTAAGGATTGGGAGGCTCACCTTCCGTTGGTGGAGTTCTCCTACAACAACAGTTATCATACAAGTATCGGTGCAGCACCTTTTGAAGCTCTTTATGGCAGAAAATGCAGATCGCCCGTGTGTTGGGCTGAAACGGGTGAAAAGGGACTCACCGGACTGGAAATCATTCATGATACAACGGAGCGAATTATTCAAATCAGAAAACGGATAGCCGCAGCACGAGACAGACAAAAGAGCTATGCCGACAAACGCCGTAAACCTTTGAAGTTCGAAGTAGGCGACAAGGTACTATTGAAGGTATATCCCTGGAAAGGTGTGATACGCTTCGGAAAGCGTGGAAAGTTGAATCCTCGCTATATTGGTCCATTTGAAATCATCGGGGAAGTAGGCCCGGTGGCTTACCGATTACGACTCCCTGCAGAACTCGATGGAGTTCACAACGTGTTTCACGTTTCTAACCTAAAGAAATGTCTGGCTGAAGACACTGAAATAATTCCTTTGGAGGAATTGGAAATCGACGAACATTTGAGATTTATCGAGCAACCAGTAGAAATCATGGGACGCGAGGAGAAAGCCCTCAAACGTAGCAAGATTCCGATCGTCAAGGTTTGATGGAACTCAAAGCGTGGACCTGAATATACTTGGGAACGAGAGGATCAAATCAAGAAAAAGTATCCTCACTTGTTCGAGCAAACGTCCACGGAAACTCAAGGTATGATTTAATTTTGGGGACCAAAATTCCTGTAACAGGAGGAGGATGTGACGACCCTAAAACTTTTGCTTTCTTTCCCCAGCAAATACAGCAACGACGACAGCTGAGGCTACGAACGCTACAACGCAAGAATAATTTTCGGGACGAAAATTCCATTTACAAGGGAATGATGTGACATCCGAGAATTTCAAGGTTTACTTCCGTTAGACAATCTCCGTTAGTTACGTTATAAGTATTAACTTAGTAACTAATGCTTAACTAGGCCGAATACGTCCACGACCTTTGGTTGATCACCGAACCCGTCCATATGTGTTTATTTATTGAATTGTCTCTATGAGGAAGTATGTGCAACATGTTTGTTGATTAATTGTGTAATTGCGTGAAATTCATGAACCGTGCTTATCTTGCTTAAAATGTAAATTGGTCACTTTTGGGTTCCAGCGAAACTACCGGGCGAAACTATAGTGTCGCCCGGCTAGCTTAACCTTTGACTTACAGAGTCAGTTTCGCTTGGCCAGCGAAACTAGCCAACGAAACTAGCCTCTGATATATAATAACATAAAACCCTAGAGATCTCATTTTTGCCTCATTTCATACAAAACACACACACCACTCTCATTTGCTCACTCGAGATTTCTGGTCAGTCAAGAAAACCATCAAGGAACCATCATCTCATCTCATCCATTCAGGCCCTAGATTGAATCGTGAGTCCCAAAACCATTCTTTATGTATTTCTATGTGTTTTCTTAAAAAGCATGCTTAGATCTTCATGTAATCACTTGATCTTTTGATATGTTGCTTAGGAATGCTAGATCTATGCATAAAGTCAGTAACTTTACGTTTGAAATCAAACCGTAATGAAGATTTATGCTATTTAGGTCATTTTAGGTTTAAAATGTGTTTTTGGTGATTTGAATGTGAAAACCCATGTTTAAGGTGTTAAAACTTGTTGTTTGATGTTGGTAAATGATTATGCATGCTAGATATTGAATTACATGAAATATGGAAGCTGTTAAATTGATTTATAGGCTGATTTATGTGTTTTTCGCGACCAGCGAAACTAGCCTGTTCTCTGGGCGAAACTATATAGCGAAACTATGTATATCTCCTTCCAGCGACACTATACAGCGAAACTATAGTGTCGCCGGGTAAACCAACCAGACCTGTCCGAACGAAACTACCGAGCGAAATTTCCTGAACGAAAGTTCAAACTAGTTTCGGGCGAAACTAGGCTAGCGAAACTGTGCCAACAGTTTCGGGCGAAACTAGCCTAGCGAAACTGTGACATCGGGTATTGCCTAGCGAAAGTGCTGCCCGTGCACACAGCGAAACTGCCTAGCGAATCTATACTAGCGAAACTGTGACCAGACCTAAACCCAAACTTGTGCAACCTGTTTGAATGTTATGCCATGACTTACATGATTATGCAATAATGAAACATGCTTGATTTCTGAATTATGTGAACCCTTGTTTATGATCAACCATCGGTGTCGTGTGTCGGTATGTCGTGTTATAGTTCCAACGTGCTATGTTATGGGCCATAGTGACGTTAAGTAAAGATTAGACACAAAACTAATACTTAAGACCTAAACGTGTTCTTAGGTCTTCGATAAGCAAACAATACTTGGACTATTTAGCAAGTGTAGCAGTGCAACCCAAGGTGAGTGTCACTAACCCAATTACCGTGAACCCGGTTGGGTCACACTGAATAACTTAATGGAAAACAATGCTGACAACCTTAAGAGTGCTATGCACCTCTCTGATGAACTTGAAAACTTAGGAGTGCTCGGCACCCACTTGATGAACTGGAAGTGTTTTATGGGAGACACTTGTGAAATACTTAAACAACTATTACTAAACAAAACTGAAAATGTTTTCGGGATTCATGAGAACCCAAAGTAAACCGTTTTAATATGGCTAGAGTAGGTTAAAGTCTGACCACATGATATCACATGATTTCTAAGGATTGCCTTATAATTGAAAAAGTCCTCAACTAAATTGTACCATTAATTGTAAAGCGAGGGGATGTTGGGTAGATCTACTGGAGTTTGACAAACTCCGCCCCGTGGCACGGGGAGTGCACGGAGGTACAATATCAGCCTATCTGACCGTGATCCCGAGAGGACACGGGGGAGGCAAATCCGCGATGACGTAGGTCCGCAAAACATGATGGCGCTGCCACTACAATATTAGTCAGCTTTGGTACAAACTTCCTTAGTGCATGGAACAACGGATTAGCTACCCGCGATATCGGTTGAGCACTTTAACTATACAAAACTAGTTCATACCCGATAACGTATGTTATGGACATCAATTATACTAAACCACGTTACTATGATTTTGGACATTACAAAGCATTGCTTTCCACAAATAAATATCACATAAGTATATGTTGACACGTTATGATTATGAGACCGGGCCACTGCGTGACAAGCCCACTGTGAACTCACCAACCGTTAGGTTGACACTTGCGTGGTTTAAACTTTTACAGATCGCTGAGGAGTATCCGGAGCGGGTTGGCATGGCACATGAAGACTTTTATTTTTGGTTAAACTTAATTGGGAATTTAAAACACTGATTTGTAAAGCACGTGGTTAGTGCTAAGACGATATATATTTCCGCTGCGTAATTTGAGACTTTATTTATGATATATCTTTGGACTAACTCTGATTCGTTTAGTATTTGTAACTAATGGTTGTGGTCCTGGTTTGCTCGCACCCCTTAACGGTATAAACTCCGTTAGTGGTTAATTGGGGGTGTGACAAACATATTTGCTGTTGTAATATCAGAGTAAATTAGGTGGTCATGTGTAACAAATCAGCAGCTAATTTTAGGTAACTGCAACAAATAACCATACAGATCATAACATAAAAGAGTAAAAAGTGAAGCTATAGACGTTAAAGCTTTGGACAAGAAGTGTTTTAGTGTTAACCCACATTTTTTATGCTTAGATTCTTGGATTTGGACAACTGACTTTAAAGTTAAAGTCAAAGGAGATTATGCTCAGGCAGGAACAATCTTAATCCTTTGTTATAAATCTTGAACATTATGATTCTTTCCATTCACATATTAAGGAGGTGGTTATTTTGTGCTTACTTTTAATTAACACAGGGTATAAATAGCACACAGGGTTGGCAGAAAATTATGGATGAATTAGTACTACTAATTGTGTGTGATGTTTGCCCGCCTACGGACATATGAGGCTTATTTATGGATCATGTTATTTTAAATACTTTTTTCCTTCTAATGATTTATTTCAATACTTTACTATGAGCATAAACATCCATCATCACATAATAAGAATTATAGAAAATATACTCTTAGGTGAGGTTTTAAAGAATCAATCATATAGAGGTTATAAAGATCTATTATTTTTCCTTCTACACTTGGTGGAAAGAGCCTGTATTGATGTTTTGTATGCTTCTTGATGGAGCACTTTAATAAACTTTAATTACAGTTCCTTAATTTTAGTTATTAAAACAGTACCTTTTTAGCTTAATTTTCAAATTAGCTTGATCCAATTATGTGGACATTTAAATATACTAATTAAAAGTTCCATGTGCAAGTAGACTTTCAAAGTCAGTATTTGTTTCTTTGAGCACTGTAGTTGAATTTTGAAAATGCAGTTTGTACCCCTACTATTTCATCAACTAAGTTTTTTTATCCTTGAGTATGGAAGGAAGTGCGACTACTTTATATGGGAGTGATTTCCATTTAGTCGGGTCAACTCGGTCAAATGATCAAGCTACACACCACACAAACCAAGGTGTACAAGCAAGGTGAATATGATGTAGAGGATTTAAAGGCAGTTGAAGCCATACGTTCCCCTTTGATCTCAGAAGACATGCTACCTTCAGAAGACATGCTAAAGTATTTGTCTAATGGTGATCTTGAAAATTATATTTAGTGTTAGTTCCTGTTAATATTAAACTATTAATTATTAATCATGATATGGTGAACTTCTTGCAGACTGAATGGAATAGTTGATTGTGGTCAGCGACATGATCATATCTTCAAAAGAACTATGCTATTAGTAGAGCAAGTTAAATTTGGCAGAGGCGATGATGGGATTACAAGCACATCAATGGAACTAACTGGTCAATTTTATTAAAAATGGGTGAATCAACTATTATTTACATACTTTTAAAACATGTACGATTTATAAAACCTTTTAAAACATGTATGATCTATAAAAAACAGGCATAACAGTGAGGTGCTGCTGAGACATCAGTATATTCCGGTAAGATTAAATTTCAATTCTTAGTGTTCGTTATATGTTGTGGTTCAGTAAGTTTAAGAGCATCATTGTTTATCGTCATTATGACATTCTTTTATTAATTTCAGAACTTCAGTTAACATCAATCGAAGTTCAAATTGAACACAAATGGAGAGGATGATCCTTGTAGCACGAATGTCATAAATCACTACTTTTTATGCGGTTGGTGCAGTTTACATCTCAATCTTTTCTAATCTTCTGGTCATAAATTTTCCAACTAGGCATCATTTGAATGTTTTGTTGCAAGCATTCAACTGTGATACCTACCCTTGTGTGTATCCTTTTAGTTTTAATTTACATTATAATGCAAGAGCCTCGTGTGCTTTTACATGACCATTGCAACTTGAAAATCATTATATATATGATCAAATTACATGAATCTCAGTTATCAATTTTTTTTCAACAGCCTTTTCATGTCTTCAAATCTTGTTATTTTGATCATAAATAAATAAGAAAGCTGAAATTTACCCAACTCCATAGGCTGATTATTGTGACTTCAAGTCATAGTTGCTGAAATGTTTATTATGTTGTATTAATTGGTATTACTTTATTTTCTAACTTTTCTTGGTGGAATATGACATAATTAGTATGATGAGTTTCGTTATCAATCAAAGTGCTCAAAGCTGTTTTAGGAACATTCTCTACTCATTTCATTAGAGACATGTTTCGATGGTTAGTTAATATTGGCTTAAACAAGTTTTGCTATACGCAGCTTATAGTTTCTGTACATAAGAAAAAGACACCATTAGCAGAGGACATGGCTGGCTTATGGCTTAAATCATGCATGGCTACATTGACTATTAATATTTTTTGCCATGCTCAATCTTGCAGGTAGTAGATGCTCGTCAATAGTTTCATATATTCATAAGATGCAACATAAAGAAACATACTGATAGGGGTGAATATATATGAGTTTGTACTATTGATAGAAGACTTCCATTTTGGTTGGGTTTTATTATGAGTTGTGTTTTTTTTGTCTGCTTTCATTATAATTCTTTAGATTGAAAATCACAATATGATGTTTTATTTGTATGTTTGACTGCTGGGTTCTTATAAAAAGGCTGAAGGCATACCTCTGAACTTTTTTTATCAAACATTTTGAGAGCTGATATAAGCTTTTCACGTATATTTGTTATCTCATTAATTGATGTTCAATTGATTCATGAGTCGACCATCATTTTTATACGATCGTATATATTTCTAGATTTCACATATAATTGATGTTTAATTGATTCATGAGTCCTTCAAAAGGTTGTTCTTTAAAAAACAGTCGAAACGCGCATATACAACATTATAAGTTGACATCATAAAGAAATAGTTTTTTTAGATACCCTCTCACGGGCATTGGGTATTGAAAATTTTGGGTCTAAAATTTTGGTTACAATTTATCTTCCTTATGCCATACACAAAATTCATAACATTAACAAGCTTTAATTGGCTATTTAAAGCCGTGTACCATGCTCTAGGCCTTGCACTTGGTTGAACAATGGAAAGAAATATCGACCTGTTTTACTTATGAACGGGTGATCTGGGTTATCTTGTATGATTGACATGTAACCAAGTGAAATAAAAAGAGATGCTTAACTAAAGATTTAAGTGACATGAACATGGCTTCCACCAAAGCTTCACCCTATGGGATTTGGTATATCTTTCTTGTATTATCCAACTTCTTTTTGTTTTTGTGTACATGTCAAATTTAAAAAAATGGTTATCGCATTATAAATTGTCTTTACACCGCATCACGCTAACAATAACGAATATCACATTGTAAATTGTCGTCGTCGCAGAACGCGCGAATAGAAAACGAATAACACGCTATGCACTGTCGCCGCCGCAACGCGCGGGCACACGGCTAGTGATAATCTACATATTTTGCATGATTAACAATTATTATTATCATGAGCTAGTAGCTTATAAATTGTTGGAATTATTAATTGAGAATTTAGTTGTTAATCATCGTGTGTATGGATTAATATGTACTAATAACAATATCATGGGCTAAAATGGTGTTTAGTGAGGTATTTGAACTAGATGGACATTAGAAAATGTTACTTTAACTTTGGACATAAAATGGTAGCATTAAAACCTTTAAATGAATTTATTATGGTTAACTTATTAATTTAGTAATTTTATAAGAATTACTTGATCCTCGCAGGTTTGGTGTATTGTTCGGCAGTGGACTTGCCTCTCGAGTGTTGTGCCGACGTGGACGGCTATTACTAGTTGCTTCGTTGATAGTCATGTTTCTTCTTTGGAGAATGTTGTGGCTAAGCTGGTGGTTCATGCTTCTGCATACTATATTTGGCAGGAGAGGAACAATCGGATTTTTCAGAATCATGCTAGACCTCCAGACGCTCTTGCTTCTATCATCCGGGACACTGTGCGTAGCAGGTTGATGGGTCTCAAGTTGAGGAAGAATCAGAGAGCTCGTTGCATCCTTGATCGATGGAATATTGGTGGCAATATTACTGAGGCTGATGGCGGGACGTAGTTCCTAGTGTGGTTGTTTTCCTAATTTGTGTTAGGTGGTTGTTTTTCTCTGGTTTTTCCTTGTGTTTTTATCTTTTTTCTACATGTTTTGGGGATTGTCCCAAACATGAACTAGCAAGGGCTCTCCTTGTTACTTGTTCTGTTTTGCGGTATATATAAAGAATCACCGGGGTAACCCTTTACCCAAAAAAAAAAAAATAAGAATTACTTGAATAAATTAAACCATAAAATGACATCATGGAATTTATTATATAAAATGGTCACATTTTATAAAAATATAATTTCTAAGAAAACAAGACTTAAAAATGCTTGTTATAGATTTTATGGAAATAAAATGGATTAAGATATATATAATATATCAAAATGGTAAATAAACATTCTTATAACACCTGACTTGAAAAGTATAAAATCTTAGATTTATACAAAAAGTAGAAACTGTATTATGTTGGAAATTTTATATAAAAAGTCCTTAACTTAAAACCCTAGCTTTATTTAATTAATAAAGTTATTTAAAAATAATTTTATAAAAATAAAATCAAAAGACTTATAGAAATTATGAAAAAACATATTTTAAACATTTTTGATTATTTTAAATAAATGAAAATAATCAAAACGTTTTAACCGGATCAAATGTTTATTTTTAAAACGTTTGAAATTGAAAAGAAATCTTTAGGCGGCTTAAAAACGTTTTTCGTCGTAACAAAACGTAAATAATTATTTTCAACAAATAATTATCCTTATGAATAATTATCCTTATGAATTTTAGAAACCCTAATTTGAGTTAAAATTATCTTGGTTTGTTAATATAATTATTTTAATAATAATTACATTTATATTAACTCAAAATCCTAATTTTCATAAACATGAGTTTAAATATTAAAATGACCTTTAATATTTACCTACTTGTGTTGAATCATTTATTCTTTAACTTGTAATAATTTTATAAAATTATTTCGACAAATTAGAATAATTATTTTAATAATAATTGTGAAGCCTGGTTATATATATTATAACTTAATACGATCAATTATTCAGTCGATTGAGTGAACCTAAAAATAATAATAAATATTATAATTTAAAATAATATTCAAGACTTGATTAAACTTAAAGCAAAAGTATGCCGCCTAGACGCCGAGCCACCAGAAACGCTTCACCTCCTCCGCCCTTGAGCGCTGTTGAGATCGACAAATCGTTTGCCCAACGCGTTGCTAAAACCGTCGTTACTACTGCAACCCCACGTCATGCGGACGTTCGGGCGCGCAGTAAGAACGAATTATCCAATGTTAGAAAACACCAGACTACAATTTCACTAAAATTATGTTCAATGTTTTAAGCTAACATCGTAAGCCCTCGTGGATATTCATAAAATGACTTTATGAATTAAAGCCTACACCTTCTAACGGTCCCGTGAATTGTTACCCCTGTCCGAACTAGATATCCTGTCTTATAGGAAGGCACATAAATTCCTCCATAAAGGATGCCATACCATTTTAGCTTATGTCACTGAGAAGAAACTGAAAGAGAAGCGTATCGAAGACGTTCCTGTTGTTTGCGAATACCCGAAAGTCTTTCCAGAAGACTTTCCAGGCTTATCTCCAGCACGACAATTATAGTTTCGCATTGACCTAACACCCGGAGCCACCTCCGTTGCCAGGTCCCTTTACCGACTGGCACCGTCTGAAATGCAAGAGATATCTAGCCAACTACAAGAGTTGCTAGATAAGGGCTTTATACGTCCAAGACACTCCCCGTGGGGTGCTCCTGTGTTGTTCGTGAAAAAGAAAGATGGAACGTTCAGGATGTGTATCGACTACCAAGATTTGAACAAACTGACTGTGAAGAACCATTACCCGCTTCCAAGGATCGATGACTTGTTTGATCAACTTCAAGGATCATGCTTATTTTCAAAGGTCGATCTAAGGTCGGGGTACCACCAACTACGAGTTAGAGATGAAGACGTCTCGAAGACATCGTTTAGGACACACTATGGTCATTACGAGTTCCTCGTGATGCCATTTGGTTTGACTAACGCACCACCCGTATTCATGGACTTAATAAATCGCGTGTGCAAACCATACTTGGATAAATTTGTTATCGTGTTCATCGACGATATTCTTATCTACTCGCGTAATAAGAAAGAACACGAAGAAAATTTGGGAATCATCTTAGAACTGCTGAAGAAAGAAGAGCTGTGACGCCCACTCCCAGTCTTAGCTCCAGGAGGGGTCACGTGTCGGATTTACTCATAAACACATGGTACAACAGAGATAACTAAGCAGCGGAAATTAAAAACTTTTCATTTATATATATAACAAGTTACAACAGTAAGGAAGATAACAACATAATCTATAACTAGATCTTATCTATAGCTATGCCAGTCTACTACCGAGTCTTTTCTGATAGCTTGCCCATCTAATCTGCCCTTGCTAGAGCCCTTGCCTTGCTACTTTAAACATCACCGATACCTGACATACATGCTTTTAAAGGCCAGCTTACGCTGGTGAGTTCTAAGTATTTAAAAATTTTACCTTTCCTTGAAAGGTTTACCTCAAACATTTGGGCCTAACGACCCCTTCTTTATAAACATTTATCAGGTATAAAACATAACAGAGTTATACCAAAACATTTAATCATTCATCCTTTATTAGGTATAAGACATAACAGAATTATGCCAAAACATTTAACCATTCATCCTTTATCAGGTATAAGACATAACAGAATAATGCCAAAACATTTAACCATTCATTCTACTAAGCATTGTCTATTGGAACCACGTTAGTTCCTCGGGCAACCGTCGCCACCCAAATACCTTTTCAAAGTAAGCAGTCGTCGCTACCCCTGAGAACCGTCATTCCCCGCTTCTGATTGTACAACCACCTTTTCCCTTTTCACTAGACAATATCCGCTTAGATTAAAACCTTTTTAACATTTTAAACCTTTTCATCTTTTTCAAAAGTCCATTTAAATAACCCTTGTATTTGGACTAATACCAGTCCATCACCCGTATATGAAAATAAGCGTTTCATAAATAAGATGTTATGGGTCTTGTACAACAAGGCTAATAAGATCATATTTACCCGACACTTATTCACATACATAGGCTTAGACCAAACATTCACATTTTCCATTTCTCAAAGCTTTATATAAAAGTTTCATCCTTTACATTACCCGTTTATTATAACCTTCCCGAAAAGAGTAATAGTAGGTAATAATAACTTTAAAACATTTATAAGTATTATAACTTTTTCACGTATGTGTATCAACACAAAACAAGTAAAGGCATCTCAAATACTTTTCAAGTAAACATTTAAAACATTTAAAACATTTAAAGTGGGCTCATAGAACTCACCTTATTCTCTTAAGCAGTTAATTCAGAGAAAACCTCCGCTATGCCTTTCAAATAAACCTAATCGTGTATTGTACGGCGTTAACGCAATGTTTAATATAATAAACACTTTTTATGTTTATTTTCAATACTTCATTATCTTAAAAATATTAAATTATTAAGTTTATTTGTCACACCCCCAAAATACCACTAACGGAGTTTATACCGTTAAGGGGCGCGACTAGACCAGGATCCACAACCATAGTTACAAATACTAAACGAATCAGGGTTAGTTCAAGCACAAGTTATAAATCAAAGTCTTAAATTACATACGCAGCGGAAAATTAATTATCCTGGCACTAACCACGTGCCTTACAAATTCATTGTTTTATAAATCCCCAATTTAAGTTAAATCAAAAACAAGAGTCTTCACGTGCCGTGCCAACCTCCGGTGGATACTCCTTAGCGATCTGCAAAAGTTTAAACCACGCAAGTGTCAACCTAACGGTTGGTGAGTTCACAGTGGGCTTGTCATGCATTGGCCCGGTCTCATAATCATAATTCGTGTCAAGGTATACTTACAAGTTATTTATTTGTGAAAAGCAATGCTCGTAATTAAATCTCAGTTTATAAATGGTTTGTCCGTGACCTACGTCATCGGGTATGTACTAGTTCCGTAAAGTTAAAGGACTCAACCGATATCGCGGGTAGCTAATCCGTTGTTCCATGCTCTAAGGAAGTTTGTACCAAAGCTGACTTATTTTGTGGGGGCCGAGCCATCCCGTACGGTGCGGACCTACGTCATCGCGGTTTTTGCCTCCCCCGTGTCCTCTCGGGACCACGGTCAAATAGGCTGATATTGTTCCTCCGTGCACTTCCCGTGCCACGGGGCGGAGTTTGTCAAACTCCAGTAGATCTACCCAACATCCCCTCGCTTTACAATTAATGGCACAATTTTAGTTGAGGACTTTTAAGTTATAAGGCATCCTTAGAAAACATGTGATATCATATGGTTTAGACTTTAACCTACACTAGCCATATTAAAACGTTTTCAGTTTTGTTTCAAAAATAGTTTGTTCAGAGTTCACAAGTGTTTCCCATAAAACACTTCAGTTCATCAAGTGGGTGCCAAGCATCCCGTGTTCTCATGTTCATCAGTAGGTGCCTAGCACTCTAGAGTTTATCAGCATTGTTTTCGTTAAGTTATTCGGTGTGGCCCAAACGGACTCACGGTAAGCGGGTTAGTGACACTCACCTTTGGTTGCACTGCTACACTTCAAGTGATCCAAATATTGTTGTTTAACGAAGACCTAGAACACGTTTAGGTCTTAAGTATTAGTTTCGTGTCTAATCTTTACTTAACGTCACTATGGCCCATAACATAGCACGTTGCAACTATGACTCGACATACCGACACACGACACCAATGGTTGATCATAAACAAGGGTTCATATAAATCAGATATTAAACATGTTTCATCATGGCATAATCATGTAAGTCATGGCATAACACTTAAGCAAATTTCACAAGTTTGGTTTTTAGGTCAAGTCTTAGTTTCGCTAGCATAGTTTCGCTAGGCAGTTTCGCTAGGTGCACGGGCAGCACTTTCGCTAGGCAATGCCCGGTGACACAGTTTCGCTAGGCTAGTTTCGCCCGAAACTGCTGACGCAGTTTCGCTAGCCTAGTTTCGCAGGGAAACTGGTTTGAACTTTCGTTCAGGTATTTCGCTCGATAGTTTCGCTCGAGCTGGTCTGGTCAGGTTCCCGGCGACACTATAGTTTCGCTGGTCAGTGTCGCTGGAAGGAGATATAATTTCGCTACTTAGTTTCGCCCAGAGAACACGCAGTTTCGCTGGTCGCGAAAAACATACGGATTTGCCTAAAAATCAACCTAACAGCTTCTGATCATACATGCAATTCATTATCTAGCATCCATAGGCATTTACCAACATAAATCAAGCAGCTTTAACACGTTTAACATGCATTTTAATCATCAAATCTCTAAAAACACTTCTAAACCCTAAAATGGCCAAAATTGCATAAATCATCATCATGGTTTGTTTTTACACGTAAAGTTTCTGACTTTATGGTAGATCTAGCATCCCTAAGCACTATCTCAGAAGCATACAAGTTTTCATGAAGGTTTGAGCATACTTTATAAGAAAACACAAAGAAAACACATAAATAAAGGTTTTTGGGACTCACGTTTGGTTCAAGAATCGATAGATGAGATGAGATGATGGTCTAGAGGCTAAGATCTCGGTCCCTTGATGGTATCCTCGGCTGACCAGATTCCAGAGAAGTGTGTGTGTGTGTTTGTTGTGAAATGAGGCAAATGAGGCTACTAGGGTTCATTAAGTTTATTTATATCAGAGGCTAGTTTCGCTGGCAGTTTCGCTGGCCAGGCGAAACTAGCTCTGGTCTCGGGTACATTGATCAGTCTAGCCTGCTACCGGGCGAATCTGTAGTTTCGCTCGGTAGTTTCGCTGACTACCAAATTTAGGCAATTTTCACATAATCAAGTATTTACAATTAATCATGCTATTCACAATAATAAGTCATGTATTTAAATCACATTGCACGTAAAGACAATCAATGATGAACACATAACACATATGGACGGGTTCGGTGATCAACCAAAGGTCGTGGACGTATTCGGCCTAGTTATGCATTAGTTACTAAGTTAACACTTATAACGTAACTAACGGGTTTGTCTAACGGAAGTTAACCTTGAAATTCTCGGGTGTCACATTATTCACTTTAAGGGTCAAAATGATCAAAATGCCTTTTAGGCCATTATCCTTATCTTTTATTGATAATTATGAAGATATGCATTCCTATAAGTAAACGTTCACTCCGGGATTGCCCAGTGAGGGATGCCATTTCCCAGTTGGGATTTATGCGACACCCTCGCTTTTGCCAGAAACCCCAATGTACAGGCGTCTACCCTTCCGGTCCGCGCGAACTTCTAAATATCTGATTAACTTGGTATTTGAAATACTTTATCATTTATCCATTTTAACTTTATATATACATATTATATATATAAACATAATTCCATGTCAAAAATCAAGTCTCCATACCCTTCGGATTATTTTATATTAAATAATCATATTTTGGAAACCCTAATTTCCCGTTATTCTCATTTCTTTATCAAAACTCATTTTCATTCAAAACTGACTTAGGGTATTATCCGTTATAACATTTTATAACCTGCTTAAAAATTTCAAAGCTTGGTTCATTACCATTTACTCGTGTTTGACAGAACAGTGTCTAGAAAACCCTAATTTTCATATTAACCCTTTAATATACATTAAACATATTTTAAATATGTTTTAAATATGTTTTAAATATATATTAAACATTTAATACGATAATTTCTTTATCATTATCGTCAACCTTTATATTAAATATATACGTTTATATATATTTAATATTTAAATATATTCCTTTAATCAATTTTATTAACTAAAATTGATTAATAATCATATATATATTTATTCGTTTTAAATATATATTTATATCATTTATCTCGTTCTATTATGATTTCATATAAACTTTAACTTAACAATAATATTTGTAATAATAACAAATATATAACGTGATTACCTTCTTGACGGGTCGTGAAACGAGTCCGAAATAACCAAATAATAAAGTTGTCCGATTTGGACAAATAAATAGTCCTTTCTGTTGGGTTGTATAACTATTTATCAAAACACGAGTACGCAGCGGAAAGAATCCTATGAATCAATCTAACTAACCGGTTTTAGAACGTGTACCTTTTTAGCTCGGCAAGACTTGATCTCTTGGAGGATTTGATACAAATCCCTCTACGATCGCACACACGACACACCAATGCTATGTGCTAGCAACCGATCACGAACTCCTCTTGATGTAGGCTTGGTCGAACCACACAAGAATCGAAACCCCTAGGGTTTTCTTGTTGCCGAATTCGAGAGAGTAGAGAGAGAGATTAGGATTTTCTTTTATCAGATAAATGCAACCAGCACATAAACCTTAAACCAAGATGGTCTATTTATAGGTTTAGAGGAACTTGATAAGCAAGTTAGGGCTTGGGATAGGCATAACCGAATTTCGTCCTTAAGGCTTATCCCAAAGCCTTTTCCTAACTGTAATCCAATTACAACTCTCTCTAATTACAACTAACACCCTCTGTTAACAATTAATTTAGTCAGTTTTTAACCAAACCTCGTTAAATGTTCGTGATAAATATTAATTAACCATTAATTAATATTAATACATTTGGTGTCGAGACGTGTGACCCCGTAGGCTTAAATAATATCCGGACATACGCTTACTATTACATGATCATATCCCTACAGCTCCCACTTGAGCTTGCAATAGTAAAGGTAATAACATTGGTTAGCGTCTAGCAACACGCCAATGCTCCCAGAAATATTTAAGTACAGTTTCTCAAAGTGTATTTAAATGGTACAGTCATTTACTATCCCTTTGTTACCGATACCGTGTTAAATATGGATATGGATCAAAATCATTCCATACTTTAACGATTCTGTTTCTCATTCTCACAACTAACTTAAGATTACCAAATTGCAAATCGAGACATCTCTAGATTTCATTTGGGCACGGCCATGCAAACATCTTAATTAGTCCAATGAGGGGCCCAGTGGTATCTGCTTCAGCACAAAGCTGAAGGAACAAATCCTCTTGATTACACGTGTCAAGTCACATACTTCACTACACTTACTGAAAATAGCCCTTTTGTACTACCTTATTCAGGATAGTTAGACCTATATCAAGTAGGTGCAATCCACACATGCATGACCTGCTTGTATCTCAAGTCTAAGGATAAGCAAAGCAACCATTTACGAATTTCACTCAATGACGCCGATCCATAAAGTGACAATTCGTTAGTGGGTCAGTCCAGTATGCATCCAATGAATACCATGTGAGTTTGGTGGGACCATCCTAACCAATCACTCAGATTTTGTCTTAGTTTAACTATATTCCCATATAGTTAATCGACAATGGACAATTTAGAATACTTGACCAGCACTCAAGGATTAAACATGCAAATACAGGACACAACTTACTATTAAATGAAATCAAACATATCAAGTACTTTATTTCATTATATAAATAGAAATTGTTTAACATCCCTTATCCAAATACCGAACATCAGACATACATGATTTAACTAGCTAATTTAAGTCCCATGCCCTCGGTATGCCTTTCAAGCTTCGGCCTCGACAAAGCTTTCGTGAAAGGATCAGCTAAGTTAATATCTGTGTGAACTTTGAGTAATTTGATTTCACCTAGTTCGATCTGCTCACGAACATAGTGATATCTCCTGGCATAGTGTCTGGCGCCCTTCTGAACTCCAGGTTCTTTGGCGATGATCAATGCACCCGAGTTATCGCAGTACATGTCGATCGGCAAGTTACTTGTGGGGACAATGTCTAACCCACTAATAAACTTCCTTATCCAGACAACCTCCATTGCAGCTTCCGAAGCAGCAATGTACTCAGACTCTGTTGCAGACATAGCAACTGTGGTTTGTTTCTTGCTTTTCCAATCCACAGCGCCTCCATTCATAATGAAGACGTACCCAGACTGAGACTTCGTGTCATCTCTATCAGTCTGAAATCCAGCATCACAGTATCCGGTCACTTTGAGCTCTTGATCTGGATTTCCCCCATATATCAAAAACAAGTCTCTAGTAGCCCGTAGGTACTTGAGAATGGTCTTAACAGCAGTCCAGTGACTTTCACCTGGATTCTGTTGATAACAGCTAACGATATTTTGCGCGAACGCTATATCAGGTCTAGTGCATCTTACCGCATACATTATAGATCATACAGCCGAAGCACAAGGGACTCTTTGCATACGCTTCACCTCATCAGGTGTAGAAGCACCTTGTTTGACCGACATACCAAGTCCTTCCTGCATTGGTACTATACCACGCTTGGAATTCTCCATCTTGAATCGCTTCAAGATCTTATCAATATAAGCACTTTGACTTAGTCCAATCAACCGCTTAGTTCTATCTCTATAGATCTTGATTCCAAGAATGAATGCTGCTTCTCCCAAGTCTTTCATGGCAAAACACTTTCCAAGGTGGGATTTTACATCTTGCAACATTGGAATGTGTTTTCCTATTATCAATATGTCATCTACATATAAGACAAGGAAAGTAACATTACTCCCACTAGCTTTGCAATATACACATGGCTCATCGGGATTCTGAATGAAACCAAACCTTTTGATTTCTTCATCAAACCGTTTATTCCAACTCCTCGATGCTTGCTTTAGTCCATAAATGGACCTTTGAAGCTTGCATACTTGGTTGGGATGTTTTGGATCAATGAACCCTTCAGGTTGATCCATATAGACTTCTTCATCCAAGTAACCATTTAAGAAGGCAGTCTTAACATCCATTTGCCATATCTCAAAGTCATAGTACGCTGCTATGGCTAAGAGAATCCTAATAGCTCTAATGTCTGCTACTGGTGAAAAGGTCTCATCATAGTCAACGCCAAAACGTTGAGTATAACCTTTCGCCACGAGACGAGCTTTATAGGTGTGTACATTTCCATCCATGTCGGTCTTCTTCTTGAAAAGCCATTTACTCCCAACAGTTCTTGCGTTAGGAGGAAGATCAACCAGGGTCCAAACGTGGTTATCTTGCATGGATTTCATTTCCACATTCGCAGCTTCAAGCCATTTGTCAGATTCCGGATCTGATAATGCAACTTTGAAGTTTGGAGGCTCATTAAGATCTCCTGATACGTTATCCTCGGATTCGACTAGACCAATCCATCTATCCGGATTACGTACGACCCTTTCGGATCTACGAAGTGGAATCGCAACATCATCGACTTGAGGTTCATCACTTTGAACATTTTCCCCCCCAAGTTGATGATTGCTAGTTGTTTCCGAAGGTGACACATCTTCTAGTAGTTCTACAATTCTCCCACTGTTCTCTTGAGCTATAAAATTCTTTTCAAAGAATTCAGCATATCGAGCAACACGAACAGTGTTTTCGGAGGGATTATAGAAGTAGTAACCCATTGTTTCCTTTGGGTATCCCATGAAGATGCACTTAGTAGTCCTGGGTTGTAGTTTTTCAGGCGTATCACGCTTCACAAGTGCCTCACATCCCCAGACTCTTAAGTAAGACAACACAGGGACTTCTCCATGCCATAATTGATATGGTGTCTTTTCAACCTTCTTGGTTGGAACCATATTTAGAACGCGTACAGCGGTATCTAGAGCAAAATCCCAAAATGATATTGGGAGAGTTGTAAGGTTCATCATCGACCTCACCATCTCTAGTAAGGTTCGATTCCTCCTCTCAGACACTCCATTATGCTGAGGAGTATAAGGAGGAGTAAGCTGTTGGACAATTCCACACGCTTTAAGATAATCCTTAAACTCTTGGCTTAAGTATTCTCCACCACGATCCGATCGAAGGATCTTGATGGTCTTTCCGAGTTGATTTTCAACTTCGTTCTTGAACTCTTTGAATGTTTCAAATACCTCATTTTTATGTTTAAGCAAGTAAACATAACCATAACGGCTGAAATCATCCGTGAAAGTCACGAAGTAGCTAGCACCTTTTCTTGACACATGTCTAAATGGGCCACATACATCAGTATGGATGAGTCCAAGTAGCTCTTTAGCCCTTTGTGGCTTGTTCGGAAAGGGTTTTCTTGTCATCTTTCCTGAGATACAGGAAACGCATTGATCAAATGATTCATCATTTGATTGTAAGATCCCTTCACGTTGAAGTCTTTCAATGCGATTTTTGCCAACGTGGGCAAGACGACAGTGCCAAAGATAGGTAGAGTCCAAACTAGTTTTGGCTCGTTTGCTAACAGTGAACATTGAATTATTTGAAACACAACCACGCATATCAATTTCATAAATGCCATCACAAGGAATAGCATCAAAATAATGAACATTATTTTTAGAAACTGAAATACCGATATTATTAAATGCATTAATAAATCCTTGGTTTTTCAACAAAGAAACTGAAATGACACCTCTAGTGATAGAAGGTGCATAATGACAATTGTCTAGTACAATAAATAACCCAGAAGGCAGAATTAAATGAAATTCTCCTATAGCTTCCATAGCTGCTGGCAAACCATTTCCAACGAACAGTTGCAAAGCTCCAGGCTTCAGTTTCCTCCTCTTTCTAAGACCCTGTAACGAATTACAGATGTGAGTTCCACAGCCGGTGTCATACACCCATGAATCACTCTTAGAAAAGGAAAATAATTCAATTGTGAAGATACCTGAAGTACTAGTCCCACTAGTATTCTTTCTCTTCTTCATCAACTCAGCTAGATAGGTAGGACAGTTCCTCTTCCAGTGTCCAACTTCACCACAATGGTGACAGATCTGGTCTTTAGCCGGATGCTCTTTTGAGGCCGGAGGGGTTTGCTTGGTTTTAGGAACAAGCGCAACTACCTTGCCTTTTCCCTTACCATCATTCTTGCCCTTCGCCTTTTGCGGTCTTTTAGCCTTTTGGATCCTTCCCCCCTTGATCATAAGAACTTGGGGTGTTTCAGTGGCCTTTTTAGGAATCGTCTTTTCATACTCGACAAGCATAGCATGAAGCTCAGGTATAGTCTTAGTCATACTATGCATGTTGTAGTTGCGCACAAAACCCTCCAAATCCTTCGTAAGCGATTTGAGGATCATGCCAACTGCAACAGCACGATTATACCCATAATTGAGCGATTCCAATTTGTCAAAGTAGCTCTTCATCTTGAGCACATGACTACTGACCGATTTACCAGTTTCAAGCTTCAAGTCGTGGAGTTTCACAACTAGGTCGAACAATTCAACACCAGCTTGTTTTTCATACATCTTCTTTAGCTCTTTGATCATATCACAAGGTGTATGAAATTCGTATTGCTTCTAAAGATCGGGAGTAATACTCGAGATCATCATGCAAGCAACCTCATCGTATCTGCTGTACTCTGCGTTGTAGAACGCTTTCTCTTGCTCAGAAGCATCAGCAGCTGGCTCGGTCGGCCAATGATGTTCAAGGACATCGGTCCTCCGTTCAACTCTAAGGACAATCCTCAGTTGACGGTACCAGTCATTGAAGTTAGATCCATTCAGCTTTTCTCTTTCAAACATTTGACGAAAAGCATGACCAACATTGTTTTGAGGAGGGTTTGTTGCCATCTATAAAACAGATTAAGTTCAAAAATCAGTATTTTCGATAATCTTTTCCTTAATAAATTTAATTACCCATTGTTTAAACATTTTAAACAATTAAGCTTATTAAGGCTAGGATCCAATTGACATGACATCATTTCATCAGTTGATCTGCTAGAAATGATGCATTCAAAAGGTAAGTGACGATCACTAATTGTATTCCAAATACAATTCCTAGATTTTATGGGACCTACAACTTGCACCAAGTGATTTGTAGTCATGTTTCATCCCATCTTTTGCCACGGGCCAGGGGTCTCACCGCCTAGCTCATTTTAAGTCGTCCAACTAAGAACGCACAAATTGTCCACCATTGTGTACCAATGAGTGGGAATTTGCCATGTAAATGCCATTTTACCATTGTGTACCAATGAGTAAGATGACATCCACAAGTGTCCTTTACAAGGTGGATGGCAAAGACTTAAATTTTGTTTTGGGTCAAAACATTTTTGATGCGTGATCAAAAGTTATGTGTGAAGATTCATGCATATCTTCACCACATAATGTGTTTATAAAATTCTTAGTTTGTCTTCCAAATCAAAGGAGCTCGGTAGCTCCATTTGCAACACACAAAGAAGCGTAGGGGTGAGGTTTGCAACTTTTGCAATTAAAAACCTACCACTTTAGGGAAGCAGAGCGACCCGACTTATAACTCTCTTAGAGTGTGTTCAAATGGGTGAGCCGGTGTTTCTTTTGACTTTTAGGACACATAATTTTATTTTATAAACAAAATCATATTTCTATAGTTCATTTAGCAAATTTCGATTTTCATAAAACAATTTTGCATTTAAAACCTTTTATTATGTCACAATTATCAAATAATCACATAATCTTAGGGTTTCTAATTATCTAACATATTTTTAATTTTAATCCTCTTTGATATAAGTAATAACCATGAACGATTTGCATGAAACATCATGGTTTTTACTTCCTTTTAACATTTAAAATAAAGGTACAACATGTTGATTATCAAATAACAAAAACTTGGGTTCTTAATTTTAGATCACAAAAATCAAATTTTAGACCTAAAATAAGGGTTTCCGATTCGGCTAGAGGTTTTCGATCCAATCTATAGTTTTCGATCGGAAAACAGGGTTTCCGATCGAGAACATCACTTTTCGATAAGGGTTTCCGATCGGAAAGGGTTTACGATCTACAATAGGTTTCCGATCGGAAAGCGGTTTACGATCGGAACACGGGTTTCCGATCCACCATAGGTTTCCGATCGAAAAACTAGGGTTTCCAATCGGGACAAGGGTTTCCGATCGGGTCGAGAAGGGTTTCCGATCAGAAAACAAGGGTTTCCGATCGGGTCGAGAAGCGGTTTCCGATCGGAAAACAAGGGTTTCCAATCGGGTCGAGAAGCGCTTTTCGATCAGGGACTTTTCGATCGGGTCGAAAAGTCATTTTTCATCGAATTTTTTCGTTTTTACCAATTTGCGAAACTTTTTCCAATTGTAAAACACGATTTTTAAATGGATCGAAAAGCTAGAATCATATTTTGGTTACCTCCCTTCCAAGTTTTATTCCCGGTAATTAATTAAAATTATAGGTGGCTCGTGATACCACGAGTACGCAGCGGAAAGAATCCTATGAATCAATCTAACTAACCGGTTTTAGAACGTGTACCTTTTTAGCTCGGCAAGACTTGATCTCTTGGAGGATTTGATACAAATCCCTCTACGATCGCACACACAACACACCAATGCTATGTGCTAGCAACCGATCACGAACTCCTCTTGATGTAGGCTTGGTCGAACCACACAAGAATCGAAACCCCTAGGGTTTTCTTGTTGCCGAATTCGAGAGAGTAGAGAGAGAGATTAGGGTTTTCTTTTATCAGATAAATGCAACCAGCACATAAACCTTAAACCAGGATGGTCTATTTATAGGTTTAGAGGAACTTGATAAGCAAGTTAGGGCTTGGGATAGGCATAACCGAATTTCGTCCTTAAGGCTTATCCCAAAGCCTTTTCCTAACTGTAATCCAATTACAACTCTCTCTAATTACAACTAACACCCTCTGTTAACAATTAACTGTCAGTTTTTAACCAAACCTCGTTAAATGTTCGTGATAAATATTAATTAACCATTAATTAATATTAATACATTTGGTGTCGAGACGTGTGACCCCGTAGGCTTAAATAATATCCGGACATACGCTTACTATTACATGATCATATCCCTACACTTTCCGACTAGTTTCTCACCACGAGCATTTCCCCGTTGTCGGTTTGTCGTTTGGACCTCGTTACACCACCGAAACGTTGACCGAAAGTATAGACGGGTTTTATTAACGTCACTAGTTTACACCCCGTTTGCCGCCACCGTGGTCCATCTTCATCGACCGTAGACCACCTTTATGGTTCTTTGTCATCTCGGTAGCTTACTACCGTTACCGGCATCGCCAGCCATCAACCGCTCATCACCAAATCTTAACCGAAAGAGAGGACGGTAAAGCGGGTTTACCAGGTTTTAATTCTCGTTTCATCTTGTTTAAGCCACAACTACCGCCGTCTACCACCACGTACAATGAGCTCCCACCGTCCACCATCATTCCGCTCGTCGCCGGCGATGGCCGATATCCCGCCGTGTGTTGCAGTTTGTCGGAGATGGAGGAGGGAGCTTCGCCGGAGGTTGCTGGGTGCTCCACTGGTAATAGCAGCAGCAGGTCGCTGGGAAAACCGAACGGGGAGGAGAGGTTTGCTTGCCATCGTGGGTCGCCGGTGGAGCTGCTGCTGGGTTTGGTGTCGTCGCCGGAGAACGAGGGAGACTGCCATTGCTCGCCGGGCTTCGCAGCTCTAAGCTACTGCTGCCGGAAAACCGAAAGGAGGGAGAGATGGTTTTGCTGCGGGTTCGCCGGAGAAGGAGGAAGAACAGCGGGGTGGCCGGATTTTTATCACCGGCAAATCGAGAGAGCAGGGGGTCGCCGGGTTTTGCCAATCGGAAAAGCGAAGGGGACGAGGGAGCTTTCTCTCTCTTTCTCTTAATTCTCTTTTCCCTCATTTTGTCGTGTAGTAATTTGTGAATTCAAATTGTGAGTTTGTGTTATCAATTGTCAAGTGTGTACGTATTTATATGCAATTCGAATCCACAATAATGATACACGTAAACATAGTGAGAAATCATCTTGAGAGTTAAATCATCCTAACAATTCGACACATATTATTTGGAAGAGTAGAGAGCAAGTAAATGGATATTTACTTTAATGTGGTGTAACATAAATAAGCAGGTATACTACCCGGTTGTTTGAACTCGTTGATATTTTATAAACGGATTATTTAAATTCTCTAACATCTAGAATATTACGGGGGTCCAATAAATATTAATCGCTATATTTATTTTTTTTGGTTAAAACGTTAACCGGTGAGCGTTTAGTTATTACGCGGTAGAATGCGCGTCTAATCAGTGTCGCGATCGTGGCCGTTTCATAAACCGAATATGCTGTCTTGACTTAAATACTTCATAGATATTATAATAATTATCTATAGTTTTCCGAGGCGTTATAATCATTTCGAACGGCTAACCGAATTGAGTTCGGTTATTATCGCGTAACAGCATTGGTTAACGATTCCAACTTCTTTCGTGTCGAATATCGTAAATATATTTTATAATGATTATAAATCAAGTATTAACAATACTTGATATTCTACTTTCGCCTCGGTGTTATTTTCATGACGTTCGTGCCTAAATACGGTTTATTACAAACCGGGCCTAAATTACTATCTCGCGTTCTCCCGCTTCGTTATAACTCGAATTTCAGATCTGTCTGCGCCCTCGATCTTTATTTTT
This sequence comes from Deinandra increscens subsp. villosa, assembly GCA_039602395.1. Classification (NCBI taxonomy): domain Eukaryota; kingdom Viridiplantae; phylum Streptophyta; class Magnoliopsida; order Asterales; family Asteraceae; genus Deinandra; species Deinandra increscens. The sequence continues at coordinate 35,907,401 of JBCNJP010000006.1, forward strand.
CGTTATCTACCATATTCTATAAATTCGACTCTTGACGTTTCTTCGAATGTCGTGCCGAATATTCGTACGTGAATCGTGACGTTTCTCTATTATACGTATATATATACTATATCACATGTATTTCAGCTACTTAACAAATATAGCACACGTATATAATTTAAGTCATAAAATTTTGAGGTGTTACAAGAGATTTACGCGAAGTTTTCCAAATGTGACTTTTGGATTCGCGAAGTACACCTTTTGGGTTATGTGATCAACGACCGGGGTATTCACGTTGATCCGGCTAAGATTGGGGTACTCCCACGACCCCAACCGAGATTCGACAATTCTTAGGTCTTGCTGGCTATTATCGCCGATTCATTAAAAAATATTCCAAGATAGCCCAGCCTCTTATCCCCCTGACCCAGAAAAATAAGAAGTACATCTGGGATGATAAAACCGAAACTGCTTTCCAGTTGTTGAAGCAAAAAAAAAAAAAAAACTTGCAACGCCCCAATACTATCCTTACCAGACGGAATCAGCGATTTCGTTTTATACTGTGCATTAAGGCTTGGGCTGCGTACTGATGTAGCGTGAGAAAGTCATCGCTTACGCCTCTCGACAACTGAAGATTCATGAGAAGAATTACACGATTCACGACTTAGAACTTAGATTCGTTGTCCTTGCCCTCAAAATATGGAGGCACTACCCCTATGGGACTCGGTGCATCATATTCACGGATCACAAGAGCCTCCAGCACATCTTTAACCAGAAAGAGCTAAACATGAGACAACGACGCTGGTTGAACTGCTTAACGATTACGAATGTGAGATTCGTTATCACCCGGGCAAGGCTAACGTTGTAGCCGGCGCTTAAAGCAGGAAGCAACATGCCAAACCACGCCGTGTTCGAGCACTAAGTACGACCATACGCTCGAATTCTCATATCACAAGTTCGTGACGCTTAAATTGAAGCTCTTAAACCAGAGAACCTGGAAAACGAATGCCTGCGTGGCATGGAGAAACAACTGATTGAAAAGCCTGATGGAGCCATGAACTTTTTGGATAGACTATGAGTACCTAGCTTTAGAGGCTTGAGAAAGCTAGTGTTTGATGAAGCCCACAAACCAAGATATTCCATCCACCAGGATCAGACAAAATGTATCATAGTCTGCGAGAACATTTTTGGTGGCTTAACAAGAAAGCCGAGGTAGCTACCTACGTCGGTAAATGCCTGACATGTTCAAAGATCAAAACCTTATAACGTGTATTATCTTGGAAAGACAATAATTAGGTCTAGTAAACTAGGAATGAAAGCTCCTTGATTGCATTGGAACTTTCGAGATTCACAGAAGTATCTGATCGAAAGCTAATCGACCCAAACCACTCTGTAAGACCAATGGAGTCCCCGACACATTTCATTTTCAGATAAACTGAAAACTCAAGTATGAGCAAAGCTTAGGCTGATCATGTAAGGCAAATCACAATTGTGGGTGCACACAAAATTGTAATTTGAACTGCATGAAAATCCTAGTAGAGCCCATTCATGAGAAATCCTGACTTGTCCAGAAACCTTCGCAAACCCTTATCCTTTAAAAAGGGTGACCGCGTCATGTTAAAAATGTCACATTGGAAAGGTGTCATCGGTTTCGGCTAACGAGGAAAGCTTAACCCTCGTTACATTGGTCCAATTGAAATCACTAAGACAATCGGACCAGTAGCTTACCGACTACGCATTCCCATTATCAAAGTGTACCGGAACTCACGGCGAGGTCCAGAGTACACTTGGTAGCACGAGGATCAAATGCGTCTGAAATATCCACGTCTTTTCGGAAACGTCACAAAAGAAAAACCAGTGATCAATTTTCGGGACAAAATTCGTCTAACTGGGGGAGAATGTGACACCTCGTCCGAAAACCTAAGTCAAACCTCTTTACTTTAACCTTTTAATTAAGTATTAATTTGCATTAACTGATCTGATTTCTGTTTAAACTGTTAATTACTGTACCTAACCGCTAACTGATGACGTAAACCTAATCCCACGTTTGTACTTGAAGCGTATACCCGTAATTTTCATAGAGATTCCATGGATTAATCATGGAATTTCAATAACAAGAAAATAAATATAAAATATATTTTTATATTTTATCCGGAACCGGTGTCGTACACTTGTATAACCGACACGGAAAACTGTTAAGCGATCGTAGGTTTAAAACTATTCGGTTTTAAACAATCTGGACGGTCGAGCTTAAAACTGTTACGAACTGACAAAACTGAAAACATTAACCGTAACCCATGTACAAAACTGAAAACTATATCCGATTTATGAAAAACTGTTATAACCGACTCGAACTATTGTTTTTACGAAATAAAAACGTCACAAACTGATGTGTTCGGAACTGCACCTAAAAATAATAAAATTATCTTAGACCTAAACCTAGACCTAGACACACCTAATTTTACCGAAATACCTAAAACTAGACCAAACCTAAGGGAAGTGTACCTATCGGTGGCAATATAGCTACAAAAGACCGAATATCGAACCCTAAGGACACTAGATAGCTAGATTCTAACCTAGGACTCTATGAATGGGAAATTTGAGTAATTTGATTTTTAGGAATTTAAATAACTAATTTACTAACTTCATGTACGGGAGCAAAAAAACTTAAGAGATAATCAGATGCGAGGAAGACACCACCTAGACCTAGAATCCCAATCAATACCTATGACTTTATCTGGCTATGACAACTCTGATGGAAGCTAATTCACCTTTTACGTCCTTCCTAGTAAATGCTTCTAATGCTCGAACAGGAGTTCACCTTTTGGGTTCGTCCAACCTCAACTAAACCTAACCATACTCGAATCTAATCTAAGGTGTTGTTTGTTTTTAAAAAAAAACCTCTTCTAACCTCTTTTGTCTGCGCGGCGCAGACCACGCGCAGACATTTGAGTCTGCAGAGTGTTTGATTTCTCGCAGACTTTTCATTAAAAAACATCTGTCTGTCATCTCCTTGGGGCAGACTTGGGTTTACCACTTCTAACCTCTTCTAGGTTTATTTTCCCCCCATCAAATACAAAACACATTAAAAAATTAAACCCTATCCACGCTTCACTCTCAAGAACGACAGCCACACCTCACACCACCAGGAGCACCGTTGGCGAGCTCCACCGCCGCCGCCATCCCCATCGACCACCGTATTCTCCACCGGCGCTGCCTTCCTTCTTCTCCCCTCCGCCGACCGTCGCTCGGCTCCTCCCATCCACCGACCGTCGCTCGGCTCCTCCATTCCGCCGGCAGTCGCTCAAAATCAAGGTATGCTCATCTCCACTTCTCTAGTTTCAATGATTTTGAGCAATACTGTTAGCTACCAACCTACACAGGGATTCCAAATTCAGTGGGTTACTCACGTGGGTATGCTCCTGTGAAGTTATTGTATTGTTTTTTTTTAATTTGTTAATACTCGAATTTGAGCAAAATATTGTTATTTGGTGATTGTATTGTTTTTTATTTATTTGTTAATACTGGTATGTTCCTGTGGAGTTATAGTATTGTTTTTTTTTTCTAATACGAGTGCTCCTGTGAAGTTATTTGCTAATAATGATGAGTTTGAATATCTATGTTGATTGATGATATTTTTATTGGTTGAAACTCGGTTTAATCTTGTTAGGATACTGTTTTATTTTGAAATTATTTGTGTGTGTTGTGTTATAGCAAGTATTAGATTAATAAAGATTGATTTGGTGGATTTAATAGCAAGTTCTTAACAGTCTGCAGAAGTTAAAAAACAAACAATCTTCTTCTTACAGACTGCAGAGGTTTGGTCCACCTCTTCTTCTACAGATGTCTGCAGATGTGGTCCGCAGACTGCAGACATTTTACCTCTGAAAAAACAAACACCACCTAAGGCACCCTAGGCTAGAAGGAGCTACCACTAACTCTCATAATTGACATGAAATAGCAATTTGACTAATTTCCTAGGGCTTTTCCTTTTGAGACAAAGTTGACCTAAGTTGTTAACCAAACCGCCTACCCAATAATTCTTTACCTTTTGAGTCTCAGAATAAGCAACACATATGAACTTAGGAATCAAATTAACAACCTATATTATGATCAACTAAACTAGCCAGTCATATCAACAAGCAAACACAAAGTCACACTAGTTAGTTACCCAACCCAAACCAGAAGACATCCGCAGATTAAGCAATAAAGATAATTACTTGAAATCCTAATTCATATACGCATATGAATCCAATCATGAAAATAGTGGAATTTAATAGAAATGTGACATCAATCAAAATTGTCAAAAGTCGGATAAAATCATTGATACTAAAAGTTCATCACAATATTCTAGATGGTGATATCATGAACTTAGCCAACGATCATGATCAAATCAGAAAAATAAATAAAGTATGGAACTTGGTTCATGAACATGTTGGTTAAGTAATTACAAAAAACAAGAAAAAAGATTAGAACCCGGAGAAAAGAATAATAGTTGAATGATTGTACCGCGTCGATCTTTTCTTGTTTCTCGCTGTCTTTCCCGTCCTTTAAATCTCGTCCCTGGAAACTCCTTAATCGGCTCGAATTGTTGCTGTCGCTCAAAAGAATTATGTCGTCTCCCTCCTCTTTTCGTCGGGTTTTCTTTTCTTGCGTAGGGTACTTAAAACTCCCTCTAAGAAATAATTGACGTCCCCGTTCCTTTTTATCCGTAAGGTTGACTCTTTTAAATTGTTGTCAGCCATCGAATCCTTATATGCACAAAGTCCTCCACAATTAATTAACCACCATTTTGAATTAGTGGTGAACTCATCCATGTTAATGTTGGGTTATATAACCATTATCGATTTAAACACGAGTACGTAGCGAAAATTTTCCTATGAATTAATCTAACTAACCGGATAGACAACGTGTACCTTTTTAGCTCGGCAAGAGAGGATCTTCTAGGATTTGAAGTAAATCCCTCTACGATCGCACACATGACACACCGATGTACGTATGCTAGTACTTGATCACGAACTTCTCTTGATGTAGGCTTTGGTCGAACCACTCAAGAAATCGAACCCCTTGGGTTCTTTTCTTGTTGCCGAATTTTAGAGAGGAAAGAGAGAGAGTTTAGGGTTTTCACTTTATCAGATAAAATCAACCACCAAACCTTAAACCTATAAGGTCTATTTATAGTGTTTAGAGACTTGGAAAACAAGACAGGGATTGGGATGGGGACCATCCACGAATTCGGCCCTAAGGCCTTATCCCAATCCTTCTCTCAATTGTAATCCAATTATAACTCTCTCTAATTTCAACTAACACCCCTGTTAACAATTAACCGTTAGTTTTTAACGACTTCTCGTTAAATGTTCGTGATAAATATTAATTAACTCATTAATTAATACAAATACATTAGTGTCGAGACGTGTAACCCCGTAGGCTTAAATACTTTCCGGACATACGCTTATTAATAGGTGATCATATCCCTACAGCTCCCACTTGTGCTCGTAGTAATAAAGGTAATAACATTGGTTAGCGTCTAGCAACACGCCAATGCTCCCGGAAATATTTAAGTACAGTTTCTCAAAGTGTATTTAAATGGTACAGTCATTTACTATCCCTTTGTTACCGATACCGTTGTTAAATATGAATATGGATCAAGTCATTTCATACTTTAACGATTCTGTTTCTCATTCCCCAACTAATTAAAGATTACCAAATTCAAATCGAGACACATTTGGATTTCATTTGGGCATGGCCATGCAGACATCTTAGTTAGTCCCAATGAGGGGCCCAGTGGTATCTGCTTCAACTTTTAAGCTGAAGGAACAAATCCTCTTGACTACACGTGTCCAGTCACATACTTCACTACACTTACTGAAAATAGCCCTTTTGTACTACCTTATTCAGGATAGTTAGAACTATATCAAGTAAGTGCAATCCATACATGCATGACCTGCTTGTATCTCTAGTCTAAGGATAAGTAAAACAACCATTTACGAATTTCACTCAATGACGACGATCCATAAAGTGAAAATTCGTTAGTGGGGTAGTCCGATATGCATCCTATGAATATCATGTGAGTTTGGTGGGACCATCCATTATATATTCCAAGAATATTACCAATCACTCAGATTTGTCTTAGTTTAACTATATTCCCATATAGTTAATCGACAATAGACAATTTAGAATACTTGACAAGTACTCAAGGATTAAACATGCAAATATAGGACACAATTTACTATTAAGTGAAATCAAACATATCAAGTACTTTATTTCATTATATAAATAGAAATTGTTTAACATCCCTTATCCAAATACCAAACATCAGACATACATGATTTAACTAGCTAATTTAAGTCCCATGCCCTCGGCATGCCTTTCAAGCTTCGGCCTCGACAAAGCTTTCGTGAAAGGATCAGCTAAGTTAATATCTGTGTGAACTTTGAGTAATCTGATCTCACCTAGTTCGATCTGCTCACGAACATAGTGATATCTACTGTCATAGTGTCTGGCGCCCTTCTGAACTCCAGATTCTTTGGCAATGATTAATGCACCAGTATTATCACAGTACATATCAATAGGCAAGTTACTTGTAGGGATCACGTCAAGCCCACAAATAAACTTCCTTATCCAGACTGCCTCCATTGCAGCTTCCGAAGCATCAATGTACTCAGACTCTGTTGCAGACATAGCAACTGTGGTTTGTTTCTTGCTTTTCCAATCCACAGCGCCTCCATTCAGAACGAAGACGTACCCAGACTGAGACTTCGTGTCATCTCTATCAGTCTGAAATCCAGCATCACAGTATCCGGTCACTTTGAGCTCTTGATCTGGAGATGTGATCCACATGGTCAAGCATTAGTATTTAGTGTATATCACATCTGAATACTTTCTGATTTGCCGAGCCTAACAAACATATCAAACAATGATCTTATGGCTCTTTCATCTACTCTATCCATGAGTCAGATACGTAAGCTAATGTACCATCATTTCCCAATCATCAATTTCTCAAATTTTATATATATTGTGCATGTATTAACCTTATATATTTTGCATTATTCACCTTCCTTACATAACATGCATTTTCACAATTTCTCCCTCTTACATGTATTTCTCCCCCTTAAAATGAAAACTCTATTTTTGGATTTTCATTTTACAAAAACATGACGCTACTTTTGGTTTTTATCAATTGAAAATGCATAAAGAAAGAAAAATTGATCAATCAACACGGATATCTTGCAGATTAGAATTTTAAAAAAAATTTGCAGGTTAGAAAAATATATTGCAAGCAATTTAAGTTAAGCAGAATACTCATCCATCAACAACTTTGCAATCGTCGATAGATCTTCTAGAAGTACCTGCACACTGGTCAAACTCTTTAGTTTTTAACTTGACCCGAAGCAACGGCTTCAGGTCGACCTGTGTACTGGTTTTGCTTCGAAACCACCTTACGTTTCCACAATTGTGATTGTTTTGGTAACTCAGTTTTTGATGAATCAATCACAGGTGACTATGATGATAAACCTACATTTTGAACCTTTTGAAACATAGGAACAAAACGTTTTTGTTTTAGAAAGAATGTAGGTTCACATTCATAAAAAACTCAGCCTTTTTCATCAAAGAACTTTGGTTTGGCAGATTTACCAAAAACTGGTATCTTTTGAAACCTTTGGTTTGATTCAGCAGGAAGTGGACAATCTTTTGCCATATGCCCTTTTTGGCGGCAAACATAGCATAAACATTGAGACTTATCCCACGTTTTAGGTGCCTGCACAGAATTACAAACATGAATATCTCGAACATGATCAAGAAAAGAATCATATACCTATCAGCAGTGATCATGAATCCATTTAGATGATGGGCTTCCAGAATGAGAACCATCAGAAGAACATTTGGCGGTTTGATTCTTCAAGGTTCTTGTAGCATCCTTCTTCTCAAAAACTTCAGAAATTTTCCTAGCATCAACGCAATGAAGAGGAAACTCTTTGTCGGAGAATATCTGTTCTGAACCCTTGAGTTTGTAAAACCTCTCAGGTTGAACCTTCTCAGCCTTAAAAACTTCCTTCTTTACTTGCTTCATTTTAAGCTTCTTCAAATCTTGTAACATTGATGCTAGAACCTCCTTAGCTTTGACATTCTGTGTTTTAAAACCCAAACCAACATTCTTCCAAACAATATTTCCTCAGAATGTAAATTCTGGTGTCTAACCTTTGCTAACTTTGAAAACTTAGCTTTGATATCTTTAATATTTTTCTGTTCAAAGAAGACCGTCTCATCAAATTCAGGTTGAGAACGAATCTTTTCACTTGAAGTAGATGATTTTTCATTATCAGCAGAAGATGAACCGAAAACAAACTTAGGAGCCGAAGGAATCTCAGATTTCTTGCCCTTTTTCTTTTATTCTTCTTCTTCCTTACAATCTTTTCTTCTTCAGTAGTAGATGATGAAACCTTGGAATAAGCATAATCTTCCACCATTTCCTTCACTTCTTTGAAAGCTTATTTAATATGAGCAGGGGGTGAAGCGGTCTTATCAAACATCTTTTTAAAAATTTTATCTTTAGCTAGAAAGCTTGTGAACAATTGAGAATTTGAAACATTATTCAGCAATCAATTGGCATCAATTACTTGAATCTTTAAATCTGAAATTTGCTGTTGAGCTTCAGACAATTCCTTCTCAGTAGCTATCAACCTTTTTGCAACCTTATTCGTTTCAAATTTTTGCATTCGAAGATTTTCCAACCCTTCGAACAATTCTTTCTTCAATTTATCTTCATTCCGCTTTTGAATCTCCAAATTTGCAGTTTGAACTTTATTCACACTTACCAATTCACGTTTCTCATCTAAATACTTCTCCATAACAGCTTGATAACTTGCAATCTTAGCAGCAGATTCTTCAGCATCCTTTGTAAGCAGATCAAGCTTGATTTTTGACTTTTCAAACAAATTTTGAAAATCATAAGCAGTATCCTCTGCTTCATCCTTCCATTTCTTGACTTCATTAATCAACTCATCCCTTTCTTCACAAATCTTTGCATTTGCAGCTTCAACATTCTTTTTATCTTGTTTTTGAAATCTCTAAAACTTCATTCAGCAACTTGATCTCTGTAATCAAACATTCATTTTTCAAAACTAATTCCTTCTCATGTTCCCTAGACACCTCCAAATCTGAATTAACCAACTTGAATTCCTCAGAAAGCTTTTGGATTTTATTCAAAAACGAAGCATTTTCTTTCAACAAACTTTCCAAGTTTTCAACAGATTCATAGGAACTTGGTGCTGAACTCGTATCTGAACTATAATCTTCTTGTTGATCATGAGTGACAATCAAAGCAGATGAATCAAAATGTTTACCCTAATCATACACACCGTCATCCTGACTTGTTAAAGCTGTCTTGTTTGCATTACTTGACGATAGTTGAGTAAAACCGGGTTTGCTTCCATGAGCTTGTTGACATTCTTTAGCAAAATGTCCAAGTTTTGAGCATTTGTAACACTTCAACTTGAATTTATAAAATCCCAATTTGCTATTGAAAGCAGATGAACTCCTGCCATGTTTCTTGAAAAATCGTTTTGATCTTTGACCTAGCATAGCATATTGCCAAGCTAAATCTAATTCGTTTAATTGATCATCATCAAGATCATCCCGCATAATTTTTGCATCAGCAATATTCTTGATAACCAACCCAAAAGATGATGTAATTAAGGCATAAATCATTTTAGCATAATCATCGGTTGTTTCAGCAGACACGGCATTTTGATTTGTGAAATTTGGAATGGTAAAATAGCAGCCTTTTGAAGAATCAGAATTTCCAGAAACTCCAGTCATAAAAGCAACACTTGGTGCAGAACTAAAATTTTGTTTACCTTCAGCATTCATGCTAGCAGTATTCTCTCCATGATACAACTCATTATTTTGTAACGTTGCAGTTGAGTTCTTTAAATTTAACATTTCCATTTCCCGAGCATGAAGTTTTCTAGTAAGCTCATGAAATGTCAATGTAGAGTATTCTTTATCATGAGTGAGTAACAAAACATAGTTTTCCCACTTTTCAGGCAAAGCTTCCATAATCTTTTTTTTCAAGTCTGCATCGGTTTTCTCAATTCCAACTACCTTTAATTCACTAATCATATGTGAAAACCGTGAAACAAGAGCGGTAATGTTTGCATTGTCATAATGTTGAAAATTATCAAATTCTTTATTCAACACCTTTTTACGACTCTTCTTGTAATCATCATTACTTTCACATCTAGCCGATAAAGCATCCCACAATTGTTTTGATTTCTTGCACGTACTAAATTAATATAACAACTCAGTGGGTAATTCCATTGTAAGATAACCGAAAGCCTTTTGTTCAAGCTCATATGATTTCCTTTCAGCAATGTCGAAGGTATGAACTTCCTTGAAATCTCCTTGATCAGTTGTGTGTTGATAATGCTTCTTGATTGGAATCCACAAATCGATATCATTCGTACTTATGTAAGCAGAAAATCGTTGCTTCCAATTCTGATAATCTTCCAACTTCAACAACTTGGGAACTTTCTGACTTGTTCCAATTTCGTTATCAAAATTCATCATGGTCTGCATTGCACTCTGCATTGCGGAAAAAGCTTGAAATTCCGACATCGTTGAAAATTGGAATTCTTAATTCTGAACCTTATTCGAACCTAACCCTATGATCCAAACCTATTCTGAACTCCCCCCGAACCTCAAACAGTAATCCAAACTTCAACCGAAACTAACTGTGCCGAACTATAACCGAAAGCCTTCCGAACCCACTCCGAACTCGTCCCGAACTCTTTCCGAAACACAAACCTATCTGAACCTCTACCTAATAAGAACAGTATCCGATCTATGACCTAAGTGTTAGAGCATATTCCTATGATACCGTGTGTCTCATGTATTGTATCTAGTTTAGAGCGTCTTTGTGAGTCGTATAGTTGCAACATACCAAGGTGCCGTACCAAATGGTATGGCGTACCAATTGGTACGCCCGTACCAAATGGTATGCCAGTTGGTACGATGGTAAGTTGCTAACAATAAATAGTTCATGTTAGAGAGAGTTCAAGAGTTCTGTCATACTCTACTCTTAAGTTTGTGTAACTGAGTGTGTTCTCTCTCTCTCTAGACTTTGTGTATTCTCTAAGTGAAATCAATAAAGCAAAGCTTTATTACATCGTGTGCATTCTCGTATTACCGAATCATGCAGTAGTAAGATCCCTCCGTGGTTTTACAGGTGGTATCAGAGCATTTGGTTGCTCTACTGCTGAGATTTGGTCAATTTTCGGGTTTTAGAGAGAGAAAGTTTGGATTTTCTTTGTTTTTCATCTTTTTTTTTTCTCAATTCTGAGTGATTCTAAGGTCAAAAATGATTTCTGAGTGTTCCTAGTGAGTTTTCGCACCTCACTGAATCAAATTCCAGTCCCAAAAGTCGAAAATTTGAAAAATCCATCGATCTCAGTTTCGTACGTCGTTGGTACGCTCGAAGAACAACTGGTACGCCTCTAGTACGCTTCTAGGACGCAAGGAAATCTTCATCAGCTTCTGTTACGCTGAAATCTGGTCCGGAAGACAATCTTCAAGTTTGGTCCGCGACGGTTACTTTCTGGTACGCTGGCAGTTACGTCGTACCAAATTGGTACGCTGCTGAAACTAGTATGCTGAATTTTCTGGTCCGCTGATCTGATTTGGTCCGTAGGGTGGTACGCTGGTTTTCTTGGTCCGCAGCTTGGTACGTTGGCAGTAAAGTGACCTTCACTAAAACTGACGTAACTTGAGAACCGTTAAGAGTTACGAGAGCTAATACCAGCCAAAACGTTGGTCTTGACGAGATCTATACTTTTAGTAGCCTAATGGCCAGTACCCTCCGGTTTGACCCCCAAATCTGCTTGGAAGACCTCCATTTTTAGTTCGAAGTTTTGACATTCAATTCTTAACTTCAAGATGAGTGATTTTCAAGCGTTCTCAGCTATGCAAACCTCGATGCAAGCCATGATGAACTATGATAATGAAATCGAAACAATCCAGAAAGTTCCTAAATTACTTCGATTGGAAGATTATCGTAGTTGGAAGAAAAGATTTGAATCTTACATATACTTACAAGATGTTGATTGTTGGATTCCGATTGAAAAACAATATGAATATCCGTTGATTGCTAATACTTTACCAAAGTCAACAAGTGATTTTGAGCCTGAAGAAAAGAAGGTATTCGCAAGAGAAAAGAAAACTTATAGTTTTCTCATGATGACATTACCCAAGGATTTGATGCATCAGTTTAAGAAATTTCCAACATCGAAATAGTTATGGGATGCTATTAAGGAAAGATGCGAGGGTAATGATCAGTACAAAAACACTCGAAAGAAAGTTTTGAAGAAAGAGTTTGACAATTTCGGGCTTTGCGAGAATGAAAAGATCACAGATTTGATTGCAAGGTTTTCACATTTAATCAATGAACTTGACATTGTAGGTGTTAAGAAAGAAAATGATGAATTAAAGGAGACATTCCGGGAAGCTCTTCCTGAAAAGTGGGAGAATTTTGTGATGATGTTGTCTAATGATCCAAACTACTCAAGTTGGACATTCAATCAGCTAATAAGCAAATTACAATCTTGGGAAATGTAATTACTTGTAAAAAAGTCATCAACCCCATCTGTTCTGAATCCTGAGGTATATTTTGGAGAAAATTCTGCTACTATTCATGCTAAAACAAAATCACATTCTATTTCAAGCAGTAATCCACCTGCAACAGCTTTTCTTGCTGGAAAGTCTGAAAATACTGGTTATTCTTCGGGTTGCAGTTTTACTATTCCTAATAGATCAATCAACAAGTCTGCTTCTACTCAAGCAACCGAAGATTTAGCTGCTTTGTTGTCTACTTTTATATCATCTTCGTCTGGATCCATATTTAGTCAAATTGGTAATTCTGGTTTGATTTCGGAGGATCTAAAACAGATGGATGATGATCAGCTAAATAAATTAGATTTGGATTGGCAGTTTGCTATGACTGTTGAAAAAGGAAGAAGGTTTATTGACAAACATGGCAAGAGTTCTATTCTTCAAGGATGCAAACTGGGTTTAGATAAGTCTTAATTTAAATGTTACAAATGTTCTAAATTAGGAAATTTTGCTCGAGAATGCAAGCAATCTTCTTCTAAACCAAGCACTTCAGATAGTCATAATCATAATAAAGATGCAAAGGCTTTAGTGGCTGAGGAGGGTTATGATTGGGCTGCATATTTTCTAGATGAATCTGCATTTTTAGTTCATTATCCAGAAAATTATGCATTAATGGCTACTATGCAAGGTGAATCAAGTGATTTTGAATCTCAAACAAGTGCATCTGAAACAAGTGATTCTGAAGTTAGCGGGTATGAGTCAACATGTGAATTTTGTGCTAAAAAAGAAAGAAAGATTCGAGAATTGATTTCTGAAAAGGAAGGGTTGATTGTTGAACATGAGAAGAAAGAATCAGAGATAGAAAGTTACAAAAGAAAGTGTGAAGATTTTGATGAGATTTTCAAAGCTAACGCAATGTTGGAAAAAGAAAAGAAGGTGTTAATAGAAGAAGTTTTAGAGCTAAAAGCAAGATTAAATGAGATGGTAAGTGACAATAAAGAACAGATCGTGAAGTTACAAATGAAAATGCTGAGTTAGTTACAAAGGTTGAAAAGTGGGAGTTCGAAGCAAAAGATGTTGTTGGAGATTTTGATGCATTATATAAGAAATCAAAAGCAAGAGTGGAATGACTTCTGTTTACCAATTTTGAATTTCAAAAAGCTTATGATGAACTCATGGTTTCGAACAATGATTATAAAGTTTTCCAGTCAAAATTACAAGATAAAGTCACTGATCTGACAAAAGAAAACAAATTGTTGACAAGAAATGTAGAGATTTATCAAGGAAAGGTGGAAAAAGTTACACAGGAAATGTTTGATGCCCATGATAAAGTTAGAAGAGAAAAGTCTTTGTCTAACAGAGTTTTAGAACAGTTGATAGAATCAGAAAAGGCTTTGGGTGAAGCTCAGAAAAAGATATTAGATTTACATGTTCAAATTCTGGATTTGAATCGTCAACTAAATAATTTGAAGAATTAACACTCTTTCACCAGTTATTTGTGCAATGACGAAAATTTCAAAAGAGTGTTTGGCGGTGAAGAATTCAATCAATTACCACCTCCATTGGTTCAAACTGATCCTCTGGCTGATGTCATATCTTCTGAAGTAACTGGTGATTATTCTGAGCTTGTTACTAAGAAGTCTGATTTGAAGAAATCAAAAAAGTCAAAGGAGAAAGTGGAAAAAGAGGAGAGTTTGGTTGATAAATCCACATCAAAGTTTGTATCTGGTGGGTTTATATCTGATGAGGGAGTTGTTTCTGCTGGGAAACAGATTGAAAAAGATGAAAAAGAATTGAATGATGCACAAGTTGCTACAAAATTGGTTGAAGCTAACAAGTTGAAGGATATTAAAGCTTCATTCAATCACATTGCTAAAGCTGGTCCTTCAAATTCTCAAGTCGATTTGTCAAAGCTACCGGGTTACAATTCTGGTTTGGGTAGTGAAGGTAAACAGTTTGAAAAGAAAGACAAGAAAAATATGCCCAAGAAAGCTCCAAAAGAAAAGAAAGACACAAGCTTGGAACAAATTTATCATTTGGCTCAGGTGTTTATGTCTAAAATGGAAAAAGGATTCGGAGGTAAGATTCAGAAGATGACTTCTACTGAAAGTTCTTCTCGAGATGCTCAAAAGATTAAGGATTTTTCATCCTCTGGATCTAATTCCACACCTCGAAGTCCTACATCAAAATGGATACATAATAACCGATTTCAAAATTTTGATGATATGTCTGATGATTCTGAGGTCATTGATAGATGTCCTTCAATTCAGGAAAAATACCAATCTCAACGATCCTATCGTTTGTGCTATCAATGTCGCCGAAAGGGAAACATGACACAGGATTGTCCTGAAAATGTAAAAAGTTCATTTTCAAACAAATCTGCCACAATTATTGATGAATCAGGCAGGACTTTTACTGAGTCCACACCTTCCAAATCAAAATCTAAAACGTAACAATTTTTTCAAATTTGATTCAAGTGTTGGTGGTTCATCACATGATGATGACTCTGTTAAAAATCAAAAAGCAAAAATGCAGTGGCGACCTAAGGTGGTTACCAAAGCTGCTAATGATTTTATGGAAAACACTGGTCGACCAGAAGCTGTGTGCTTCGGGTCATTTGAGTACTAATTCTTTAAAACATGTGTGCAGGTTTCTTCAAGAAGACCTGTTGGTGATTGTGAAGTTCAAAGCTTCTAGCAGTTACTGATAGTGGACTCTCCTGCTTAACTTAAATTGAATGCTTCATATTTCAAAATTGAAATTTTTCTAAAAGCTAAACGGAAAAGGTATCAGTATCGCTTGGTCAACTTTCTTTCTTTTACATTCCATCTATAGTTTAGAGGGAGAAAATTAAAAAAAATAAAACCAAAAATAGTGTCTTTGTGTTTTTGTTAAAATGAAAATCCAAAAATAGAGTTTTCATTTTAAGGGGGAGGAAATTGAATAATACAAAAACATTGAAAAAACAAAAAATACAAAAACATTGAAAAATGAGAAATTGAGCCGACATAACTGGGAAATGATGGTACATTGGCTTACGTGTCTGACTCGTGGATAAATTAGATGAAAAAACCATAAGATCATTGTTTGATGTGCTTGGTAGGCTCGGCATTAAATCAGAAAGTATTCAGATGTGATAAACATATTAAATACAAATGCTTGACCAAGTGGACAACATTTTGATGCATATCTCATGATATATCAAGAAATAGATATGTGAAAAAGAAAATGAGAAGTCATTGTGTATACATGTGTTCATTTTGAAAAGATTTAAACTTGTTTGATTTTCTTTAGTTTGTCAAACGATCGGACTTTCTCTGCGTGTCCACAAGACCGACCTAATTGTTGTTTGTTTGACGTTCTGCTTTATTTTCTTTGGTGTTTCGTACAACTCATCGGACTTTCTCTGCGTGTACAGGAGTACCGACCTGATTGTTGTTGGGTTATACAATTTTAACTTGTTTTTATTTTCTTATTTTGTTAAATCCGAGGCCTTATCTACGTATCGAAAGATCGACCTTAAGGTAGACGATTTAACATTCTTATTTCTTTTTGCATGGAACGCAGTTAACTATATCATAATTACAATCATTATGTGATTAAATCATAAATGAAATCACAAAGTGTGATAAGCAAATACATATCTGGGAATGTCGGATAGTGTGAGGTACACTGGTCAAAGCAATCTAAATCAATACAATAACTTATCCAGATGTTATGAGTATGATTGTGCCTGAGTTTAAGATGGACAAATTATACCGACAATCGACATGACTTGTGTGTTGAAGTAATTGAAATTGAAGTGTAGTTCAGCATGTCATGACCAATATGATCCCAAGTTGTGATCTTTCTCGCAAAAGAAAAAAAATAGTGTGTGATTCAGTATTTCATTTCTGTATTGCATTTATGTTTCATATCTGAAAAATCCAAAAAGATTTTAGGTGTGTTTTAGCATAAACTTAGAAGAATCAAAAAGATTTTCGGTGTGTTTTGATATAAAGTTTCAAAAGGCCAAAAATATTTTGTTTCTTATTTGTTTTCGACCGATCGATACACGATACAAAATTATGATTTCAAAACTATATCTTGGATTCTCGAAAAGAAATTTTGCGCCAAGATTAAATTATTTTTTCAAAAGGAAATGGAAAGCGGCGTTTCTGTCTTCTGAAATTGCAGGGTATTCTATGTGACAAGACTGAAGCATGGTGAAAGGGGGAGTATGTAATATCTTTCACAAGTGGATCTTGAAGTTCAAAGAATGTTCAATTTTGATCCAGCCATGCAAGCTCTATTTCTGACAAGATTTCAAGTTGAAGATCAGATGCAATTATGCTGAAGATTGAAGACTGAAGTTTAGTTAGATAGATAGATACATAGATACACTACACGTTAAAGGGGGGGGGGGGTTTGTTAGAGCATATTCCTATGCTACCGTGTGTCTCGTGTATTGTATCTAGTCTAGAGTGTCTTTGTGAGTCCTATAGTTGCAACATACTAAGGTGCCGTACCAAATGGTACGCCGTACCAATTGGTATGCCCGTACCAAATGGTATGCTAGTTGGTACGCTGGTAAGTTGCTAACTATAAATAGTTCGTGTTAGAGAGAGTTCAGGAGTTCTGTCATTCTCTACTCTTAAGTGTGTGTAACTGAGTGTGTTCTCTCTCTCTCTAGACTTTGTGTATTCTCTAAGTGAAATCAATAAAGCAAATCTTTATTCACATCGTGTGCATTCTTGTATTACCGAATCATGCAGTAGTAAGATCCCTCCATGGTTTTACACGAACTCTGCCTGAACTCGAATCGAACTCCTCCGAACCTCGTCCGAACTAAGACTTCGGAGCGGTTATGCCGAACCTGGCTAGTATCCTCCGAACCTCAACATAATTTTCTCAAAATGCTCGATTTTGGACTGATTTTGACGAGATTTGCAGCAGTAGATCAGAAAAATGATGAAGAATGATTTAGGAGAAATTTTTTCACAAAAGACTCGATCGAAGTGATAAAAAATTTGCAAAAACACTCAAAAATCACTCAAAAGTACTCATTTCTTTTCAAAAATCCGAGAATAGCAACCACAAATCAGTAGAATGAACCAGAAAGCTCTTATACCACTTGAAAAGTCGTGAGCATTGGATCGTCTACTCAATCTAGCAATAACGAATAGGATATAAGTAATTAACCGATTGTTTTATTGATCTCACAAACAATTACAATCAGTAACACTCAGAAACAATGACACAGAGAACACCTTAGTAAACACACACTTAAGATTCACTATGCTACACCCTCGTTCACAAAACAAAGACCAAACTCACTGTATATACACTACTGGCCGAACCATGTCCGAACTCTAGGTTCGGCAGGTTCGAACTCTAGGTTCGGCAGGTTCGAATTCTAGGTTCGGACCAGGTTCAGCTGGCAATAAACCTAGCCTTGAACTTGGGTCTTGAACCTTGGTTGGATACTTCACACCACGCACATATCAGGTATCAACAAGTTTTGGTTGCCACACTGAAGTGTGCAGGTACAGACGAGTTTTGGGTCTGATCCTGGTTAAACTCGTAAAGTTAATATGTTTAAATAGAATCGGATTTGTTGGTGAGTATCCTTCGTTATGTTGGCTTGCACGTGTATGATGACTTGTTTGCTTTTGGTTATGCCCGAGGTGTGGTGGATACAATGTGGTACTTCCTATATATAAACACCTTTGACATAATGGAAGGTGACACTTGAGTTGGTATGTGTAGTGGATGGAAATCATTGCTCACGATCATAACAATCCAATCCTCCCTAGATATATGTGTTGTACTTATATAGTCAAGATAGGGACAGGGAAGGTTTGGGCATAAGTGTTTTCTTAAAATGGTTGTTAGAGTCAAAATGAGTTTTGACTAAGTAAATTTTGGGAAAAAATGTCCTAGCAAGTATAAAGTCAGGCTATCGACCCATCGCGAGGGTGGGGTCTTTGAAGTTTGTGTGACAATTGTACAATTGGGATGGGTGCTGACGGGCACTCGGGGCTAGCGAAGACTGCCTTAGGTTAGGAAGGGGGCGACGTCTTCCTTCGGGCTTAGACGTGACCCATAGGTTTGCAGCAGTTCTGAGTGCTTGTACAGAAACTTGCTGAAGTATGGTATGTTGTGTTATGTTTTTAAAGTACAGGGTCGGATAGGCTTGTACTGGTTTGTGATGTTTTAGTTTATGCAAATAAATGTGTTATTTGTAAAGACAGGGTTTTATGACAAGCTTTAAATTGAAATATGATTTTCAATGTATGAATATTGTTTTCAAACGGAGAACTCACTAGCGTAAGCTGACCCCTTTAGTGTGTATAATAGGCTTTGCAGGTATGTCTATCAGCAAGGTAAAGGCTCAAGTGTGATCAAGGCATCGTGGAAAGGCTATCAGGAGCTTTCAAAGGCTGGGATAGTTTAGCGGTAGTATGATTTCTGTATGAGGGTGCTTGAACTTATCTTACTTGTGTAGACTTGGGCTTGTTTTAAGAAAGTTTTCATTTCCGTTGCTTGTAATCTTTGAAAATAATCATGTGCTTATGAGTAAATACGATGCGTGACCCCTCCTGGTACCAAGTCTCGGAGTCGGGCGTCACAAGTTGGTATCAGAGCCTTGGTTTAAGAGATTTAGGTACTTGTGCGGTATCTAGACTTAAACTAGGACTCTGGTAAGGTCTAGTAAGATAAGAAAGGAAGGTAAGATGCCAGCTAGGATAACCTGAGGCCTGTAAGGTTGAGGAAAGCATCAGGCATACAATAAGAGGTACTTAAGATATGTAAGTGTGGTGAATACCTGAGGGCAATTAGCTACTCTAGTAAGGTATTCATTTGTACGAAAAGTATCTTCGGTATCAACTATTGTGTGGCTTGAATGTGGGATAGGTCACTAGACAGTGAGATGCTAGGTCTGTGACAGTAAGGACACCCAGAATGGTGGTTAGGCACTGCTATTACTGTGAGGGTTGAATACGGTGCAAGTGGCTTAAGAACCTAGTAAGATGGTAGTGATACCGTTGGAATTCATTGCAAGGATAGAGAAGGCCTGTTAAGGCAAAGTAATGTCAGTGAAGGTGTGAGGTATCGGCTAGATCGTTAGATTGCTGGTAAGAAAGGAGATTAAGTGTAGGATCGGAAAGATGCCTACATGGATGGCATGAGTGCTATCACGAATGGCTGAATGGTGACAAGCAATACTACAAAAAACAACTTTTTTAACGCGCAATGCACGTCAAGAAAGGGTCCAGATGACGCGCATTTGCACATCAAGGAAGGTCGTGTCAAGAAGCTTCATGACGCGCAAAATGCCTGTCATCCCTTTTTGACGCGCGATTGATGATGCGAATTTTATGACGCGCAATGCGTGTCAAAGAATCCCCCGTCATACATTAGCTTATGACACGCATTTTTGCGCGTCATGGATTTTTAAAAAATTAAAAAACCTTATTTTTTTTATAGAATCACTAATTTCTAATTAAATGACAATTAACCTGATAATACAAAATAAAAATACACTTATAGCAAAATAATGCATTTCATATATATAGCAAATTGCGTTTGATACAACAAATAATTAAGAATTACAAAGTTAACCACACAAATTTACATTGATACAACACAGCTTCGGGTCCCAGCCAGAAGATGAAGTTTGCCATATAAGTTGCTACACATTCTTCACTAATTTCATTAGAATCATCATATATTTCCCCCGATCTAAAAAAACACAATACATCAAAAAAGTCAGAGAAAAAAACAATACCAGTTAGAAATAGAAATACCTTCTATGTGTAGGAATAGATAACCATGATAATAAACCCGAATCCAATACATTGTATTTCATACATCCAACTAGAGAAAAAACCAGAATCTATGACATTGATATAAAGGTATAACCGTATAAGTACGTGATTGATAAATCTTTTTGTGAAGTACTTAACCGGAATAGGAACTTACATGCCATCTCCAAGATTACAAAAATATTCTATCAACTTCTGGTCCACGTTTGCAATATTGATCAACTATAATTTCATACTCCCAAAGCCTGGTATTATATAAAAACATATTAATAAGGTCGTCAGCAAAAAAATAAAACACCATAAATCAAATTAAGGTAATTTATAGTTTTCACCTCTCTTTACTATAGCTTGTATTGGCAAGATAGATAGGCAAATCGATTCTAACAATGACAATACTGCTTTATGTGTATGATTCTGGGAAGTGTTGGATGTTCATATAAATGGTGGTCCCAGGAAGTCACCCCAACACAGCTGCAATCAGACCAATTTAAAATCATTAATCAAACAAAAAAAAAACTATTTCATACAAATAAATAGGTAAACAACAAGCTCACCAATATGAGGATTTGCTGATTCATGGATCACAAAAGCCAGAGAAAAACCAACTTGCATATCAAAACACAGAACCGTAGAATAGATTAGTGACTTTCAAAAGCTAATGACTTGTCCAGTGTTTTTTCAGCACCGTTAGTGGGTCAATTTGTCTGGATAACTTAATAACATCAGACAATAGTGCTTTCTTTTCCTTGATAAGCCTCACAAAGAACTATAAAATGCAGAAACAGAAGCTCAACCCAACAAGGACACGAATTTATGATACCAAGGAATAAAGTTGTCACATTTGTAACCAACCCGATGACATCAGAGATGACAATAGCAGCAAGAGCACACTGCAAAAGTGAGTAGGAAAACTTAAGAGACTGAGTCAATATAGAAGCATTTTTGGCTTCATAAATTGTATGTATGATATCGTTAGATTATCTTGAATCACGGCATTTTCACTACTCAAATATGACTTTTTTTTCTTGGAAATTACATTGTAGTGCTCGGCCCTTTATCTCCATAAAATGTTTTACACGGTCATTGATTGCTTCTAAAATAACTTTGCATGACTACCTGATGTTGAGACCTTGCTAATTATTTCTTAAAGTGACTTTAATTAATAATTTTAAAATATTAATAACTGTGAGCATTAGTTTTATAGGTTCTAACTAATTATCCTAACTGATCAAAAAAATATATAACTTTTTATATCCTATTCAATAATCAAGGCAGTTTCCTACGGTATTTCCTATTTTTAATCTTATATGTATTCTTCTCATGTTTATTTAATCTTCTATCCTCTTTGGCTTTAGCTTTTACATCATTTCTACACATCATCTACACCATTAGGTTCCATTTCCTTATTCTTGTTAGATCATTATCGGTTCGTTATGTGAAGTATCTGAACGAGACAAAGTTGCACAAAATGGCTGTTACACGAAGTGGGTCCGAAGTAACATGAATTTTCATCCGAAGTCACACTTGAAAATGCGTGAGCGTATGATCGTCTACTCAATCTTATTAAAATCAATGTAAAACGAGACTAAACACAAGAGTAAATACAATGAGGCTTGTATTAGACCACAGAGAGTTTACACTGAATGACACCTAGAAGATTTGATCAAGAAGTTACTTAATACAGCACAAGACGTCTAATTATACTAGCTAAACCACGACTGGCCGAACCTCAAGTTCGGACAAGGTTCGCCCGGTCCGAACCTGGAGTTCGCCTAAGGTTCGACCAAAACCAATCTTGCACATCTTGTCTTGTATTTGATACTTCACATGAAGATCAGGAACTAGGTACTAACAAACTCCCCCTCGGCATGTGCAGTATCAACTCTTCCATTAAAACTTGTATATTGTATCTTCAATCAAACTCTCCCTCAACTTGACGATGAGTTCAATCTTGAATACTTAATATTGCATCGTGTGTAATCTCTTTATCAACAATCTTCAGAAGACTTGAAGTTGTGATGATCTCTTTCCACATAGAAACCTGCCAACATAAATAATCTTGGCACAAAACGTCTCTTTGAGACTCCAAGATATTTTGATTTTGAAATTTGATTTCGTATTCCGTGTTGATCAATCGAAAAGAAATAAGAAATAAAATCGTTTTTGTTTTTTTTAGGAACTTTACATCAAAACACACCCAAAATATTTTTGGTATTTTCTGATATGGAAAAGTAAATGCAATACAGAATCAGACACTATTTTTGGATGAGTTCGGATACACACGAACTCGCAGTTCAGATGACTTCGGATATAGTAGTATAAATACCCGTTTTGCTTGGTAATTCAGTAATGTTTGAGAGATTGTCTGAGAGTTAAGTGTGTGTGTTCTGTAAGGTGTTTTTGTCTAAGTGAATTTCTTATTGTAGTTGTTCTATAGTGATCAATAAACAATCTTTTAATTATGTTTAGTATCCGAAATAGCTAGATCGAGTAGACGATCCGACGCTCACGACTTTTCAACCGGTATCAGAGCTTTCTGGTTCACTCTACTGATCTGTGGTTTCTATTTTCGGACTTTTTGAAACAAAAAGTGTCGTTTTTGAAAATTTTGTAGTGGTTTTGCGAGATTTTGACCATTTCAGTCGTGTTTCTTGTGAAAATTTCACTCTTAAATCATTCCTTGTCACTTTTTCTTATCTACTGCTCCAAATCTCATTCAAATCTGTCCAAAATCGCAAATTTTTTATCAGAAAATGTCCGGTTCGGGTAAAGAACTCCAGTTCAAAAAATAACCCTCACCTGAAGTGACAGTTCATTTTAGTTCAGTTCATTTTGGTTCGGTTCGGATAACCGAAGTCTGAGTTCGGACAAGTTCGGATCATATCAAGTTCGGATCACTTTGGTTAGGCTCAGTTCGTCTTATTTCCAGTTCAGATTAGTTTGGTTAAACTTTTCCGTTCAGATAAATCTCAGTTCGGTTGAGTTTGGTTCAACTATATTCACTTCGGTTCAGTTTGGATAACCAGATTTTGAAATTATTCGTGATGTCGGATTTCTAAACTTTTGCCGTTATGCAGAACGCAATGCAAACCCTGATTAATTTTGATAACGAAATCGGAAGAAGTCAGAAAGTTCCCAAGTTATTAAAGTTGGAGGATTATAAAAATTGGAAGCAACGGTTTTCTGCTTATGTCAACACAAATGATATCGATTTATGGATTCCATTTCAAACATTTTACATGCGTCCAACTAATGGTGGTTAATACAAGGAAATCAAAGATTTTACATCCGAAGAAAGGAAAAGCTATGAACTTGAACAAAAAGCTTTTGGTCATCTTACCATGGCTTTACCTACCGAGTTGCTACATTAATTCAGCACATGCAAAAAGATAAAACAATTGTCGGATGTTTTATCGGCAAGATGTGAAGGAAATGATCAATACAAAAAGAGTCGAAGAAAGGTGTTGAACAAAGAGTTTGATAATTTTCAGCATTATGATAAAGAAAACATCACGGCTCTTGTGTCAATATTTTCACATCTGATTAGTGAATTGAAAGTGGTTGGAATAGAGAAACGCGTTGAAGAATTGAAAAAAAAGATACTGGAGGCATTGCCGGAGAAATGGGAGAATTATGTTTTGTTGATTACACATGACAAAGATTTTTAACATTATCATTTCATGAGTTAACTGGTAAACTTCATGCACGTGACATGGAGATGTTGAGTTCTAACAAATCAACTGCTCAATTGCAAAACCCAGAATTGTATCATGGTCAGAATGACGCGAGCATAAATGTTAAATTTAAACTAATCAGTGTTAGTTCTGCACCAAGTACAACTTTCATTGGGAATGTTTCGAAAATTTATAAAAATTCTAATTCTTCTGGGGTTGCAATTTTACAATTCCTGATTTGACAAATCAGAATGCATTTTCTGTCAAGACAATTAATGATTGTGCCACTTTGATCTCTGCTTTAATTTCATCATCTTTTTGAATGATCATCAAAAATATTAGTGATGCTCAGGTGACTAAAGAAGATCTTAATGAAATTGATGATGATCATTTGAATGAAGTGGATATGGCCTGGCAATTGGATATGTTGATATAGAGAGCATAAAGGTTTTATAAGAAAACTGGAAGACAGGCTGTTGATGAAAATGGAAAGCTGGGTTTAGACAAATAAAAAATCGAATGTTACAAATGTTCAAAACCTGGTCACTTTGCAATAGAGTGTTAGCAATCTCGAGCAAGTAAATCGGATTCAAAAACTACCAATGGTTCTCAAGCTTTATCAAGTACAAAAGCATTGGTTGTTCAGAGTGATGGAATTAGGGAAAAGTTTTTGATAAGTCTACATTGATTTTTACTTTTTCACAAGAAGATTATTATTCAGATTTCAGCTCCTATGAATCTGCTGAGGATGAAAATTATGAAGCTAAAATTGATAATTTGTTAAAGGAAAATGATTCTTTGTTGCAAGAAGTCAGAATGCTTACTGCTAAACTTCAAGTAGTAAAGGAAGAGTTAGAGATGTCTAAGAAAGAAAGTGAGGATTTTGAGATAAAGAATGCAAAGCTATCTGAAGGAAATGCTAAATTAGTTCAAGAAGTTGAGAAATGGAAGATTGAAGCAAAAGATGTTGAAAATGATTTCAATGATCTGTTTAAAAAATCTAAGATTAAGCTTGATTTGCTTAACAAGACTTTTGATGAGCTTGCTGCTAAAGCAAAAAGTTATTCTATTAAGAATGAAGCATTGTTAGAGGAGAAGAAGGAGTTGACGAGAGTGAACAAGTTGTTGAATACAAACATTGATATCGAGAAAAGAAACAAAGATATATTTAAGAAAGAATTGTTTGGAGATCTTGACAAATTTTAGATTGCAAAAATATGAAACAAACAGGGTTGCTAAGAAGTTAATTGCAACAGAAAAGGAATTAGTGTTGATACATAATTTGTGCGTCGTGTGAAGTATCAAGACAAGACAATGTGAAGATCAAGACAAAGTGAGTCTGCGAAATGAACTACATCCGAACTTCGGATCAATTCGCCCAGGGTTCGGCAAATCGACTATATATAGTTGTTTTCTCTTTGTTTCTTGTAACGAGTTGAGAGAGTTCAGATCTTAAGTGTGTGTTTCAGTGGTGTATATCTGTGTCTGTTCTAAGTGATTTTATGAGTTGTAATTGTTCTCTAGATCAATAAAACAATTCTTAATTACTCGTTTCTCATCCGTAATAGCTAGATCGAGTAGACGATTCGATGCTCACAAACTTTCAAGTTGTATCAGAGCTATCTGATTCATCCTACTAATCTGTGGTTGCTATTTTTGGACTTTTGGATAAAAAAAATGTGGGTTTTCGAATATTTGAAGTGTTTTTGCGAGTTTTTGAGTGGTTCAGTCGAGAATTTCGTGAAAATTTTGTTCCTAAATCATTCCTCATCATTTTTTCTGATATACTGCTGAAAATCTCGGTCAAATCTGTCCAAATTTGAGAGTTTTGAGTGAAAATGGTTCAGTTCGGCTGAAGAATTTACTGTTCGGAATAACCGTCATCCGAACTCACGGTTCGGCTCATGTTTGTCTCGTCTGAAGTTCTGGTTCGTCTAAGAGCATGTTTGGGAGTGCTTATTAAAATGACTTTTGGCTTTTGGAGGAGGCAAAACGTCAAAAATGCCCCTCCAAAAGCACCCAAAAGCCACAATGTTGTGACTTATTAGCTTTTGGAGGGGTATTTTTTGACTTTTTGCCTCCTCCAAAAGCCAAAAGTCATTTTAATAAGCACTCCCAAACATGCCCTAAGTTCGTGTTAGGTTTGGTTCAGTGGCTTAGTTCGGACACGGTTTGGTTACTATTCGGATAGATTTCTGTTCAGAAAGAGTTTGATTACTATCTTAGTTTGGATAATTCTTCAGTTCGGCTATAGTTCAGATATTATTCTCTGTTCGGGCTCAGTTCGGCTAGACTTCCAGTTCGGCTAAAGTATTTTGAGTTCGGGTTTGGTTCGGACTAGCAGATTTGAAATTTTTCAAAATGTCGGATTTTTATGCTTTTTCCGCTATGCAAAGTGCGATGCAAGCAATGCTAAATTTTGATAATGAAATCGGAACAGGCCAGAATGTTCCCAAATTTTTGAAGTTGGAGGATTATCAAAATTGGAAACAACGATTTTCTGCATATATCAGCACGAATGATATCGATTTGTGGATTCCAATAAAAAAGCTTTACACACATCCAACTGATCAAGGAGATTTCAAAGAAGTTCATACTTTTGACAATGCTGAGAGGAAACTTTATGAACTTGAACAAAAAGCGTTTGGTTGTCTTACAATGGCATTACACACCGAATTACTACATCAATTCGGTACTTACAAGAAATCAAAACAATCGTTATTAGCAAGGTGTGAAGGCAACGATCAATACAAGAAAAGACGGAAAAAGGTGTTGAATAAGGAGTTTGACAACTTTCAACATTATGAAAATGAAAACATTACGGCTCTAGTTTCAAAATTTTCACATTTGATTAGTAAATTGAAAGTTGTTGGGACTGAGAAAACTGATGAAGAATTGAAAGAGAAGATTATGCATGGAGGCATTACTAGAAAATTATGTCTTATTACGCACTCATGACAAAGAATTTTCCACATTATCATTTCATGAGCTCACTGGTAAACTTCATGCTCGAGAAATTGAAATGCTGAATTCAAAGAAATCAACGGTAAAATTGCAAAATCCAGAGTTATATCATGGTGAAAATGTTCCAAGCATAAATGCTAAGGCTAAACCAAGTCTTAGTTTTGCACCACCTACTGCATTTATTGGAAACACATCCGGAAGTTCGGATAATAATTCTTCAAGGGGTTGTAGCTTTACAATTCCAGAAGCATCAAATCAAAGTGTATTTCTGTCAAGTCAGTGGATGATTGTGCAAAATTAATTTCTTCTCTCTGTTCATCTTCTTTTGGAATGATTATTAATAATGTTAGCAAGGCTCAGTTGATAAAAGATGATCTGAATGAAATTGATGATGATCAATTAAATGAAATTGATATGGCTTGGCAATTTGCTATGTTGACTTAGAGGTCACAATGATATTACAAGAAAACTGGAAGACAAGCTTTTGGTGACAAGTTGGGTTTTGACAAATCTAAAGTCAAATGTTACAAATGTTCAAATCTTGGACATTTTGCAAGAGAATGTCAACAATCTCATATTTCCAAAGCTACAAATGGTTCTCAACCATCTTCAAGCAATTCAAATAAGACAACTCTAACTGTTCAGAATAATGGTACTTATGATTGGGGTAAACAGTTTGATACATTTGCATTGATTGTTACACATGAGCAAGATGAGTATTATTCTGATTCAAGTTCGTATGAAGATGCTGAAAATGAAAAATTCGAGTCTAAAATTAAGAATTTGTCGAAGGAAAATGAGAGATTATTAAAAGAAAATGATTCATTGGAAAAGGAGGTTAAGATGTGTAAGGAATATTTCGCTTAGGAGATTTCCGACTGAAATCCTGTTTTGTTAAGTTCCGGCTGAAGTTGAAGTTGAAGCGGAATTCTCAACTTCAAGCGGAACTGAGAGTTCAAGCGGAAGATGCAATTTTGTCAGCTAGCGAATATTCCGGTTGAACTCGATTATCCACCAGATAATGAGTTCAACCGGACTTTTCCTGAGATGTCTTTTCAACAAGTCCAATCCTGCAAAAGCTTCTCGTTTGCTTCTAAATCTACCCAAGCCGCTATCCAAAAGTAGTATGATGCTGATCACACGCAAGTTATTCCAATTGTCGAAGTTTATGCTTTTGGTAATTTGTATTTGACTTTGTATTAAACGGTTTAGATTAGATCGTTTGAGATAAATGGCTGTCATTGATCTCATCTGCACTATATATAGCATAGTTAGCTCTTAGTTTTACACATGGTTCTCAATCACCTTGTAATAGTGTAACTTTGAGTTAATGCAAATAGTGCCTAGTATTTATTACTTCGTTGTTACTATACTTATGCAAATCAAACACTACCTAATACAAGAGAACTAAATCCGCTAGAGTAAAGTGAAGTATAACTTAATTAGCAGGGTTATATTTACAAGTAGAGGGTTATTGTTTTAGTTAAATCATAACTATTACCGATCCTACAAGTGGTATCAGAGCGTTGGCTCCTACTTTGAAGACTTTTAGTGCTTCAAAGTCGATACTCTACTTGCCTACTCTACAAGCTTTGTTATTATTTTCTTTCTAAAAGTTTTTAAAATGAATGACCTAAGTTTAGTATCTTCAAACGGCAGTGCCAACAAACCACCAATGTTCACTCCTGATGACTTTGGTACCTAGAAACTCAGGATGGAA
Source organism: Deinandra increscens subsp. villosa (assembly GCA_039602395.1). Taxonomy (NCBI): domain Eukaryota; kingdom Viridiplantae; phylum Streptophyta; class Magnoliopsida; order Asterales; family Asteraceae; genus Deinandra; species Deinandra increscens. Next base: position 35,936,149 of record JBCNJP010000006.1, read on the forward strand.
GGGTTTGTTAGGATCTTAGACCGTGGTATTTGGAAATCTTTTACTGAAGGACCTTACTCACCCATGGTTACATCTGCTGATGATGCAGAAGTCAAAATACCTAAACCTTTAGAAAAATACGTTGATTCTGACTATGTTGCTCTTGAATTTGACTATAAGGCATATTGGACTCTACAGGCTGCACTTCCTAATTCCATTTTAAGTGAGTTTAAAGGATAACTGCATTTGACCTGTGGAATGTTTTAAGTGAAATGTATGAAGGAAACAGTGAAGTAAGAGAAAACAAGAAAGATGTCTTAAAACAGAAATATGAGAACTTTACTTTCAAAAGTGGTGAGTCAATGACAAACCAGTACTTAAGATTTGTTTCCCTACTTGATGAACTGCAAAAGGTAGAAGTAAACTAGACCAGGTAGATGTAAACAGAAAATTTCTACGTTCCCTACCTTCTGTGTGGACAGTTTACACTGTTAGCATCAGGGAATGTAAAAATTTGAAAAAGATGAGACTTAGTGAACTTTATGGCATACTCAGTGCTTACGACATGGAACTAAACGATAAACAAAACTCATCTTCTGAGTCAACTCAGCTGTTTTCAACTGCACTAGTAACTACCGATTTTCACAATCAAAGATCTTCAAACTCATCATCATACCAGTCACCTTTTGTCAGTTTCCCTGAGACACCAAGGTGTCAAGAGAGTTTTTCAAACATGTTTGACAACTCTCACAATGCTCATGTAGCAACTGACTCATACCAAAGTTTCATTCTTGAAGACCTTGAGTGTATAGGTGCTGATGATTTGGAAGAAATGGATATCTTGACTCAACTTGCTATGGTGTCTGTCAGGGCTCAAAGGTTTTACAAAAGAACTGGTAGAACCTACAAAGGAGCAAAAGGTGCTCACATAGGCCTAGACAAGAGCAAGGTGAAATGCTACAACTGTCACCAACTTGGTCATTTTGCAAGAGAATGCCCACAGCCAAGAAGAGAAGGATAGAACCACGGTCATGTCTAAATGAAAACTCATGGTGGAAAAAATTCTAACAACAACAATTCTGGTCACAACTCAAGTCATCAACCCACCCCACCGAAACCAGCCGGAAGTCAAAACCACCAGAATGTGGTTGCTGCTGTTGCCAATCAAACCTCATGTGTTGAATGGGAAGATTTCGTTGCGGAGTTTGAGCCAATAAATCATGCTTTGATGGCCAAACAAGACTCCACTTCAGATATCGTAAATTCTATTCCTGAAAAAGTTTTAGAAAACCTATGCAGTCCTGCATGCATTGAATAAGTGGCAAAATACAGAAATCACAACACTGATTTGATTGATGAAGTTTCAAACCTTAATGAGTTAAAGGAATGTTTTAAGAAAACTGAATCATCTTACATTTAAAAATTGAAAATTTAACCAAATAGTATGAACAGTTAAAACAAACCAACTCAGTTCTTGAAATACAGCTTGATGATTTGCTGTCCAAACTTGAGAAATCAAGAAATGAAACCAAAGATGCTAAGGTTGAGGTTGATGTTCTTGATATCAAGTTAAAAGATGCTTTGTTCACTTGTGACAAATTTCAAACTGCAAATAGAAAGGCTAAGAAGTTATGGATGGGTGGAATGTATGGTAAAGCTAGTATTGGGTACAACAATGTCGAACCACCAATTGAATACTCACTAGTAATCAAACCAATTGAAGCTTTGAAAACAGACTATAAAGTTAGTCTTACTATTGATGACACTTCATACAGTCATGTTTTGAAAATACAGTTGAGTCAAAGAAAACTGAAGTCATTGATGCAAGCACTTCTGCATCAGCTGACCAATCAAACATTTTGAAACCTTCAATTACTGTGCCACCACAAACTATTTATGAACCCAATGATTCAAAAGTTGGAGGACAGCAACCTGAGCAACCAAAGGGAAGTCAAACTTAAAGGCTTGGTCTACTCACTTTCAAACAAGTGACCAAACATGAGTCTCCCAAGAAATTTGAAACCAAGATTGTTGAATGTATGTTCTGTGGTGAACAAGGTCACCTAGCTGCTGTGTGCCAGTTTAACCCACTAAGTAAAGTCAAACCATTTTTGAAACCAAAACCTGTTTTGAAACCAAAGGCTGATTTTCAAAAGAAACTCACAGGAAGAATTTCACCTGTGAAAAGCCACACAATGAAGCATTTTGGATCTGAATCCAACAGGGTTTTAATTGGTAACGAAAGAAATGGAAGTTTTTCTGTTTTAAAGCAAAATCTTTTTCCGGCTGATGTTCAAGCAGAACATTCTTCTGCTCGAACTCAAGTTCAACCGAAAAAAATTCAACCCAGATCAGCAACTGCTCCTAAGCAGAGACCACATGTACATTTTGCTGACGGGTTTGAACATTTCTAAGCTCAAGGGATAAGAAATCCCTCTAGAGGAAAGACCACCTCTAGAGAAAATTTTTCAAGAAGCAAAAAGCCCTGCCAATCTGAAATTAAATTTGCTACTAGTTCAAGAGGAAGTCACACTGTTCCACTTCAGGGGGAGACTTCAAATCAAAACAAATACTTTCCCTAAAGATTTTCAAAATCACCTGAAAGAACTAAGTTGGTCAAACAAGGTAATGAAAAGTCTAAGAAAATAACCAACAAGCAAAGAAAATTCAAGGAATATAGGGAAAGAAAAATTGTTGAAAGGAAAAACACCAAAGCTGAAAGATTCAGTCAAACAAGTACTCAGTATGAAAATTTAAGTTTTGACAATGATGATCTGCTCACTGAAGCTCCAGTAGTAAATACTTTAGTACTCAAGGAGTACAAGTATAATGATGCTTATGGAAGACCCAAGACCACTCAGGCTTGGGTCCCCTATAGAAACTGATCAATTCTGATATGTGCAGGTGCAGAATAAAGGCCAAAATAGCCTATGGGTAGTTGACAGTGGATACACTAGCCATATGACAGGGAATAAGCATATACTGGAAAATACAGAAAGAATAAATGGAGGACCAGTTGCCTTTGGAAGCACTAAAGGTCATATCTCAGCACAAGGAGATGTGATCAATGGACTTGTAAAATTTGATAAGGTCAATTTTGTGATACATTAAATTTCAATTTACTTAGTGTCTCACAAATGTTTGACAAGAACTTGAATTTAATGTTTAATGAGAAAGAGGCTATAGTTCTCAAACCCGGTGTCAAAATTCCTGATGAATTAATTATGCTTAAGGCACCCAGGAGAGATGGATTATACATTTTGGATATGTCAGTTGCTGCACCTTCATGTGGCACTGCTTGTTTCATATCCAAAGCCTCTGTTAATGAATCTGATATGTGGCACAGGAGGTTAGGTCATGTGAATTACAAGAACATGAACATAATTGTAAATCTTGGCTTGGTTAAGGGTCTTCCTAACAAGCATTTAGCATGTTCTGAGAACTGTGTACCTTGTCTCAAGGGCAAGCAACACAGAACCTCCTTTAAGCCAAAAGTTGAGTCTTCTATTTCCAAACCTCTAGAGCTGTTGCACATGGATCTTTTTGGTCCAACTAGAGTAATGAGTTTGGGGAAAGGGTCATACTGTTTTGTAATAATTGATGATTTTTCTAGATACACTTCGGTTTTCTTTCTTAAAACAAAAGATAAAACTGATGAATTGTTGAAAACACTTGTGATCAATTTAGAAAATCAATCCAACCTTAAAGTCAAAACAATCAGGTGTGACAATGGCACAGAATTCAAAAATCATGTTTTGAATTCATTTTGTGAGGAAAAGGGAATTGTGAGACAATTCAGTGCTCCTAGAACTCCACAGCAAAACGGTGTTGCTGAAAGGAGAAATACGACATTGATTAACGCTGCTAGATCTATGTTAGCAGACTCCAAGCTCCCTCTGATATTTTGGGCAGAAGCAGTAAACACTGCTTGTTATATCCAAAATAGGATTTTAATTGTCAAAGGCAAAAATAAAACACCTTATGAGCTTTGGAGAAAAAGAAAGCCAAACATTTATTTCTTTAAGCCATTTGGGTGCCCTGTTACAATCTTAATAACTAATGAGCTATTGCCTAAATTTGCAGAAAAGGCAGATGAAGGTTATTTTGTTGGATATTCTAGTGTGTCAAAAGCATTCAGAGTATACAACAAGAGAACCAAAATTGTTGAAGAAACTATAAATGTGTCTTTCAATGAAAAATCTCCCAACAATTTTGAGTATCAGCCCAGTTGGTTATTTGATATTGATGCACTAACCACTACTTTCAACATAAATGTTGATAAGCCTGTGAGTTCTTTAGTGCAGGAACAAAATTTTTACAGGTCTGCTGATGAGCATTGGAAGAGCAACCAAACAGCAATCAAAAAGCCAATTTTCTTCTCTTCAATGAGCATCAAACCTCTCTTGCCGGACAATGGAAAGAAACCATCTAAAATAATTCAAATTGAAGAAGAAACAGTTCTGGTTGAAGTCCAAACGGAACCAATTTCTCCGGTTCAAGTTCAACCAGAAAAGCAAATTTTAGAAACTGAAGAGAATACTGAATCAGGGTCAAATGAGGCTGAAAATTCAAATGATAGCACATCAAATGAGCTTAATTTAGAGCATCTGACCTACAATTCAGATACAAATTCTCATGAATCAGTTGGAGTTTCAAATCCTATGTCACAATTTGGAAATGTTGAGCTTGAGCTTGATCACATACTTCCTCGGCTCAACATACCCTCAAATGGAAGAAGTCATGAGTTCCCCATGCATATACATAGAAGAATCAACAAGGATCGTCCTATGAGGAACGTTATTGGAGATGTGAAAGGCTATGTGTTGACAGGAAGTAAATCTGCTAATGCAAATATTTGTTTGCATGCTGCATTTTTGTCTGAAGAAGTACCCAAGAAAGTAGCTGAAGCTTTGGAAGATAGCAGCTGGGTAGAGGCAATGCAAGAAGAATTATTTCAAATCAACAAGCAGAAAGTTTGTGAATTGGTAGATCTGCCTGATGGAGTAGAACCAATTGGCACAAAGTGGGTATTTAGAAACAAGAAAGATGACAGGGGTATAGTTGTCAAAAACAAGGCAAGGCTAGTTGTGCAAGGCTATGCACAGGAAGAAGGCATAGATTATGATGAAGCGTTTGCACATGTAGCTAGATTGGAAGCAATTAGAATTTTCTAGCTTATGTTGCCTTCAAAGACTTCCAAGTATTTAATATGGATGTCAAAAGTGCCTCCCTGTATGGCCTGCTGGAACAAGAAGTTTTTCTCAAACAACCTCCTGGTTTTGAGGCCCTCATCATCCAAACAGGGTATGCAAGTTGATCAAAGCCTTGTATGGTCTCAAACAAGCTCCTAGAACCTGGTATGAAACTCTTTCTAACTATTTTCTAGAGAATGGCTACAGGAGAGGGGCAATTGACAAAACTCTCTTTGTTAAATGTGTTGGTAAGGATATGATGATGGTTCAAATTTATGTAGATGATATTATTTTTGGTTCATCTAACACTGCTTTGTGCAAAGAGTTTGAAACATTGATGCAGTCTAAATTTGAAATGAGCTCCATGGGAGAACTAACCTTCTTCTTGGGCTTACAAGTGAAGCAAACTGCAGCTGGGATTTTTCTGAATCAGTCAAAGTACATCCAAGATATGCTGAAGAGATTTGACATGCTAACATGCTCTAGTGCTAAAACTCCTACATCTACTTCCCACAAGTTAACAAGTGACTTAAGTGGCAAGTCAGTGGATGTACACATACATGTATAGAGCCATGATAGGATCACTTGTGACACCCGGTCCCAAAATCAGGTCAAACTCTCTCTCCGTTGACTTTTATTATGTGGTAATTATGTGATTACTATTTTAAACCGCATGAGTATCTGTGTTTAGTTAAATGATTAGCTGATTTAAATCCCGCGTTTTTATGCACGTGAATTACGAAAGTCTCATATTATTAAATATGGAATTTTAATAATAAGAAATTAAATATAAAATCGACATTTTATTTTTAGCAAAACTGATATAAACTGTCAAAACGATTTATGAACTTAAAATGTAATAAGAAACGTAATGTTGTCAAGACTTTAACCGAAACAAGATCCGTTGACTCTATTGGGCCCGGTTAGGCCCAATAAGCCCAAAACAACTCGGATAAACCCGAAAACTTAACCAAAAGTTCACCTCGACGCATCGAGTAAATCTCCCAACCCGGACACCCGACCCGCGGCCCGAAACACATTGGGCCGAACCCGGCCCAAATCCCTTTTCTTTCTTTCTCGCGGCCCAACCCGGAACCCGGCCCGCCTACCCCTCGGCCCATCTCCAAATATTAACGGGCTTCGGCCCGTTCCACCATTAAAACCCGTAATGGGCTATGGCCCATTCTCCTATCAACTTTCAAATGGGCTTCGGCCCATAACCCCTTTTTCCATTTCGATTAGGCTTCGGCCCAATTGTAAACAAATTAATTAATTTGTTTTAAACCCACTTGCTTTATAAATATAACCCGCTAATGTTTTATAGAATTTGGGCCAACAACCTTTATAAAAATAAAAACCACCATTAATTATACTTGGATTATATTTTATAAAGTTATGATTTTTATAAACTCCTAGCCCCTTCATATTTTATAAAAGTTTCAAAACTTTTATAAAACTTATAAACTAATTAACCAAAAGCTAGAAGGCATGAGGAGGTGACAACACAACAAAAACCAATGGATAATTACCTTGATTAGGCTATAAAAAAAAGCCTAATGCCACCCTTGTTCCCTTGCACCAACACCAACCCACACTCACTCTCCCCTCTTGTCTCCCTAGCGTCGGCAGAAACCACCACCACCTCCCTCCCTGCCGCTGCCTGCTGCCACCGCCGACAGCCCACTGCCGCCGCAACGCCGCCGTGCTGCCACCCTGTCGGACCGCCAAAAAACACCACCAACCTCCACTAACTCTCCTCTTCTTCTTTTGTGAGTTATCTAACTCATTTTCCATCTCATTTTCACCCTTTAAACCCCTCAAGTCTTGACAATAATCCACTAAGTAACTAGAATGCTTATGTTTGGTTGATCAACTAACAAAATCTCTTTTCTTAATCTCCTTTCTTCCAAGATCAAACACTTTGATGGTGCATTTTAAATGCTTAAAGATAGCCAACAGGTGTGGTGAAACACACTTATGAAATCCAAGGAAAGTAATATGTGTGCACCATGATTCTTGTAATTATGAAATCTTGATTTCATAGTTAGTTGATTTCAAACAAACCTCCAAGCCTCTTCATACAAATTAAATCATGAATGTTAACTAACAATCCATACATGTTTACATTTACTTGTCCTAACACTAATGTGTTAGTGATTGTTATTTATTTTCTTGTCCTAACACTAATGTGTTAGTGATTGTTATTTATATTTTCTTGTCCTAACACAAATGTGTTAGTGATTGTTATTTATATTTTCTCGTCCTAACACTAATGTGTTAGTGATTACATTTTATTTAATCATTGGTCCTAACACAAAGTGTTAGTAGATATGAACTTATGATTATGTTATAAAATGAAAGAATATAATAAACATGTTTATGGACTTATTTGAATCAAGGAAATTGAATAAATGTTACATCTGTAACCTATGACTAAAACAAATGGAATGTTACTTGATTTGGAAAAATTAACACATTAAATATGTGTTATAAAAAGTTCAAGACAAAAAGAATCAATATAGATTTTGTTACTAAAAATGGTGAGAATAATATTTATGTCAAATGATTGGTTTGACATAAATACTTGGATTTATTACAAGTTTTAATCTTTCTAAAACTTTTATTATAAATAGACATTTTTCTATAAAAAGTCACATGTGGAAATAAATATTTTTATAAAAGATTTTATAAAAATAAACCAAAGACAAGCCACTGACTTTAAATATTTATATGGATTTTTTTAATGTTACTTTGATGAAACCAAAGTAACCAAAAAGGGAAATTTCGTCCGTTAGAGATTTTAAATAAAATCAAGTTTTTATAAAGACAACTTTATATAAATCCAAGCGTCGATACAATGTTTTGAAAATGCTTAAGAAGAGATAAATATTTCAAGTCAAAGAAATATTTTAAACGATTTCAAAAAAACTATTAAATGTTGTGATAAAAGCTTAAAAATTAAGAATGAAATAAATAATTATTTTTGGTCAAATAATTATTTACAAAGGATTTAAAAAGTATTTTATTCACAAAAGTATGATAAATCATGATTGTTTAAAAATGATTATAACTTACAAAGTTAACAAATCAAGTCCATAATTATTTACTTAAAAATAATTATAACAAACGTATAAAAATAATAATAAACATTATTATTTTAAACTCGATGTTCAATACTTGATTTAGTTGTTAAATGATGATATTTATATTTATCGAACATAAATATAATTAATCATGAAAGTATTTATTTAATAAATACAAGCTAACGGGTTTTCAAAACGTATACAAACGGGATTAACACGTCAAGACTTGACCGATATCGCTTGGGTGACTTATGTTACTCAAATGATCATAGACCTTATGCATATGTTTATTTAATGATTTAGGACGTCACGTGATACCGTTCTTATCCTGCTAAATTTCTACATACCTGCTGAATCAGTGAGTTTCACGGCCCCTTTTTCTTTTAACTGTTTTATACTTTGGGGGAGAAATCATGAAATCTGATAAATGCTTTTTACTTAATATTATGGTTTATCTGTTAGCCGTACTACTTGTTCTCTTACTGATTGCCCAATTTGGTATATTATCGTTATGAACGTTTGTACAAACGTATCCCACCATTAATTGATTTCAATTAGTTCTGTACGAAACGATAGCTAGTGAATAGATCTATTTGGGTTGACAACCCTACCCTAACTGGTAGCTCCAGTTCTGACTCCGGATTGTCTGCGGGGTACACGTCAGTTATTCTGATCTGTTTAACATCTCTGGGCAAGGGATGCTGGGTGGGTAAACCGTTAGTATTTGAAATCAAGGTTCAGGTGAGCTCATACATCCACAACGATAAACCCTTGTAATATTTAAGTATACTGAAAACTGATTTGCAAATGTTTAACTGATAAATCCTAAACCTGTGAACCTCACCAACTTTATGTTGACCCTTTTTAAACTCATGATTTCTTAGGTAATTGATGCAACTTCCTGAAGACATGCAAATGGGGCTTACATATGCTATCAGACCTGCTTTTGGAGTCATAGTCCCGACTATCCTAATAAACCGTTTCATGCTTTTAATAATTGTTTAAGACTTCATGTTTTTAAATTATAAGACATTATCGTTTCCACTATCTTTTCCGCTGCAATGAAATGAAGTAATGTTTTATGAAGTTTTAATTTATTAGAAGTTGTTCTATGTATCCTCGACTATGATTCCATTCTCGTTCACACCCGATACCGTTGACCGGGGTGTGACAGATTGGTATCAGAGCCGTGGTTATAGCGAACCAGGATAAACAAACAAAACAAAACAAAAACCAAACTTGGACTATAACCCACTCCGAAGCTACCATTTGCATGCAAGGCCTCATCCTCGATATGTTTACTTATGCTAGTTTAAGTGTTACATATGCATTGCTTTCTTGCTTTAGTTACTATACTATCATGATGTTACTGACCACTGTTCTTGTTGGAATTTTTTGGTAGAGATGGCTTCCAAGGAAGTCATTTGCGTTGTTGATTCCGAGGAAGAACCAAGTGTGGAGTATACCCTATCTCCAGAGGACCCCGCACCAGTGGACTACACTCCTTCACCAGAGGACCACATACCGACTAGCCCTGAGACCGAGGGAGCCACTGTGGGCACCATTCGCCAGACCCCATCCCCTGGTATCCTGAGCCCTATCAGGCGTAGGACCTCTGATGATTCCCCAGACCACCATGCTCCCACCGCCACTGCTGGCGGTGCGGCCCCTATGGATGCTTCCAGCTCCACTGACCCCTTCGCAGGCCAAGATCGGTCTGTGAAGACTTTTGTCGCCACACCTGGTGGCGGCAGACGGGGATTCACCCCAGGACGGGCACCTGGCCCATCCCGGACTCGGGAGGTTCGACGCACCCCTGATGAGCCTGCGCCCAAGAGGCGTTATGTATTTCAGTTGCCCCACTTAGCGTGGATGTCGGGCCAGGTTCAGCACTGGCGTATGATCGAGGAGTTCCCAAGCTGTTACGCTCTTGGGGAATCCTCACTCCCCGACCCCTCCCGCCGTGTGCCTATGGGTATTTCACCTTTCACTAACGAGCCCATCTCTGACACTGTACCATTACTAGTGGCTCGTCTGAGGCGCATCGAGACTGATCTGGGAGAGCTGGATGCTGATGTCCGCCAGCTGCCGACCACCCCTGAGGTGACCTTCCTGAGGAACCAGATGTCCGAGCTGATCGGACGCATGAGCGCTACTGATGGCGCCATGAGGTCCCTCCATGCTCACATGACAGGAGTCAGCATGGCCACTACTGATCTGCTCCTCTCACACGAGAGCTTGCAAAGGAGGGTCTCAGCCCTGGAGTTTGTTTCTGGACGACTCCTCGCCACCCTCCAGGCCATGACTCAGGGACCGGCCGTCTTTTTCATGCCTCCTGAACCTCCACCACCCCCACCAGCATTCTAGGTAGATATGACCTAGTATCTTTTGATAGCCGTTTTATAGATGAAACATGTTAGCTTTGATTATGATTGGGACTGCGAGCCCACGATGCAAAACTTGTTTATTTTGAATATGTTTCGTATGTAATATGGTAACAAACAATGGTTGATGTATGACTCCAGTGATATGCTATGGAAATCTTTTGGTATGATTATGGTTATTGTTATGGTTATGTTATTATCATGTTATGGTTGTGTAAGTTTATATTGTTATGATTACTATGACACGCTATGTTATTTCATCCCTCCGTTCATCTCTCGATTCTTGGTTGTGTTTGCGTGAAAATGTTTTGGCAATTGATGTATGTCGTGGCAGTTATTCTCGAGCATGTAATAACCCCATTTACATAGTATCTAAAATTTTCTTTATGTTGACAATTGTAACTTAAAGCGAAATCATGCCACCGAGACGCCGAACCACCAGGAACGTTTCGCCTCCTCCGCCCCCTTCTCCCATGACTGTCGAGGAAATCGAGGAGATGATTGCTAATCGCGTCGCAGAAACTGTTGCCGCCGCTGAAACCCAATGTCAGAACGACAATGGGGCACGCGATAACGAACTAACCAATGTTAGAAAAACACTAGACTACAATTTTCGTAAATTGTATTCAACGTTTCAACCTAACAATTGCAGGCCCCCGTGAATGTTCATACAAAGACTTTATGAACTGCAAACCCGCGAATTTCAAGGGTTCTGAAGGCGCTGTTGGTTTAGTTCGCTGGTTTGAGAAAATGGAGTCCGTCTTCTGCATAAGCAACTGCCCTGAGCAGTACATGGTCAAGTATTCCACATGCGCACTGATTGATAGCGCACTGACTTGGTGGAATTCCCATGCTGATGCTATGGGAACTGATATGGCTAACGCCATGACATGGGACGAACTCAAACAACTGCTTCGCGATGAGTATTGTCCTAGAGAAGAGCTTCAGAAACTCGAAGCTGAGTTCTGGAACCTATCCATGAATGGAGCCAATGTTGCTGGCTATACCAAAAGGTTCCGTGAGCTCGCTCATCTCTGTCCGACTATGATCACTCCCTTGTACAAGAAGATTGAACGGTACATCTGGGGACTTGCACCCCATATCCAGGGGAACGTCCTCTCCTCAAATCCTCAGACTTTTCAGGATGCTGTGCGCCTGGCACACAACCTGATTTACCAAGCTAACCGTCAAGGTGTGAACCTTGGCTAGAAACAGTCTGAGAGCAAGGTCTCTGAAGCTAGTACCACTCCCTCCACAAGCAAGAAGCCTGACAACAAGAGAAAGCGCGGATTCTGGAGGAATCGCGAAGAAAAGACCCCTGCTAAGGAAACCGAACCCACAAAGGTCTATGCTGCTACAACCCCTACTCATGTTGTCCGAAAGACTAGATACACCGGTGGAGCACCTCTGTGCAACAAATGCAACCTCCACCACACACTCGGATAAATAATTTCCACTTCATTGTGTTGATGCACAAAATACTTCTAAAGTGTTTGTGAAAGCTGTTGATCCAAAGAACAAGAACAAACAAGCTGCTAATTTTTCTTCTGAAAGTTCCACTTCGAAAAGTCCTTCTTCCAAATGGGTTCATGATTATCGCCATCAGGTATATAATCCTTTTTATGATCATTTTAAAGATAGAAATGTTTTTGAAGTTGTGCAAGTACATAAACAATAGGACAAAGCTAGTCGTTTATGTTATATTTGTCGTCAAACGGGACATATGGCAAAGGAGTGTCCTATTCCTGCTGCTTCTAATACAAAAACTCAAAAGGTCAAAGGTTTTGGTAAACCTGCCAAACCAGTGTTCCTTGATGAACATGGCAGAGTTTTTGATGAACTTCAACCTACATTTTTTCAAAAACAAAAACATTTTTTTCCAACTTTTCAAAAGGTTCAAAATGTAGGTTGTTCGGGGCTCAGTCACCTGTGATTAATTCATCAAAAACTGAATTACCATAACAACAACAACAACAATGGAAACCTAAGGTGGATTCGAAGCAAAATCAGGACACTGGTCGACCGGAAGCACTTCACTTCGGGTAATTTATAAACTGATGAGTTTGACCAGTGTGCAGGTACTTCTAGAAGACCTATCGACGATTGAAAAAGTTGTTGATGGAAGAGTATTCTGCTTAACTTAAATTTCATGTTATTTTTTCTAACTTAAAAGTTTTCTAAAATTTTAAACTGAAAGGTATCCGTGTTGGTTGATCAATTTTCTTTCTTTACATTTCGTTTTGTTGTTTAGGGGAAGAAAATTGAAAAAGTCAAAAATAGAGTCATGTTTTTATAAAATGAAAATTAAAAAAAAAATAGAGTTTTTCATTTTAAGGAGGAGAATTGCAAGTAAGGAGGAGTAAATGCATGTTATGGGAAGAAGATGAGTACATGCAAAATATATAGTGATGGTGAATACATGCAAAATATATAATATTTTTAGAAATTGATCATTGGGAAATAATGATACATTGGCTTACGTATCCGACTCATGGAGAGAGTAGATGAATGAGGCATAAGATCATTGTTTGATATGCTTGGTAGTCTCGGCAAATTAGAAAGTATTTAGATGTGTTATACACTAAATACATATGCTTGACCATGTGGATAACATCTTGAAGCTTATTTCATGACAAAAAGCAAAAAATAAGTGTGAAAAACAAATTGAGAAGTCACTCTGTATAACAAAGAGACCCGCCAACAATCAAATAATTATTTGGAAGTTTCTTATGTCTTACTTCGGAATAAAATATTCCTTGTGTTCCAAAGAAAATCCTTTATTTCATCTTAAGAAAAACTGACGGTCCAGTATACTGAAGAATAGATATCTTTCTATGTATCATTAATATGCGCAAAATCACTCTACAACTTTTGATAGAATCAACAAAAAAAAAATTGTGAGAAATACATTGACAATAACGAAACAAATCAAGAAAAGATTAATAAAACAAAACAAAATAAAATTGACTTTATTTCGACTATGACTATAAAAAAGGCTTTTTAATCACTTATTCACAAACTTCGTGTGGGTCTAATAGTTTTCATTTCCCTTCTCATGGAAAACCCTTTTCGCTCCGCTTGGCCTTATCTCTCTCTAGGGGTATTTTAGTGATAGGTTCTATAGGAACTGGACGATCTTATTTGGTCAAATACCTAGCAAAATACTCCTATCTTTCTTTCATTACAGTATTTCTGAACAAGTTCCTGGATAACAAGTCTCAAGGTTTTGATGATATCGATATTGATGCTAGTGACGATATTGATGCTAGTGACGATATCCTTGATATGGAGCTGGAACTGCGTGTTCTTTTGCAAAGACTTAAATTTGTTTGATTTTCTTTATTTTCTCAAACGATCAGCATTTCTTTGCGTATTAAAAGATCGACCTGATTGTTGTTCGTTTGAGGTTTTGCTTTATTTTCTTTGGTGTTTGGTATAATTAATCGGACTTTCTCTGCGTGTCCACAAGACCGACCTGATTGTTGTTGAATTATACAATTTTAACTTGTTTTTATTTTCTTATTTTGTTAATCCCAGACCTTATCTGCGTATCGAAAGTTCGATCTTAAGGTAGACAATTTAATGTTCTTATTTCTTTTTGAATGAAACACAGTTGATGATATCATGAATACAATACACTATGTGATAATCACAAGTGTAGTTACATAATGTCTGAATATGTATGATAGTGTGTGATACACTGGTCAAAGCAAATCTAATCAATACCTTAACATATCTAGATGTTATGAATATGATTCTGCCTGAGTTTAAGATGGACAAATTATACCACTAATCAACATGGCCCATATGCTTCAATTAGTTGAAATTGAAGTATAATTCAGTGCGATATGTCTAATATGATCCCAGATAGTGATTTTCCTCATACCAAAAATAGAGTTTGATTATGTATTGAAATTTCATGTCATTTCAGAAAGTACAAACAGATTTTCGGTGTGTTTTAGTATAAGTTTGAAAAATCAAAAAGATTTTAGGTTTATTTCGATTTGAACTTTCTAAAAGCCAAAAAGATTTTGTTTCTGCTTTGTTTTCATTATGATCGACACTGGATACAAATCATATTTTCAAAACCAAAATATCTTGGAGTCTCAAAGAGACGTTTCCCAAGATTATTTATAATTGAACATGTACTAAGTGAAGAAGATTGTCAAAACTTCAAGTCTTCTGAAGCTGTTGATAAAGATGAGAGAAAACACTGTGCATCGTCAAGTGTTCAAGATCAGACTACCATTAAGTTGAGGGGGGAGTTTGTCTAAAGATACGTTTTATATGGATAAACAGATACTGCACACATCGAGGGGGACTTTGTTAGAGCATTATCGCTTCGTCGTGTGAAGTATCTGAACGAGACGAAGTTGCACAAAATGGCTGTTACAAGAAGTGCGTCCGAAGTGACACGAACTGTCATCCGAAGTCACACTTCGGATGAGTTTGGATACACACGAACTCGCAGTTCGAGTGACTTCGGATACAGTAGTATAAATACCCGTTTTGCTTTGTAAATCAGTAACGTTTGAGAAATGGCTGAGTGACAAGTGTGTGTTCTATAAGGTGTTTTTGTCTGAGTGAATTTCTGATTATAATTGTTCTATAGTGATCAATAAACAATCTTTTAATTATGTTTCGTATCCGAAATAGCTAGTTCGAGTAGACGATCCGACGCTCACGACTTTTCAATTCTACTTATACATTTTTATTTAGAGGAATTGTACTTTCAAGAATTTTTTTTACCTCTAAGAGTTTACACCAATCACAGGAATATATTGTATTCGTTCCTATGTGTATTCATATCTTTTTTCCAATTTATACTTATATATTGTTTCTCCAATTCATATTAATACGGAACCTTTACGTTTATGAATTCATTACCCATCATATTCAAATAACCAATATTACTATCACAAGTTATAAATACATTCCCTATCATAAGATATGTAAATCACTGCTTCTTTTTAATAATTTATCTTACATGGCAAATCAGGGAGTTTACCTCAACAAATAAACTTTAGGTAAACTCCGTTATATGAGTCATATAATTTTATTTACAATATGTAATTTCTAAATATTTCACATGGATTTATTTGAAAACATAATTTCAAAAAGCAAAAGAAATGTTTGCACCAGTATAGTTTATAACTAGCCAAATCCAGTAATGTACCATATGTATTTAAAAATGAAATTTGGTTTTGTAAACATGACTGATTTAATATTTCATATGTTCATATACATGCCCTATAATTGTATAAATGAGTTAGAAATTATCGTTTAACTCGTTATTAAGGAATATCATTGATTGTATGCAATCATGATCTATCAAATTTGTTCTATAACAAAAGGGATCATGACGGGTATTAATCAATAGGCCAAAAGACCATACAAATACCTGGTACTTGGTGATTTGAGAACCTGATGTAGGGTGCATTGTGTGAATAATGCTCAAAAAACAATGAAGTTTACCTACAACTTTTCTAATGTGATGATTGATGCAATAGTCCCCAAAATTGTTCACCAAGTCTGCATAATCACAAAACATTTTTGTGATTTAACAGTCTTTTACAAAAGCAATAAACGAGATCCTATGTAATAATTTTTTAAGTGTTCTGAAAAGCAACTTATACACTACAGTTTCACTATTTCCACACAACCTTTGGAGTAAAACAGATCATATAGTCATTGTTTATACCAACAACAATTTTAGAAGGCTAACTGTGCACAGATATCAAATACAAATCTCTGTCATTACCTTCACACAATTTTATGAATATAACAGAGCACACAGTACATTTCAGAAGGTTCACTAACTATCAACAGAAATCAAACGTAGCAATCTAGACCTCTTCTACCAATGAACCATATATAAATGCGTAATTGCTTTTATCATTCTAGTCTAACCAGCTAAATATGGAAGTGAAACACAACTTCAACGAAAATTCAAAATGAAACTATGGAGTAATATATATATATATATATATATATATATATATATATATATATATATACTAGTCGTGTGCCCGCGTGTTGCGTTGGCGACAGTTTATAGCGTGTTATTTGTCTTCTGTTTGCGTGTTCGCACCGTTCGCATGCTAAGGGCTGTTCGCATTTGATCTTCCTCCTATATATATATATATATATATATATATATATATATATATATATATATATATATATATATATAGGGAGAGGATCATTTGAGAACCAAATTTTGTTTGAGAACTTTTGAGAACCATTCTAAGCCACTAGTTTATATATATGGAAATCCCTCCCATGAATTTGAATGCTTCCCCCCTGAAAATTAATGGCTCAGAATTGTTCTCAAAAGTTCACAAAAGAAAAAGTTCTCATTTGAACCTAACCCTATATATATATATAGGGAGATGATCCTTTGAGAACCAACTGGTTTTGAGAACTTTTACGAACCATTCTAAGCCACTAGTTTATATATATGGAAAACCCCCCTATGAATTATAGTGGTCCCCACCTGAAATTAGTGGTTGAGATTTAGTTCTCAAAAGTTCTCAAAATAAATAGTTCTCATTTGAACCTAACCCTATATATATATATATATATATATATATATAATATATATATATATATATATATATATATAGGGTTAGGTTCAAATATATATATATATAGGTTCAAATATATATATATATATATATATATATAGGGTTAGGTTCAAATGAGAACTTTTTGTTTTGAGAACTTTTAAGAACTAAATCTCAACCACAAATTTTAGGGGGGGGGGGGGGGGCACTACAATTCATGGGAGGGGGGATACATGTAAATAAACTTGTGGCTCAAATTAGTTCTTTTTAGTTCTCAAACCCAATTGGTTCCAAATGATCTTCTCTATATATATATATATATATATATATATATATATATATACATACATACGTATAGGGGAATACCCGCGCGTTGCGGCCGCGGCAATGTATAGGGAGTTATTTATCTTCTATTCACGCGTTCGGGGGCGACAACAAGTTACAACGCGATATCGTTTATGTTCGCGCGATATGATGGCGAACTACAATCTGGCCTCTCCTCAACTGGAGGAGCTTCCTCCGGGGGAAGAGTTTTCGTCACTAAAAGTCTTTGTTTAACTTTACATAAGACTTGGAGGTAATGCTTCGGTAAATGTGAACCAATTCAAATTAAGCATCTTATTAGACCGCCCACATCGAGGGGTACGTGAGGAGTACGTACGTACGTACGTCGTACGTACGCGATGTGGCGTACGTTCGGTGGACGCGAACGTACGAAGACATAACAAGCCTGTGGGACCCGCTTATTTCTTTTTCCTTTTTCTTTTTTTATTTAACGGTAACATTTTTAAAAATTCAAATTATTTTGTTATATTTTAACATTTAATAATTCAAATAAAATATAAATAAATTTCTAAAAAATCTGAAAAAATTTCTAAAATTCTTAATTAAATAAAACATTAATTTTAATAGTTTTTTTTTAAAAAAACGGCTACTTTTTTTTGTCTTATTATAACGGCTAGTTTTTTAATATAAAATATTAATAACGGCTAGTTTTTTTGTATTTTTCCTAACGGCTAGTTTTTCATCACTACTATAAATACACTCAGTATTCTCATTTCATTTCACACATCTCTCTCAAAACCCTCTCAATATCAAATCTCTCTCAAACCCAAAACTCTAAAAAATGAATCCTGGTTTCCCTGGTATCCCTGGTCTCAACATTCCCGACACCCTTCCCGAGCACATCAAACTAGCAATAGATATGAGTGATATTGTCCAACTGGCGGAAGAGTACAAAGCGATGGAAGCTTCAATCGCTGCCAGCGAAGCTGGTCCATCCCAACCAAGGAAGAAGCGAAGATAAATAAATAGAGAACGTGAAAAAGGTGATGTGGGTTTGTTCAATGACTATTTTGCTGAGAATCCTGTGTATCATGAAGGCCTCTTTAGAAGGCGATACAGAATGACCCGTCGCCTTTATAACCGCATTGCTGCCGATATTACTACAGAAGGTATGTCTGTTAAATGGCGATACTTTACACAACGTCGTGATGCTGATGGCAGACCAGGCCTTTCAACAAACCAAAAAACCACATGTGCCCTTCGCCAGCTAGCATATGGTGCTTCAGCTGATCAATGCGATGAATACATACGCATTGGTGAGAGTACTGCCATCAAATGTCTACACAACTTTTGTAGATCTATTGTGGAGATCTATAGGGACAAGTACCTAAGAAGGCCAACCCAAGAAGATGTTGATCGATTAACAACCTTCCATGAGGAGAAGCATGGCTTCCCAGGGATGCTTGGTAGCATTGATTGTATGCATTGGGGTTGGAGGAATTGTCCAACTTCTTGGAAGGGGCACTATACTCGTGGTGACCATGGTTATCCAACAATCATGCTTGAGGCTGTTGCTTCACAAGACTTGTGGATATGGCATGCTTTCTTTGGTGTTGCCGGATCAAACAATGACATTAATGTGATCAACCAATCTCCGTTGTTTAACGAGATCTTGCAGGGGCAAGCACCTAGATGTGACTTCCATGTGAATGGGAATGTCTATAGGAAAGGTTACTATCTTGCAGATGGTATCTATCCTGCATGGTCAACACTTGTGAAGAGTTTCACATATCCCCCTGAGAATAACTTGAAGATGAGGTACTTTAAGCGTCGACAAGAGTCTGCCAGGAAAGATGTTGAGAGGGCATTTGGTGTTCTCCAGTCTAGGTGGGGAATAATTAGAGGACCATCAAGGTCAATGGATCTACCAAATATTGGTGATATTATGTTGGCATGCATCATCCTACACAATATGATTGTGAAAGACAAAGGACGTGATGTGTTGAATTGGACTCCTGATGATGGTACACCTCCTCCACCTCCATATAATCATGGGGCACCTCAAGCATTTGTCCATAACCTTGAGAGGTTCATAGACTTGCGTGCGATGGATCAGCATACGGCTCTAAGAAACGATTTAGTCGAGCATCTTTGGGCAAACAAACCGGTGTGGGATGAAGATTAGTGCTCAAGGCCTTACTTTGAATCTGTTTGTGTTTCCTTTCAATTATTGAATAAGTTGTGTTTCCTTTCGGTAGTTGAATAAGTTGTATTTCCTTTCAGTAATCTTGTATTTCGTTTAGTGGTTTGAAATTTATGTACTTCAGTTTAATATGTTATTGAGTTCTCAATTAAAACATAATTAGATTGTGAAGCAACCTAAGATACTTATTAAAACTGAAAAACAACCTAAGCTACTTATTCAAACTGAAAAACAACCTAAGCTACTTATTCAAACTGAAAAACAAACATTAAACAGACAACCTAACCATTACACACACACACGTAGATTATTAACCATGAAACGAGTTATCAGACGAGTAGCCGTTGTATCCATCTGAGACGTAGTCCTCTGGATAGTGTACTTGTCCATAGTACCAAGTCTCAAAATCATCAACGTTGTGAACATCTTCAATGTTCATCCCAGCTTCTGCTTCCCGTTCCAACTCAAAGAGTGCTTCCCACTCTTCAGCGTTGTCATCATCAACAAATGGTGGGGATGGTGTACGACCAACACGAGGTTGTCGTACTCTTCTTGCAGCAGCATTTCTTGACTCGCCTCAGTGGAGGTTGTTCATTTGGGTGATTGGTGGAGGTGGTGGTGGTTGGTAAGGTGGAGGTGGTGGTGGTTGGTAAGGTGGTGGTGGTGGTTGGTGATGATGGTGGTGGTGGTGCTGGTGCTGGTGGAGGTGATTGTGGATGTGGTTGAACTGGTTGGGTACTTGAGCTTGAGGTGGTGGTGGTGGTGGTGGTGGAAGTTGTTGTTCATAGCGGGTTAACCACAACATCCGGTAGTGCTCTGAGACATCTTCAGGAGGTGTGCTAGACATGGTGGTGGTAGAGGTTGGTTGATGGTTGTGAAATGAGACTAGATGTGTGAATCTGAGTTCTATTTATAACATTTTGAAAACTAGCCGTTGGCTAAAATATCTAAGTTTGAAAAACTAGCCGTTGGCTATTAAATATTATTATTTTAAATGGTTTAATATTCAAATAATAATGATTGAAAATTTAAATAAATATTTATTTATTTATTTATTTATTTTATAAAATTAATATTATTTTAATTATGTCGATAAGTTTTTTTTTAATATTTAAATAATATATGTTTTAAATAAAAGAATTAATTTGTTAACTAGTTTTTAAAATAAAGATTAAATAAAATGGTGATGTGGAAAGTAAATGGTGGTATGTGGGAAGTACTTGATGTGAAAAAAAAGTGGGTTTTGTGGTATGTGGAAAATACATGATGTGGCATGCTGACTGGACCAAAAAGGTGGTATGTGGGATGTTGTTGATGTGGGTGGTCTTATGGATTTCATTATGTCATTAAAAAGTTAAAATGTTGGATTCATTAAAAAGTCAAACTGTTTTATTCAATAAAAGTCATCTGATTTCTTGGGAAACTTTAAACTTTGAATTAAAAAATAATTAAATTAAAATCATGCCATGTCGCATGACAACCTATTGAATAGGTAAAAAAATATAGGATTAGAATATCAAATGAAACGATAAAAATAAAACAAAAAAATTATAAGGTATTTAACTGGAACAAATTTAAAACTTAGTTACATTTTTTATAAAGTTTTCCCGGCAAATTGTACACAAAAACAAAAGCGGAGATCTATTTGCAACCACCTCAATTTTCGTGATCATCCTAAATAAAGAAGGGTACACAAATGCATTAAAACCATCTACATTAAGCAAACTCATAATACGATCTATAGTAGAATCAACAAACCTTCACCTACAATACAAATGCTTCTTATGTCCAAAACAGTGGTAATACAGACATTCCTAAACAAACTCGACTTTTAATCAAGTAAATAAATATCTTTAAAAAATAAATAAATAAAAAACTTACAATTGAAAACCCACTCTTACATGAAGAAAATCAAAAACATAAAAAAACCTCAATTGAATTTTTTTTTTACACAGGCAAAACCCTTATTGGATAAAATCTAATGGGTTTTAACAATTTGACAAGAAACTTCGTGAGTATGATATCAAATTTTGACATGTACCATTAACAAATAAATAATTGGTTGAGCAATAATCGTAAAAGACTGACTGGAAGTGCAAACACCACAACAATTAGACAAACAAAATGCAATCACTACATTCAAAACCAACACACATGCATGAGGCTAATCGTAATAATCAACAACAAAAACAAGGAAACTAATATCTGAAATACAAAACTGAGACCCAAGTCAATACAGAGATAACCAACTTGGCAAACATTGTGAATGCTCCATAGAAATGTTAATATTTCACTGCCAAAACCATAATAAGTTGAAACAAATTAGACAAAACAACTTTAATTTCACATTAATAATGAAACCGAGCTGACAACTCTTGAAGCACATACGCACATGAAATTAGGTCATCACTCAGATTTAGTCTTAGTTTAACTATATTCCCATATAGTTAATCGACAATGGACAATTTAGAATACTTGACAAGTACTCTTTACTTCCGCGTCATCAGCGGATGATTCCTTTACGCCAAGCAAGTCTTGCGAATAGATCTTTGACGGAGGGCATGGTCGTATGGCACCGCTTCTTGGTGAAGGGCGGGTGTGACAAACCGTTTCCTTAAACAAAAAGTCGAAGTTGCGCCATCTTCTCCATATCATAACCAAAATACTTGTAGACACACCCTGGGCAGACGTCAAACCTGCCGCATTTGCGTTGGCGGGTAGTTCCAACCAACAAAATACAAGTATCACATTTTGGAGGAGAGTTGTGATGCTTCTATAAAGAACACACGACTGACATGGGTCATGATATCATCATACACGATTGTAGTTCGCCGTGGTCGCATCGCGCGGGTTGCACCCTATGCATGAGGCAAACTATGAAGAGTGGCGGGGCAAACTATGGTGATCAGGTAATTAAATCTGTAAGGCTAATGACGCAAATTTACCTCCTCACAAATTGTCACCGGCCCGCATCGCGCCAACACAACACGAATACCGCGATGTAATTGTTGCCTCCATAATGTGCGAACAAATAACGAATAACACGCTATAAACTGACGCCGCCACCGCAACACATAGGCACATTGGTTGATATTCATTGCCATATATAACTAATATGGGTCAAATGTGTTGCATATCTATTTCAATCTGGTGAATGTTTTGACATCTAATGAAAAAGACATACGACATGGATAACAAACGTACAATGCAATATATCAAGAGATGGGTGATAAACTAAAAACAAGTTCATGTTGGTTAGTTGATTAAACGACTAATTATAAAAATTTCTAATCAGAAGAAGAGTATAAATTGTCGTCGTCGCGAAACGCGCATGTACCACACTATAAATTATCTCCTTGTCGTATTATGCTAATATAAACGGATATCGCGTTGTAAATTGATGCGACGTCATAATGCAAAAAACAAAAATGATGAATAACACACTATAAACCGTCGCCGCCGCATCATGCGAACACAATGCTAATAGAATATATATATATATATACAACATTAAAATATTAATAAAGACTTTAAAATAATCACATTTAATCAAATCTTAATAATATATATATATATATACACACACAACATTAAAATATCAATAAAGACATTAAAATATCAATAAATACATCAAAATAATCACATTTAATCAAATCTTAATAAAATAATCAATTTTATTCAAACCCAAAAGTTGAACTTTGTATATATAGGTAATACCAATGTAAATGTGGAGTTAACTTAACCCCCCCCCCTATATATCCGATTCTAACAGAATTATTTCATTTCAGATATCGGGGTGTTACAACTCTACCGTCCTTAAAGAGGGTTTCATCCCCGAAACCTTAAATCCATTTACTTTGTCTAAGCCCAATACATTTTTAAGTTTATTATTTGAAAGTCATTACGTAGGGTATGTTTCTTTTCCCGCGGCTTCCAATTTTCCAACCCATTATAATTATGATTGAAGATTACTAAACCAGTTTGGACCGATTCCCGATTTCGGTTAGAACCAGCCACTAACCGAAAAACTGGTTATTGATTTGCACCTCTATATATACACATGGCAAAATTAGAAAAAAAATCCATCATGTGAGGGTGGTTATAAACTTGTTGGGCCTTATAAGCTCTGATTCCAAATCCAAAGCGCAAACAGCAGGAACCCTAGCGCTTCTATCTTCGACTGTGTATCACTCTTTGTAACACAAATGCCTCGTTGCGTAATTTGTGAAGGTTTCTTCACTATTTGTGGTAACTCGCAAAGAATGCATGGTGCAGTGCCCGTAGTAGCACCTGGTAAATGATGGAGTAGTTAATCTGATGAAGCTCCTCTTTTTAGATCTAACACTTCCGAGGGATCTGACTGACGACATAGTAGCTCACACGGATTATGCAGGTGTTACTGCAATGATGATTTCATTTCTGTATGAATTTGATGAAAGGATGAACGTTAACATGATCCGCGGGTCAATTGCTCAACTGGATCAACATAAGCAAAATCGGGAACAAAAAATACATACTATCACTGTTTTGGAGACTGCTTTGGTAAATCACGATGCTAACCTTGTTGCTCGGAGGGAAGTTCTTCAGAAGGCACATGCTGATTTGGCTGCTACTACTACTCTGTATTTGTAGCGTTCCTGTCTTCGCTGCAAATACAGAGTAGTAGTAGCAGCCAAATCAGCGTGTGCCTTCTGAAGAACTTCCCTCCGAACAGCAAGGTTAGCATTGTGATTTACCAAAGCAGCCTCCATAACAGTGATAGTCTGTATTTTTTGTTCCCGATTCTGCTTATGTTGATCCAGTTAAGCAATTGACTCGCAAATCATGTTAACGTTCATCATTTCATCAAATTCATACAGAAATGAATTCATCATTGCAGTAACACCTGCATAATCCGTGTGAGCTACTATGTCGTCAGTCAGATCCCTCGGAAGTGTTAGACCTAAAAAGCGAAGCTTCATCCGATTAATTACTCCATCATTTACCAGGTGCTGGTATGAGCACGACACGAGGCATTCTTCGCGAGTTTCCCCAAATGGGAGGAAACCTTCACAAATTACTCAGTGAGGCATTTGTGTTACAAAGAGTGATATGCAGTCGACGATGGAGAGGTTAGGGTTTCTGTTGTTTGCGCTTTGAAACTGGAATTAGATCTTATAAGGCCCAATAATTTTTAATGAACTAATTGATGATATTCATCAATTTGTGAGGGTGGTTATAAAATTGTGAGGGTCCATCATGTGAGGGTGGTTATAAAATTATTAGGTCAATTGCTCAACTGGATCACCATAACCAGAATCGGGAACAAAAAGTCCAGACTATCACTAATATGGAGGCTGCTTTGGTAAATCACAATGCTAACCTTTCTGCTCGGAGGAAAGTTCTTCAGAAGGCACACGCTGATTTCGTTGCTACTACTACTCTATATTTGCAGCGAAAACAGGAACGTGATGCGCTTATTACTCATTAAAGAGTTACTTGGTATGCTCCTCCTCCCTAATGATGAATATAAGTTATGATGAAT